>JBAIZL010000098.1:407500-460000 GCA_036971475.1 Prosapia bicincta
TACATATCCAGAATATATGAAGGCTACAGTTAATGAACATTCTTGTACAGTTTTGTAAAATTCATATTTAAATATAAATAATTTTTTTATAACAATGAGCTATTTATAAACTGGAATACTGTATCGTGTTCTGTATGATATAAATGTGCAGACATTTTCGGAGTAAATATGTTGTATTTCACTCTAGGCTATATAATGAAGCCATTTCAGACAGGAAACCATTAAATATCCACCCTATCGCGCAAATCATTTACATTTGTCCTACAAACTACCTCAACTATTCATATTTCAATGAAGCTAGCATACGTTCATAATGTTTCACATTGGATGTTATAGAGTTAAAGAGCAACATATTTACGGATGGGAGTTTATTTCCATTATAATCAAGGAGGGGATTTTTGTTCCATTGACAAATCACTGGCAACACTGTTAAAGTATGGCAAGGAGCATTGATTGCAGACAAGCTTGAAGATTAATGGCCGTACAACGCCAGGTCCCGGGGCTACTTCGCAAAACTAGAAGATATATTAGGTGAAATCCAGGAAATTAGGGTTCCAAGTGAGGAAACATTGCGCTTTAAAGCCAAAAAACCGGTCAAATATTGTAATAAGGCAATAAAAGGCCCACTACTATTAAATGAGAAATAGAATTTATTATAATTTTACCTATGCAATGTATTTATTCTTATTCTAACTGAAAAATAGCTAATTTAATCATAATAAATTTATATTCTGTTAAAATTTTGAAATAGCACTTTAATGACTATACTGAAGGGGGAATGTTTCAATAGTAATGGAAAATTATTGGTGTAAACCTTGTTTTTACACCAAAGTTTTATTTCCTTTTAATAAAATGCACATTTTAACGATTTTAAAACTTGTCATACATACAGCTCTAAGATATCTGGAATGTCTTGCTTTATTATTGCTAGCAATACGTAGCTCAATTCATGTGAAGCACTCGTATGAAGTATGGTGTAAATGAAAATGAGGTTGATAACCGAATCGAAAATATTTACTTTAAATCAGCATCGTTTCTGCAAGTAGTTTGTTGCCCGAACCAAGTCTTTTGTGCTATAAAAAACCAAGTTCTTATATTTCAAAGGCAAACTTGTGATTGGAGGGGGAAAAATACCAAAACTCCTTCAGTTCACTAAATATTCCTTTGAACTATTGCCCTGCTAACGGTTATTTGAGCATTAGTATAACTTTTAATGACTGTGAAATGTAAGAAATGTATTTTCTATAGGACAACAGTCTTCATAAGGGCAACGAACTATATATTTTTATACATAACCTTGTAACACTGTTTTCTTGTATTCACTCATCACATACACTTTATTGTAGTTGAACAAGAACCTTACTTGGTATATACCAGAGTCGACTTTCGAGAACTTTAATTACATGACCGCACTTTCGAGCATGTTATGAGACTGTCTCAGTATTATATATATATATATATATATATATATATATATATATATATATATATATATATATATATATATATATATATATAAAGAACTAAGTCAAAATACAAATACAAGAATTATAATTGAATTTACTATTCAAAGCTTTTCGTTGGCTAACAGTACCAACATCATCAGGAATATTAAATAATTAAAATTAACATATGTGCAAATTAGATCAAATAAATAGCTATGCCAAATCAATTACAATGTTGTTAAACTTTTATTTTGCTGCCTTAACATTACAAACACTGAATATATTATCAAATTTAGATTTTACTTGTATTTGTTCATTTATCAACTCATTATTAGTATTATATTTATGTATTTCTAAAGTTTTATAAATATTCATTCTCAGGCCTTTATTAATAATAATCACATATTTCCTAATATAGATAATATGATACTTGTAAAAAAAATTAACAAATAATTAATTAATTAGTGACTTAATAATTAAAAAATTTTAATAATATCAAGTTTCATTCACTACAAGTTTAGAAAAATTATATGAACTTGAGTAAATGAGTAAAAAGTATTTTAAAAACTATTGAAAATTGGAACAAGATATGTATTAGGAGAGTGTGAAATAACAGAAGGAATTGAGAAATAGTGGTTCGAAGCTTTTCACTCATTTATTATACTGACATTGTTAGGGGAATTATTCGACAGGCAACTACTGAAACAAGATAACTCGTTAACCTCTAGTCTTGTTTTAGGATTAGGCAATTATTTGTATTAACAATTGCATATAAAATGTGTATTTGTAAGAGGAAACTAGTTTCCCGTCCCTCTAACTCTCTTCACCTCACTATTAACACCAATAACCTCTTTTCCTTATTTTTCCAAGCAATTATGTTTATGCAAATTAAATAGGTCAACAGAAGCACAATGTGCAGTCTAGTTGAATCACTTAGTTTACAATACCAGAATTTTATATCGCCCTTAAGTAGGGAGTGTGTTCAAGCACTTACACTTTTATAGAATAACAAAGACAACGTTTACGATATCATTTAAATGTTTCTATATAATTTAGAAATAAAATAATCAACGTGAAATTTAAAAACATATATTCTAAAAGTGCTGCCTGAAAATTTATTTAAACATTTACTGAATAATATAAAAAAAGAACTTTTACAATAGACTGTAATTACGTTTTTGTATTGTGTTTCAAAATAAATTTTGTCCAGATAATAAGATACTTTGTTCTCAATCTTTTCTATTAGCTCACACTCTCCTTTAAACACCATGTCCAAATTTTAATCGTTAATAAAATATGTTATTCACACATTCAAGTTCAAATACATTTTTTAAAATCTTGTAATGGATGACACGATTTTAATACTGTTTTTTTTCAAATATTTATTCCTTGATTAAATTTAATAATTAATTGATTTTAGTTTTATATAGGATAAAAACTTTTCACAAAAGGGGCAAAGTATGCAATATCGTTATTTCTTTACATTTGACCTAAAATAAGTGATAACATATGATTTCATAAAACAGCTGATTTTATGTTTTAGGTTATGTGATGGAACAGCTGTTTTAACACAAACACATGATATGTGTTACTTTATTTATATTAATTGTAGTTATTTAATAAAAGGTTCCTTAAAATTTTGTTGAACTAAGTTGGAATTTACTTTAAAAACTTTGTTTACATACTTGTTTATTATATCTTTTTTCAAACCATTTAAACAACCTGTAGTTCTCTCTTCCTTGTTATGTACACATTCATTGATACCTATAGGTTTGAACCTAAATATCTAAATTTAGTTTAACTCAAATATTGTCGATGTTAGACAATCTAAATATAAAAGTAGTAAATCCAGCACAGCATCATAACACAGATATATAAGCAAAGTAACTGTGTTTATGTCTCTATTTAGACCCACACAATGCACCACTTTTTGAAAAGGGTCTAGTATTCACAGACTATTCATTCCAAAAACATTATCGCCAAAAGAACAATTTCTGAAAAGCTCGCGAAGAACATTACAGTGTGTAAAAGTAGTTTATATGAATTTAGTGACAAATTTATTTTGTAATATATATACTAGGTTAACCACACTATTAGACTAACAATGGTGGATAACCCAAGTTAAAATATACCCAGCTGGAAGGGATGTTTATAAGGTTAATCATAGCACATCTTTAGTTTATCAGTGGAACTGGTTGCTTAGGATATCAAAATTTCAAAAATATACAACATTTTAAGACACAAAAAATACCCAACACAAAATCAAAACAAACTAAAAGACATCCAGACTGTATACATTAGTCACGTACTAAGCCTAGTAAAATCTAGATACTAACTAATTTGAAATGTAAAAAACGCCACATAACACAAAAATAACACACACAGTTCAAACCTAACACCCTTCTCCAATACATAGTACACAACCCGCCTATCCCTCACTCCTCCGCTACCATAAATCACTCGCCTGGAACCTATGAGCGAAACCCGTAAGTAGCAGTTTAGGCTTCGTTAATGAAATTACTTCGACGGCGTCAGTACAGTAAGCATAACTTTCACTTAGATTTCAAATAACTACTTAGACTATATTATTAGACTTAAATAGATGGACTTGCATTTTTGTAAAATGACTTCGACCTGCAGAAACCCTAGTCATTATTACATAAGACTTCTAGAAATGTACAGTAATAAATCGTTTTGCTTCCAATAAAATCGGTAAAATAATATATGTCCCGCCATTTGTAAGAGTCTAATTGGCTCTCATATCCAGGCTTGTTCGTTCCCTTTAATTAAGGGGAGCACGCCATAAGTACAGCCCAATCGATGGACCAGTAAAAGAGCTTTCAATTTGTTTATTGATTTAGTTTTATGGTCAATTATCTTTTGAATTATAAAATAGTGTTTTTCTTAGAAAGCAAGTGCAATTTCTAAGGTAATTGTAATTTGCAATTAACACCAAGGTTAATTTCCAACAAAACGTTCAATGTTTGAACAATTATTTTTTATTGACGGAATGTAAATTTCTGTTGCAAACCACCCAACAATTAGTTTGAATAATCGGTTTAAAATAAACACAAATAATATTTACTCTAAGAAAAAATGTATACGTATTTTATATTATAAATTTAAGTTTTTAGTTTTTTAAATAAATATTACTCATGCTAATTAAAATTACTTTATGTTTATTGAAATGTTTAACTATAACAACTAGATGTAGTAATGTTGGTGTTATTTATGAAATGCTCTTAACCGTGAGACGCGATTTGGATTAAAGATAATAACCTAATGTATTTGTCAACTTTCCACACATGTGAGTTGCTGCTAATACTTTGATAATAGTGCAAACAAATCTATTTACATTCGCAATTATCCCACAGCCTGAACTGTAATAGGTAGAAGATTGAAATTGGAGGGGGGGATCTTTGTTTGTAAATGAAGAGGAGTGCTGAGAAGGGATTATCTTCAAAAATTTTAATTTTAGGGTGGCTTTATGAGAAAAGTTCATATAGAACAGCTGTAGCTATTGACTCATGTCAGGAATCAGCTGTTTCAATTTCGATAAACTGCCAACGAACGTAACAATTGTAGGTTTTGAATGACGTGACCTATCAGCTGTTTTAAACCGTTAAATTATAGAAATAAATATCCATCGTTATTGTAAAAATGGAAACTGTTCAATTAAATGTTAATGGTGAACTTATAACTCATATATGACATATATGCGTTTTTTTCTTCCCATCTGGCTGTCGTCGAAACCTCCAATGTACAACCTTAAACTGTTGCCATGGTTACCACAAAATATCATGAATAGTGCTTTAGGGTTGAAAATAAATAAAGTGAATGATATAAACAAATAAATTGGAAATAAGCAAGCAATGATAAAGTTTTTCTTTCTTGACCCTCAGTAGGAGGTTACTTAAATTATTTTTATATTACTTGTTTTTACTTTAGGAATAAACAAATAAATATCATTGTGTATTTAATTTTATTATTCTGATTAGTATCTCCATAGTTGCTTGAATTTATTGATTTAATACTCAATAGGACTTCTTAGTAGCCTATCTAAAGGTCAAGCTGACAACACGAACAGATAAATAATATAACAACTTGCAGAAAATCTGGAAGTTAAATTTTTTATTTAAACAAATAGAACCTTTTAACCTCAAACACATTTTATTTAAAACCTTTATTAAGAATAATATGTTATAACCTATAATTTCCTCTGAAGATGACTACTTTGAAATCGAAATGTACAAAAAGGATTTTAATAAAAAGTTTTGTTTGTCGTCAGTATGTTTTAATGTTTTTAAATAAATAACATTCATACTATTTAGTCCATTATGCTGCGAGTAGCTCTGCAATAATATAATTCCGGAATATAGACTATATTTAAAATCAATATTCAAAGAGCTTATTTGCATACACGAGCATAAATATGTCTTTCAAAGAATGCTTTGAATGCTTTCCTTTTCTACATGAATAGAAACCATTATGCTTCGCCAACGCTGGAGTTGGGCGGCCAATTCACAGAGGAAACATGAAGCTGGCGGATTTTCAGACTGCATTGATATTAAACTTATTTGATAGTGCAGAAATGTTGTTGAACATGTAGGTTCATTCATCCGCTAATTGAACAACTGATTGTTGAACACTCCGTGAATATTGTATTCTCTGATAACTATTGAGGTAAAATTTATTGTCAATATCAATTATGAATATTAAATTATTACCTTAAAACGTCACTGTAACAAGTACTGAAGGTGTATATTGCAGAGTCTAGTGAAATGAATTGTTAATTTCTATATTTCTTGATAACGTGAACATAAATGTCTTAGGTTTGTTATGATTAGATCTATTTAAATAATTTAGGATCGTTATGGTTACATCTATATAAATATTTTAGGTTTGTTAAGATTACACCTATATAAATATTTTACGCTCGTTATGAATACATCTGCCAAATATTTTAGGTTTGTTATGATTACATCTACATAATATTTTAAAGTTGCTTGATGTTTAGTATGATACTATATTTTTAACTTTGCAACACTGTTTTCTTGTATTCACTTATCACTTTCCCTATATGTACTTAAACAAAAATCTTACTTGGTATTTATGCGAGTTAATCTTTGATATACTATCAATCTTTGAAAGTTAACTCGCATAAATACCAAGTAACATTCATGTTTAAGTACATATAGTGAAAGTGATATAATACTATAGTATAGTATTACTATAGTATAAAATTTTAGGTTTGTTATGATTATTCCTATTTAAATATTTTAGGCTCGTTATGATTACATTTATTAAAATATTTTAAGTTTATTATGACATCTACATAAATATTTTTGGTTTGTTATGATCACATCCAGATAAATATTTTAGGTTTGCATGATTATTCCTATTTAAATATTTTAGGCTCGTTATGATTACATTTATTAAAATATTTTAAGTTTGTTATGACTACATCTACATAAATATTTTTGGTTTGTTATGATCACATCCAGATAAATATTTTAGGTTTGTTATGATTACATCTATATAGTTATTTTAGATTTGCTATGATTATATCTATATAAATATTTTAGATTTGTTATGATTAGATCTATACAAGTATTTTAGGCTCATTAAGGTTACATCTATATAAATATTTTAGGTTTGCTATGATTACATCTATATAAATATTTTAGGCTCATTATGAATACATCTGCATAAAAATTTTAGGTTTGTTATGATTAGATCTACATAATATTTTAGGTTCATCAGAATTATTCCTATATAAATATTTTAAGCTCGTTATGATTACATCTGTATAAATATTTTAGGCTTGTTATGATTACATAAAGTCTACAAAAATATTTTAGATTGCTATGACTAGATCTAAACCAATATTTTAGGCTCAATATAGTTAGATCTATATAAATAATTTAGGTTTGTAATGATTACATCCATATAAATATTTTAGGCTTGTTATGATTACATAAAGTCTACAAAAATATTTTAGATTGCTATGACTAGATCTAAACCAATATTTTAGGCTCAATATAGTTAGATCTATATAAATAATTTAGGTTTGTAATGATTACATCCATATAAATATTTTAGGCTTGTTATGATTACATAAAGTCTACAAAAATATTTTAGATTGCTATGACTAGATCTAAACCAATATTTTAGGCTCAATATAGTTAGATCTATATAAATAATTTAGTTTTGTAATGATTACATCCATATAAATATTTTAAGCTCGTTATGATTACATCTGTATAGATATTTTAGGCTTGTTATGATTACATAAAGTCTACAAAAACATTTTAGATTGCTATGACTAGATCTAAACCAATATTTTAGGCTCAATATAGTTAGATCCATATAAATATTTTAGGCTCAATATAGTTAGATCCATATAAATATTTTAGGCTTCTTATGACTACAACTGCATAAATATTTTAGGCTTGTTATGATTACATAAAGTCTACAAAAATATTTTAGATTGCTATGACTAGATATAAGCCAATATTTTAGGCTCAATATAGTTAGATCCATATAAATATTTTAGGCTTCTTATGACTACAACTGCATAAATATTTTAGGTTTGTTATGATTGCATCTACATATGATTTTAGATTTTTTATGATGATTCCTGTATAAATATTTTAGGCTCTTTATGACTACGTTTATTAAAATATTCTAGGTTTGTTATGATTATATATACATAAATACTTTAAGTTTGATATGATCACGTCTACATAAATATTTTAAGTTTTGTAATGATTACATCCATGCAACTAATTTAGGCTCGTACTGATAAGAGTAAATAGTGGTTTTATCAAGTGTTATCAATGAGAATATAAAGTCATTATTCAATTAAAAAGCAAGAAAAGAACGTAAAAAAGAACGTAAAATTGGATTTAAATGGAAAAGTAAATATACTCTGAATATGCAGCAAATATAAACCTTAAATATTCTTACAAAATTGGTGTATTTTCCTACTGACCTTCTGAAATTTCCAAATTCGCGTTTAAGGTAAAACGGAGCCGGGGACGTATTTTACACTTGTTAAACGCTTTGTGGAAGGGTTTTAGAGGGGAATTGGAAAGAAAATAATTTCAGGGTCTCGTGTATTTATCGCGTCGAACTCGTCGCTAAATCATTTTATATTGCGGGCACCAAGCCCAATTCCCCTTGTAGCTTTCTATACAACTCATTGAAGTCAAGATATCAAGAACCCCTTGGAGCGATGAAGCCATTTTACTGCTGCTAAATGTTCCCTGTTGACGAAGATGTGTGATTAATCGTCGTCAAATTACGATATATCTTCCATTTAATGGTGTTCAATAAATGCAATTTTTGGTACATTAAAGAACAACGACTGTGTGTGTGTGTGAGTGTGTGTGAGTGTTTGAGTGTGTGTGTGTGTGTGTGTGTGTGTGTGTGTGTGTGTGTGTGTGTGTGTGTGTGTGTGAGTGTGTGTGTATATGTGTGTGTGTGTGTGTGTGTGTATGTGTGTGTGTGTTGTTGAACTGTGGTTTTCATATAGCATGTAGCCAGAGCTGTCCTTAGAAAAAATGAGGCCTGTAGCGAAAAGGTTTTACGAGGCCTTTATTAAAAAAGTCCTCCCCAAAAAATCTTAAAAATTATCGCGCAAAGCCGTGTGTGTAGATAACTTTTATCATACCGTCTCGAAACATGCGATCATTCGCCAGTTATTTACGTGCGTATTGTTTCATATGTATTTTCAGTCGAGATGCCGATATCTCATTCGTAGGTTTTTTTCAGTCATCAATAATTCAACATATTGTCAGACAAACATTTTAGCCACTTATATCTGTACATTATTATATTATTTTCATTCAACCAAATCGTTATACTTATTTTTAGGCGAGAAAAGCCTTAAGGGGCAAGGCCTGCAGCGGCCGCTTGACTCACTCCACCCAAAGGACGGCTTTGCATGTAACCCTACTATTCACAGATGTCTAGCATTGCGGCTTTGATTGAAGTATTTATTAGGTATAAACCGTTAACAAAGAAACGTGATTCAGTAATTTAAAAACAACTAAGTTTAGAGTTACATTTTTTTAAAATTTAGTCAAATACACGTTTCGATACCAATGATGTAATCTTCACAGGAATTACGACAACATATTTGACAGTAAACTAATTACACTTTGATTGTGAGAAGCTTCCAGTTCTGGGAATTTGACAGTGTAATTGGTGATAATAGAGACAAATTGGTAACTTGAACCATCAATACAGTTAGACTATCGTTAGACGTAAAGACGTACGGATTTGGTTTTATGTTCGCACAAAGTTATGCTAATTTCGACTTGTTTCTACCTAATTTGATAGTAGGCTTATCACGTGCGTGCATGTAGATATGCGAGAATAAGGGTCAAACCCTTAGAGCAATGCCGCTATACATACCTTCGTTGTAGGGATAGGGATTGCCCTTACGAATTGGAAAAAACTACTGTCACCACCAACACCTTTAACAAGAAAGATAAACAAAAGTTTAGAGTAAATTCCTTCTAAAGTCAACAAAGAAGATTTTATTGAAATTACTTTTCATTAAATAATTACAATTAATATATAGAAAGTAACATAGCTTGCGTTAAAGCATTTGTTCTACCGCATAACCTATAACTTAAAATCAGCTGTTTTATGAATTCATATGTTATCATTATTTTAAGCCCAATAAGACCATAACTTGCCTTTTTTGTAAAACGTTTTATTTCATACAAAACTAAAATTAATTTATTTTAAATTTAATTAATGAATTAATATTTAAAAAAATTGTATAACCATCAAGTTTTATCTACCAGAAGTTTAAAAAAATGTATTTGAACTTGAGTGGGCGAATAAAAACTATTTTATTAACGATTAAAAATTTAAGCAATAAATAGGGAGAGCGTGAACTAATGGAAGTAATTTTAAAATAATTAATTTGTTCGGGGTGGTTTTTTCTTGTTTTTTCTCGTTATAAACAAGTACAAATCCTTTACCCCTCCAATCTTCTTCTTGGCTCTTTTTACTCGTTTGACACAGAAACTTTATTCACATAGAAATCTCACTGTCTTGAAAATTTCATTGACATAAAAACCTTATTGATATGGAAACCCAGTTGGCATTGAAACCGTATATACATATAAACTCATGAGAAACTTCATTGACATAAATACCTTATTGACATAGAAACTCTATTGAAATTTAAAAAACATTTTCGACATTAAAACCTTAATGACATATAAAACTCATGACATAGCGATCTCATTGACTTAAAAACCTTATTGACATAAACAAATCCTTGACATTGAAACTTTATTGTAATATAAAACTCATGACATAGATACCTCATTGACAAAGAAATATCATTGCGATTAAAACTCATAGGGATAAATCGTACATAGATTATGAAAAATGTCATAATTTAAAATTAAGTTAACAATATTTTTTCTGGATATTAGTTTACGAGGTGTAATTCTACTATATATTTCATTCAATTATATATGCTGACATTAAAATCGCAAGTATTTGTATCATCACAGACACATTAGAGATATATCACAGGTACAGATATATTTTATAGGTACGATATTATATAATAAGATATATTTATATATATCTTACTATATATAGATATAATAATACGATATATTTTATATAAGTTTACTACGATAAAGTTTTGATGGTTTAAATGCGTTAAAATTGAAACAGTTTCCCGTTACTTTCCATTTTAATACAACTTTCAATGTTCTATTTCTCAATATAAAAATTTAACCGCGCATAAAAACAATAAACTGTATTTTCCCTTTAAATGTATTTTAAAAACTCAATATTGTTCCTTTTAAATCACAGTTTCAGAATGATTATTAAATTTTTTAAAACGTAATGAGCTGCGACCGCATCCAATTAGTCTTGATTCACTACACTAAAATGTAAGCAAGTGGTTTGCATTAATATTATATACAGTACCATATTCAGGACCCGCACCGAGTCAGCAAGTGGCCGGCACGGCGGCCAACCGAGCGACCCCGCTCCGAATAACACCCATTTGCTTCTGTGTAAACTAATTATCCGTGTTTGTACTGAATGTGTTAGTTTTATTATTGATGACGTAATGAAGAACTGGCGTAGCTTGTTGACGTAATCAATACAAGTCATACTGTATAATGAATATGAATGCCCATTTAGAGCCCCTGCAATTAAACTCTAATGTATATAACTTGTCCGAAATGAGACGTTGTTCAAATATGTTTCATATTAATGTAAAACGGTCACGTGTTTGAACGAAAGAGAACGGAGAATCAGAGAGAGACAGTAAGACATAAAGGAAGGTGAAGTCATAAAGAGGAAGACAGAGATAGATAAATAGAGAAAGACGTAGATAGTGTTAGATAGATAGAGAGATAGATGGACAGAGAGAGAGATCACAAAAAAAAGACTGGAGACATAAAAAGAAAGATAGAGATAGATAGATAGAGAAATATGTACAGAGAGAGAAACCAAAAGACACAGACAGAACAAAATACAGAAAGAGAGGTAGGAATATATAGAGGGAGGTAGAGACATAAAAAGAAAAAAAATGAATAGATAGAAAGTGATGAGAGAGAGAGAGAGAGAGAGAGAAGGGGGATGAAAGAGGGAGGTAGGTAAATCATCTTGAAATAGGTAAATAGAAAAAGACGTAGAGAGTGGTAGATATATAAAAAGGAAGAAACAGAAAGAGAGACCACAAAACATAAAGGAAGGTAGAGATATAAAGAGAGATATAGATAGATGGATAGGAAAGACGTACAGAGTGATAGTTAGATAATGGGAGACAAACAGAAAGACCGCATGAGAGAGAGACAAAAATGTAATTGATATTTCTCTTTTTCTGACATATATTGTGAGTAAATTACACATTTCTTAAATTACATTGACAATAGGTTTTTAATCTCTAAAGGCAGTTTTCATTTTAATTTATAAACATGTTTAAAAACAAATATTGTTCACGAAGAAGGGGTATTATTTGTGCAGTTAGAAAAACCTCAAACTTATTTCTAAAAATATCACTACCCTGTTATTAGTTTTACTCTGTCAAGCCAAACTCCAAGTTTACCTTACAACAACTTTTAAGGACTTTTGGTTTTACGTAAAGAGGTCCGAGAAAGTTCAACGCCTGACGCGGGGTAATTCTGTTACTCGACACAATTTATCACGCTGCTAAGGAAAACAGTCGGTAAAAGTAGGAATGAATGAAAAACGACCGTGAGTCGCGAAAGAAACATACAGCTGTTTTTCGTCAAAATTCATACCTTTTTTTTAAAAACTTGAAGAAGACGTAATTTTCCAAATAACATTGAAAGCAAATATGTATTATTTAATATGTATTTCCTGGAAGTATACTTCAGCGAAAGGTGAATTCAATCGAGACACAGGTTTTCTGGAAAGCATTATTATATTTCTTTATATAGCTATTTTTAAAATTTATATTTAACAAATTATCATATTGATAGCCTACTAGTGTATCCGATGATATTTCAAAGTAATGGTACTTCAAAAATTTTATTTTAAGTACGTTTTATTAAATATAAAAGGTAGTTACTTTATTTAATTACTTTTACAAATATAATTAATATGCCTATGTATATACATATGACAAAATCATAATATTAAGTAGCAAAATAGAAAGCAAAATTATTTAATAAAACTAATAAATTTAAATAACCTACTTAAATACCTATTTAAAATTTAGTGGATGAATAAAAATCATTTTATTAACGATTGAAGATTCGAACAAGATATATAAGTATATACATGGTGAGTGAGAACTAATGGTATGAATAGAATAATGTATACAAAACTATAATAGCACGGATCTATCTAGAAAGTCAATGTAAGTTAAATCAGAAGTTTAGCAATGAAAAGCCGAATTGAACAAATAAAATACAATTCTCGTCTAACTCTAGTGAAGTTAAAGAAAGTTAATCCAGATAAGGGTGCTCAGAGCTTGCTTCATGTACACTATGATAGGGGTGCTGCAATGTGTACAATACGTATTGTGTGCAGCTCTACGTTTAAAACGGGCCGCATTGTTCCACTTCAGAAATACAGAGTTACTGTAGGCTATTTATTATTAATCTAACACTTATAGTTTTAACGAGAACCATTTGTAGACTTTAATGAACACGACATATAAGAACTAGAAGCATATAAATTAACTCAAATATCATTTTTCTAGTTAATTGTAACTTATTTAAAGGTAAAGAAAGGGTTCGTTCCTAAAGGTGCTCTAAACCGTTCATATATATATATATATATATATATATATATATATATATATATATATATATATATAAATTAAATTCAATTATAATTCTTGTATTTGTATTTAGACTTTTGTTCTTTATTAATACACAAGAAAACATACTGCAATATTTATATATATATATATATATATATATATATATATATATATATATATCACTTTAAATTATGTACCTAAACAAGAATCTTACTTGGTATTTATGAGAGCTAACTTTCAATGGCACATACTGGAGTATGCCCGAGGATGACGGCACAGCCAGCCATTGAAAGTTAGCTCGCATAAATACCAAGTAAGATTCTTGTTTAAGTACATAAGTGAAAGTGTTAAGTGTATACAAGAAAACAGTGTTGCATAACTACAAATATATATATATATATATATATATATATATATATATATATATATATATAAAGTTATTATTATTACTTGTAAATAAATCTTTCCACCACTAACTGCAATAATTTTACCTTGTGTGATGAGGCATCTTTCGGTCACTTGACCATTGTCGAATCACGGCTTAATGTTTCTCTATTTTTCTGGTGTGGATGTTCGGTCCGTGATGTTGGTATTTGTTGACGTCACACACATTTCGTCTTGAGTCGCGTGTATAATGTTTTTGAATAGTACGTCGTCTGCATATGATGTCTGTAGGTACATTAAAGTTTTGTGTATGTTTTTATAAATATGGAATGTTTCTAGTGAAGAACATTACAGAGCATTCAAAAATAAAAATAAAAAGCATAAAATGTTGCAGCACACCTAATATCACATAAACATGAAATAACAAATTACGAAAATAACCTAACCATACTTGAAATAAATAATAACCCAATAGAACTAAACTCACTATAAGTTATAACTCAATAAAGTTATTTATTTAACTTTGCAAAACTATTTTCTTGTATTCACTTATCAATTACAATTTAATGTAATCAAACAAGAATCTCATTCAGTACAGTATATATGTGGGTCGACTTTCAAGAAAAATGAATTACAGGTTCTCAAGCTTATTTAGAAGACTGGTGGTTTCTTGTAGTAGGCCTTACGTTTCCCACATCTGCCAACTAGAAGAAGGCGGCTCTAAATAAGGTTGAAAATGAGAGCACGTAATTAATAAATTACGTAATTCCCGTAATAAATTACGTAGAGAGCACGTAATTCTCTCTCTAATTAATAAAGTCGACTCTCAAATATATCAAGTAAGAGTCTTCTTTAAGTACATAATATATAGGTAATTATGTATATATAAATCTGGTAAAAAAAATATTGTTTCATATTTATTGTAAATCTACAGGTTTGAGGGTGAAAAGATAAAAGGTTATTCAATAGTATAGCAATTGCTAAACTAAAACAAGGAGCTGACAGACAGGTAGATTGATGATGAGCAAACCCTTAAGCCCTTAGTTACCAAAGTAAATGCTTTAACGGCGAAAGCCGTGCTTTTAAAAACAAGAATCGTGCAAGAGAGCGTAAAATAAATAAGGCGACGAAAGATAGGAGAAAAGGAAGCGATGGAAAGGAGGAACTATCTAGAAGTCGAGGAAGAAGAGCTTGAGAGCTGCACGGGGAGTTGGAAGTAGAATTCCGGAGTACCTGAGAGAACAGCACGGGAAACCGGAGGAATAAGAAGTCGGGAGAACCGGGAACGAAGACTTCCGTGTAACGTGTGAGGTCAGTATGCGGAGCCAGAGGAAGAAGACGTCTGGGAAGCCGGAGGAAGAATTCGTCCGTGTAGCCTAAGGGGTTAGCATGGGCAGCCGGAGGAAAAGGAAGTCCGGGGTGCAACTAGAGTAGCTGATCAGTCCAACTCTCGAGCCGGAGATAAGAAGATAAAGTAAAACGCATCGTTTGACACAAAGTGGATCACGACGTCAACGCACGGGAACTCGGAGGACCGTAAACCTTTCCAATGTTATAAATAAAGATTATTCAAATTTTCATGAAAAATTCGTTGTGTACAACAGCAACAATGGAATTTATAATTTCAGTTATTATTTTGATTGACTGCCTCTGAGTACGATGAAAGTATAATGATTTAAACTTTCTTTAAAACCAGTTCCAGACAGTTTTCGTGATAAATGCACTTCGTGTTGGAAGTTACAAGGATTATAACTTTAATCTAGGAACGTAGATAAAGTTTTAAACACTTTAACAAGTGCTAAGGGTTAAACAAAACTTGGGCTAGTCTGAAAACCGCAGACTTTGATGTCTGTTGCTTCGGGTCTAGTTCGGCGTTCTACATAACTCTATTAGCAAACTAGTTTAGCTATGTTTAAATGCACATTATACATATTTGTTTTTAATTTAAATTGTATACCTAATGTAATGCGGTTATACAAGATACGAAAACAATCGTATCTGTTGAGGTTTAAAAGATTAATTAAGCCATAAAACTGATGAGGCAGAGCATCACTATGCAAGATGTCAGAAGTACATTATTGTTTGAACTCTGTGCGTATTTAATTATAAAACTAAATAATAAAACACTCAGTATAAATAATATTTTAATGAACGTACATTAAACCAATATTATAAAAACATTGGTATTTGTAGGGACTTCCTTGAATTTAAATGTGTTTCTTTATAAAGTCAATAAAATTGTAACAATACCATAAAAGGATCTTTAATGACTCATTTTCGTTTAGATATACATTATATACTCATATGTAGGCCTACTACAGATGGACGATTCAATACAGCACGTATTTACTCTCAGAAAGCTATTATTTTAAATTAAATTGATCTTATTCATAAATTTAGCTAAACAGATTGTATTGAATAGATCAATACATTAATAAATATAATTTGTCATTATTAAGACTATTAGAAAAACTGAGAGGGAAAGGGAGGTAGAGAGAGAGAGAGAGAGAGAGAGAGAGACAGAGAGGGGAAAAAGAGAGAGTACACACACACACACACAAAGGTTGTTGCGATAAAAAATTTGGATATTTAATAAAACTCCGTACTGCTTTTCATGTACAAAGTATACAGTTTACTAAAAGCTACATATTCCCATCTACGGGTTGTTGTAGCGATATTATATATATATATATATATATATATATGTGTGTGTGTGTGTGTGTGTGTGTGTGTGTGTGTGTGTGTGTGTGTGTGTGTGTGTGTGTGTGTGTGTGTGTGTGTGTGTGTGTGTGTGTGTGTGTGTGTGTGTGTGTGTGTGTGTGTGTGTGTGTGTGTGTGTGTGTGTGTGTGTGTGTGTGTGTGTGTGTGTGTGTGTGTGTGTGTGTGTGTGTGTGTGTGTGTGTGTGTGTGTGTGTGTGTGGGTGGGTGGGTGTAGAGAGAGAGGGTAGGGAAAATTAAAAAAAACGTTTCTAAAATGCTACTTCAATTTAAACATTTTGTTGTTCCTATGACAAGTACGAATGATTTTCATCGAAAATTTGCTTTTTTATACGAGTATCAGGTACAATATTTATTAAAACACAAAACGTTTATTGTTATTTCAATAAAGGAAAATTGTCTCTGTTTTTTAAATTATATTTTAAATTCTTTAGACCGACGTTTTACAATCATTACCCAAGCTTTTATTTTTAAACTACAAAAAAGTTTTAAAAAATTGGTCCTCATAATAATATATTATGAAATTGCGGACATTCTAACATATATTAGAATGTAAATCATGTTACGGGGAAATAAATCCCACTTTATAAGAGAAAGGAACCCTGAAATGTTACAGTTTTACAGCAAGTTAAGTAAATTACAAATTCCTTTCCTCTCACACATCACTTGGGAGTACAACAGTTATTTCCATGCTACTAGTCCACGAGTGTATTTATAGCAGAAGAACTTTCCTCCTTCAACTGTCAGCGATAAACTCTGAAGAGCGATAAAACGGGCAAAGATAGTTGCTCACATTTTACGCCTAATCTTCTTTTGCCACATAGGAGATGTAAAATATTAAATTCAACTCCAATCGACTTTATTTAACCATTTGTTTAGTTAGAAATTGAAGCATTGAGCTCTTCTGAACCATTGAAGTATTTGTTAGCATTAAATTCTGCAAAAGCGCAAATAGTTTGTTTTCGACGCCCAGGGACTAACATTTAATATATACTACAAATATCAAAATGTTTGTATTAACATTGAAAACCTTTATTGAAGAAAAAAGATTCTGTTTACTTTTTTAAAGTTTGCACTTAAAAAAATATTTTTCTGCGTAGAAAAAGAAAAAGGGCTTGAAGTTTTATATTGAAAAAGAGGTTTTTATAGTTTAAATATTCATAACAATTTACACTTAAAGCACTACGGAAAGCGTATTACAGAAAGCATATTAAATGTATTAAAATTTCCTGGTTTTCAAGAAAAGAATAATGTCACAAAAATATTAGCCTAAGAAAATATATTTATATGATTATATAAATATCTAATCGTTCTGTTTCTCTTTTTGTCTCTCTCCCTCCGCGCGCGCGCGTGTGTGTGTGTGTGTGTTTGTGTTTGTGTGTGTGTGTGTGTCTGAGTGTATTTGTGTGTGTGTGTGTCTGAGTGTGTGTCTGAGTGTGTTTGTGTGTGTGTGTGTGTGTGTGTGTCTGAGTGTGTGTGTGTGTGTGTCTGTGTGTGTGTTTGTGTGTATGTGTGTGTGTGTGTGTGTGTGTGTGTGTGTGTGTGTTTGTGTGTATGTGTGTGTGTGTGTGTGTGTGTGTGTGTGTGTGTGTGTGTGTGTGTATGTGTGTGTGTGTGTGTGTGTGTGTGTGTGTGTGTGTGTGTGTGTGTGTGTGTGTATGTGTGTGTGTGTGTGAGTGTGTTACTCAATCACGTAACAACTACTGGACCCTTTGAACTGAAATTTTACATGGACATTCTTAGGGACGTTGGTTGACAAACATGCCTATTTTCATTTAGAAATTCCATCGGGCACCGTCACACTGGCCTTGAAAACTCTGAATTTTGTATTTCGGAATTGAATAAGCACATTACAAATATGTAATGTATAGTAGTAAACATGAATACTGATAACAACTTAAAGCAACTGTGGCGTAAATGTTTATATTAATTAAAACAACCTCTCAGAACAAATTCAAGAAATTTTATTTTAACCTTATGTACATTTCGACTACAAAGCAATCATCTTCAGAGGTATTTTTACAAATAACTTATTTGAATTTGTGTTGAGAGGTTGTTTTAATTAATATATGAATACTGATGCGTTTGTTTCTAATTCTACTCGAATACATTTGACAATATACATTGTCAATTTAGAAGAGAAGTATGTGATTATGTATATTCATTACAGGTTTACGAAATAACAGATTATAAATATGAAAATAAGTATTATCTTTTACGAAATAAATTCCAACCCTTACCTATAATTTATATCAATTTGCAGCAACTGTGGTATAATTTTAAATAAGTAAAACCTCCTAATCAGAAAATATTACAAGAATAACTTCTTATAATTTATTATAGGTTATTATTTTTATAATTTCCTCTGAAGATGATTACTTTGCTGTCAAATGCGCATAAGGATTTACATAAAAGGTTTTCGTGGTTTATTCAAAATGAAAAATTACACCACAGTTGCTTCAAGTTGTTATATTATAAGGGTTGAAACATTTTTCGAAACATTTTGTATTTCCTATTTTAATAAAACGTTTTATTTATTTCGAATGAAGATAAAAATGAATCACTTCTAATTATGTTACAGTAGGTTTGTGCAGTTTCAATTATTGAGCATTCTATAACCTGAATGCTCCATAATAAAACCAATAACGCCTTACGAAAACACCGACTGATATAAAAGCGAAAAGATAATCCAAATAGGCAGAAACATTATTAATGTTTAGTCATTATTAATGCAAGGAGTTAACCAGTTACATCACATAATTACGATCTGCACTCAGTGAAAGCGTAAAATGGAGGAGGAAATCGAGTTAAAAATTAACGCAACTATAAAGGGAGGGACGCTTGTAAAAGCCAGTCCGTTTTCAGGCTGCAATAAAGTGTTCCACAATTTTATAATGAGATTAAATGTTTAAGAATTGGCAAAGTAAATGTATATATATATATATATATATATATATATATATATATATATATATATATATATAAATGTATGTATGTATGTATGTATGTATGAGCCTTATGTATTACAAAACCACTGATCCAATCGCCATAAAACTTTGGGAAATTGTGAGTATATGCCTAGGAACGTTTTGGGAACAATTTGTTCCACCAACACTTAAGAGCCAAAATAGCATAAAAAATTACTTACTATCTCATCTTATCTTAAGACATTCCATTGAATTTATTCCAAATTTTGGTTGCTCAACATTCCAAAACTCTCAACAATCCAAAATAATGTTTTAACACATTTCAAACAATATACAAAAAATATTGTGTGTTCGAATGCACTTCAATAAATAAGATTCAATCAAGAACTTTTATTGTCACACTTTTCTCGATCGACTGTTATACGTTCAGTTATTATTAAGTTAATAAAATACTAAACTAAGTTTAGCTAATGTGAATACGCCATTTATTTACTTTTAGGCGATACGAAGTTGGCTGGGTCAGCTGTATATATATATATATATATATATATATATATATATATATACAAGTATAAAAATGCTGATATTATTCATCAGCTAAAATCTTTAAGTAATAAATGAACTTTATGACATTGTTTCACCTAGCTATATATTAAAAAGAAATATATAAGTTAATATATATATATATATATATATAATATGTAATACGCCAGTACTACATAACCATAACTATTATAATTGGAAGTAGATGTATGATTGTTTTAAGTAAATACGTTACACTTATCGAAGATTGTATTTATGTTTTAATATCAATATAGAACTGTACGTACAATTTAATTACATGCCTGTATGTACCGAACATATATAGTTATCGGATTATTTATCGGTTTTTATTATTGTTATTACAATATAATCTTTTTTATAATTTGTAAAAAAGATGTAATGGTAGTTTGCTTGTTTCTTTTAACACTTTTGTTTGATATAGTATCTCTCCACTTTTTAAAGAGTAGGCTGATGTTGCTTTTGTTGATTATTGTTCGAAGTTTGCGATCAGCTGGTCAAATGCCTGGAAACTTTGCTATGCTTCATGGTTTGTTTTCTTTCGGCATCTTCGCCAGGCGCAGTTATAAAATAACTAACTGAATTACCTAATTACACAAACTCCTGTAGAGCATATGTATACTGAACGATACGGATACTTAATCAGGACTAATAAAGTTGAGTAGTACACCAATCTGCAGGGCTCTAGTGATCTGAACGATACGGAGACTTGAACTGAATCTGAAACACAGAAGAACTGAACTGGCCCGACGACGGCAAAGAGCCTTACGGAATAAGGATGCTTACTTTATTACCTGCAGTTGAGGATTGAGGGGGCTAGATGTGAGTGGTATTACTGTATATATATAAATTATTTCACTTTAAATATTGATTATTTATGATGTGATTTGTTTGTGAGATGACAGTTATTTACATAATATTTAATTTAACATATTTGTCAACATTTTTATTCAGCTTAACTTCAGCTAAGGTTTTCTGTATACTCTAAACCAGCTGCAGAATTCACGTGTTAAAATATCTAGAATATGTTTTTAAGTTTAAAACAAAACGATAACAAGTAATTATAAAATCACGAAAAATGTTCAACGTTTTAGTTTAGTTCTGGGTTTTTGTAACTAAGCAAAATCCCTTTTAATGAACAACAATGTAGCCTATGTTGGCTTGAGATAAATTTAACGTAATTGGTTCTTGGCCGTGCAAGGCAGCGAAATACTAACTACGCTGGAGACTTAAACTAATTACACTATAATTTTATAGAAAGCACTTTAGCTAATTACAAACTTTAATCTACTTTCTTCGATGGAAATGAAATAGTGACACAAATATTGTAATTAATTTTCTTTCTTAATAGATCTTTGCAAACTAAGTTAAAACTATTTTTGTGTCTTGTTTTTAAACTGATGTTTACTTTTGTTTTCTGGTATTCTGCATGAAATTTGAAGCATATTTTATCAAGAGGTATAAAACACTTTGGGGAGAAGCTTTCGATGAAAATTGAGATTAACTTGTCGACACGTTCGTCTGTACATAAGGCACGAGGCATTTAGTAGTTTGGTTCCTACCGACAAACTAAGTGTCAAAGCAACTTTCAGCTGTTGACAATTTTTTAACCCACAAGATGTAACAAAAGGCTTAAAATGCACAAGAGTAGAGTTCGCCTACAAGTGAAGATGAAAGGCCAAACAGTGGCTTACCCCTCCTCGCATCTAAGCACAATACTTGTGCCTGACTGAAATCTATAGCATCGAGGTATGACAAACACTAGGTTTGCGGCTTCTCCCGCTCCGCAAAAGCTGGCCAAATCTCTTACTATGTCTTGAGACTAATACCTTTCTAATTTTATTTCTAACTGGGTTTCAAGCTAATATATATGTCGTCGGTAGGGAACAGGCTTACTGTAAAAAGCAATATTTACTTCTCAAGTAATGTTTCCCCTATGTCTTACAGGAATAAAACATTAAACAGAATTAGAATACGATGGGAATACTTACTCTAAGCAAATTTAATTTCCGACATTTCCCTAAAAACACAAAAATATTTATTTTATACGTACATTCGCGCTAATAATGTGGGCTTAGTGATTTATTTTGTGTAGTCAGTTATTTTTAAAACATATCTAAAAAATAATGTAAAATCAGATAACGGTGTTAATTATTGTCGCCATTAATAAACCAGCTGCGCCCTGTATTAATACAGAACACAATGTTGCTTCTAACAGGTTCGTGTCCAATGTATTGCGTTATTCCCCAACGCTTCATAACTTTGATTATATAATACGTTTTGTTGTGTCCCGAGGGACTTTCCGGGAAAATTAAACAGAGCAATAGTAGTATCATTCTAAAATAAATTTTATCAAAAAGACGTGGTAGGCCTATTCTATTTCAGTGATGAACTAACAATTTTCGCACAGCTACACATTAAGGCTCTAGAAGGTTCCTGTGACGTCACAAAGAGTGTAATAAATTCCCGATAAATTACCCCGATCTTTGTAGATTATTAAGGGATTCTGTGCATAACATCAAAATACAGCTGCACATAAATCTAAAGTAAAAATTGAATATTATTATAATGTCCTAATAAAGTCATTACCAAATCTTTAGTAAGGACTAAAAACAGTAAAGTAATAAAATCAAGGTGACGGCAAAGGATTAGGTTATCTCTTTACTTGCATTTACTTCTGTTACTGAATAATTGTCTTACGCAAGACATAAAACATCAAAAATTTATGAGGCGTCTTAATGGCCCCAAACGTCCCCCGGGCTTCTCAGATACAAATAAATGTATTCCCTTAAGGCCAGGCAGAAAATTTAACGATTCTGACTCTTTAATTGGAATATTCCAAACAAAAGAGATATTCTCTGAACCTTTGTTTGATTCCGGAGAAATTAGGAACTAATTAGGACAACATTGGGTCTCTTTTTTATCGTAGATGCCGAGGGGTTGTGTTAACATTCGTACCGAATTGTACAATTGTGCAAGTATAATTTTATTCCTCGAGGAAAAGCTCTATGATAATAAGGAAGGATAGACTTAAAATAGAGAAAAGAAGTAATATAAACCAAAACTTTTCAAGTCAATTCCTACTTAGATCAACGAAGAAAATGTGTATTTTAATTACTTTGTATTGAATAATTACAATTAATATAAATAAAGTATAGTTAAATAGGTCTAGTATAGATATACTTTTAACATTAGACTTATGGAAGCCTGTACATGGAACCATCCTAAGCCTTTGGGGCTGAGCCCTGTTTATGTATTTACATCAAACTTCACACGCATCATCCATGGTGTATGAAAAACAAACCCTTAAAATTTCATCAACTTTTGTACAGCGGTTTATAAGTCCATAAGATACTTACATATAAACATCGGTTTTTGAAGTATCCTAGGTCTGGGGAGGAGCCCTGTGGATAGATCTACACTAAACTATACACGAACCATGCAGGGAGTATGTTAAAGTATCCCTTTCAAATTTCATCAACTTTTGTACAGCGGTTTATGAGTCCATAAGATACTTACATATAAACATCGGTTTTTGAAGTATCCTAGGTCTGAGGAGGAGCCCTGTGGATAGATCTACACTAAACTATACACGAACCATGCAGGGAGTATGTTAAAGTATCCCTTTCAAATTTCATCAACTTTTGTACAGCGGTTTATGAGTCCATAAGATACTTACATATAAACATCGGTTTTTGAAGTATCCTAGGTCTGGGGAGGAGCCCTGTGGATAGATCTACACTAAACTATACACGAACCATGCAGGGAGTATGTTAAAGTATCCCTTTCAAATTTCATCAACTTTTGTACAGCGGTTTATGAGTCCATAAGATACTTACATATAAACATCGGTTTTTGAAGTATCCTAGGTCTGAGGAGGAGCCCTGTGGATAGATCTACACTAAACTATACACGAACCATGCAGGGAGTATGTTAAAGTATCCCTTTCAAATTTCATCAACTTTTGTACAGCGGTTTATGAGTCCATAAGATACTTACATATAAACATCGGTTTTTGAAGTATCCTAGGTCTGGGGAGGAGCCCTGTGGATAGATCTACACTAAACTATACACGAACCATGCAGGGAGTATGTTAAAGTATCCCTTTCAAATTTCATCAACTTTTGTACAGCGGTTTATGAGTCCATAAGATACTTACATATAAACATCGGTTTTTGAAGTATCCTAGGTCTGGGGAGGAGCCCTGTGGATAGATCTACACTAAACTATACACGAACCATGCAGGGAGTATGTTAAAGTATCCCTTTCAAATTTCATCAACTTTTGTACAGCGGTTTATGAGTCCATAAGATACTTACATATAAACATCGGTTTTTGAAGTATCCTAGGTCTGGGGAGGAGCCCTGTGGATAGATCTACACTAAACTTCACACGAACCATGCAGGGAGTATGTTAAAGTATCCCTTTCAAATTTCATCAACTTTTGTACAGCGGTTTATGAGTCCATAAGATACTTACATATAAACATCGGTTTTTTAAGTATCCTAGGTCTGGGGAGGAGCCCTGTGGATAGATCTACACTAAACTTCACACGAACCATGCAGGGAGTATGTTAAAGTATCCCTTTCAAATTTCATCAACTTTTGTACAGCGGTTTATGAGTCCATAAGATACTTACATATAAACATCGGTTTTTGAAGTATCCTAGGTCTGGGGAGGAGCCCTGTGGATAGATCTACACTAAACTATACACGAACCATGCAGGGAGTATGTTAAAGTATCCCTTTCAAATTTCATCAACTTTTGTACAGCGGTTTATGAGTCCATAAGATACTTACATATAAACATCGGTTTTTGAAGTATCCTAGGTCTGAGGAGGAGCCCTGTGGATAGATCTACACTAAACTATACACGAACCATGCAGGGAGTATGTTAAAGTATCCCTTTCAAATTTCATCAACTTTTGTACAGCGGTTTATGAGTCCATAAGATACTTACATATAAACATCGGTTTTTGAAGTATCCTAGGTCTGGGGAGGAGCCCTGTGGATAGATCTACACTAAACTATACACGAACCATGCAGGGAGTATGTTAAAGTATCCCTTTCAAATTTCATCAACTTTTGTACAGCGGTTTATGAGTCCATAAGATACTTACATATAAACATCGGTTTTTGAAGTATCCTAGGTCTGAGGAGGAGCCCTGTGGATAGATCTACACTAAACTATACACGAACCATGCAGGGAGTATGTTAAAGTATCCCTTTCAAATTTCATCAACTTTTGTACAGCGGTTTATGAGTCCATAAGATACTTACATATAAACATCGGTTTTTGAAGTATCCTAGGTCTGAGGAGGAGCCCTGTGGATAGATCTACACTAAACTATACACGAACCATGCAGGGAGTATGTTAAAGTATCCCTTTCAAATTTCATCAACTTTTGTACAGCGGTTTATGAGTCCATAAGATACTTACATATAAACATCGGTTTTTGAAGTATCCTAGGTCTGGGGAGGAGCCCTGTGGATAGATCTACACTAAACTATACACGAACCATGCAGGGAGTATGTTAAAGTATCCCTTTCAAATTTCATCAACTTTTGTACAGCGGTTTATGAGTCCATAAGATACTTACATATAAACATCGGTTTTTGAAGTATCCTAGGTCTGGGGAGGAGCCCTGTGGATAGATCTACACTAAACTATACACGAACCATGCAGGGAGTATGTTAAAGTATCCCTTTCAAATTTCATCAACTTTTGTACAGCGGTTTATGAGTCCATAAGATACTTACATATAAACATCGGTTTTTGAAGTATCCTAGGTCTGAGGAGGAGCCCTGTGGATAGATCTACACTAAACTATACACGAACCATGCAGGGAGTATGTTAAAGTATCCCTTTCAAATTTCATCAACTTTTGTACAGCGGTTTATGAGTCCATAAGATACTTACATATAAACATCGGTTTTTGAAGTATCCTAGGTCTGGGGAGGAGCCCTGTGGATAGATCTACACTAAACTATACACGAACCATGCAGGGAGTATGTTAAAGTATCCCTTTCAAATTTCATCAACTTTTGTACAGCGGTTTATGAGTCCATAAGATACTTACATATAAACATCGGTTTTTGAAGTATCCTAGGTCTGAGGAGGAGCCCTGTGGATAGATCTACACTAAACTATACACGAACCATGCAGGGAGTATGTTAAAGTATCCCTTTCAAATTTCATCAACTTTTGTACAGCGGTTTATGAGTCCATAAGATACTTACATATAAACATCGGTTTTTGAAGTATCCTAGGTCTGGGGCGGAGCCCTGTGGATAGATCTACACTAACCTTCACACGAACCATGCAGGGAGTATGTTAAAGTATCCCTTTCAAATTTCATCAACTTTTGTACAGCGGTTTATGAGTCCATAAGATACTTACATATAAACATCGGTTTTTGAAGTATCCTAGGTATGGGGAGGAGCCCTGTGGATAGATCTACACTAAACTATACACGAACCATGCAGGGAGTATGTTAAAGTATCCCTTTCAAATTTCATCAACTTTTGTACAGCGGTTTATGAGTCCATAAGATACTTACATATAAACATCGGTTTTTGAAGTATCCTAGGTCTGGGGAGGAGCCCTGTGGATAGATCTACACTAAACTATACACGAACCATGCAGGGAGTATATTAAAGTATCCCTTTCAAATTTCATCAACTTTTGTACAGCGGTTTATGAGTCCATAAGATACTTACATATAAACATCGGTTTTTGAAGTATCCTAGGTCTGGGGAGGAGCCCTGTGGATAGATCTACACTAAACTATACACGAACCATGCAGGGAGTATGTTAAAGTATCCCTTTCAAATTTCATCAACTTTTGTACAGCGGTTTATGAGTCCATAAGATACTTACATATAAACATCGGTTTTTGAAGTATCCTAGGTCTGGGGAGGAGCCCTGTGGATAGATCTACACTAAACTATACACGAACCATGCAGGGAGTATGTTAAAGTATGCCTTTCAAATTTCATCAACTTTTGTACAGCGGTTTATGAGTCCATAAGATACTTACATATAAACATCGGTTTTTGAAGTATCCTAGGTCTGGGGCGGAGCCCTGTGGATAGATCTACACTAACCTTCACACGAACCATGCAGGTAGTATGTTAATGTATCCCTTTCAAATTTCATCAACTTTTGTACAGCGGTTTATGAGTCCATAAGATACTTACATATAAACATCGGTTTTTGAAGTATCCTAGGTCTGGGGAGGAGCCCTGTGGATAGATCTACACTAAACTATACACGAACCATGCAGGGAGTATGTTAAAGTATCCCTTTCAAATTTCATCAACTTTTGTACAGCGGTTTATGAGTCCATAAGATACTTACATATAAACATCGGTTTTTGAAGTATCCTAGGTCTGGGGCGGAGCCCTGTGGATAGATCTACACTAAACTATACACGAACCATGCAGGGAGTATGTTAAAGTATCCCTTTCAAATTTCATCAACTTTTGTACAGCGGTTTATGAGTCCATAAGATACTTACATATAAACATCGGTTTTTGAAGTATCCTAGGTCTGGGGAGGAGCCCTGTGGATAGATCTACACTAACCTTCACAGGAACCATGCAGGGAGTATGTTAAAGTATCCCTTTCAAATTTCATCAACTTTTGTACAGCGGTTTATGAGTCCATAAGATACTTACATATAAACATCGGTTTTTGAAGTATCCTAGGTCTGGGGAGGAGCCCTGTGGATAGATCTACACTAAACTATACACGAACCATGCAGGGAGTATGTTAAAGTATCCCTTTCAAATTTCATCAACTTTTGTACAGCGGTTTATGAGTCCATAAGATACTTACATATAAACATCGGTTTTTGAAGTATCCTAGGTCTGGGGAGGAGCCCTGTGGATAGATCTACACTAAACTATACACGAACCATGCAGGGAGTATGTTAAAGTATCCCTTTCAAATTTCATCACCTTTTGTACAGCGGTTTATGAGTCAATAAGATACTTACATATAAACATCGGTTTTTGAAGTATCCTAGGTCTGAGGAGGAGCCCTGTGGATAGATCTACACTAAACTATACACGAACCATGCAGGGAGTATGTTAAAGTATCCCTTTCAAATTTCATCAACTTTTGTACAGCGGTTTATGAGTCCATAAGATACTTACATATAAACATCGGTTTTTGAAGTATCCTAGGTCTGGGGAGGAGCCCTGTGGATAGATCTACACTAAACTATACACGAACCATGCAGGGAGTATGTTAAAGTATCCCTTTCAAATTTCATCAACTTTTGTACAGCGGTTTATGAGTCCATAAGATACTTACATATAAACATCGGTTTTTGAAGTATCCTAGGTCTGGGGCGGAGCCCTGTGGATAGATCTACACTAACCTTCACACGAACCATGCAGGGAGTATGTTAAAGTATCCCTTTCAAATTTCATCAACTTTTGTACAGCGGTTTATGAGTCCATAAGATACTTACATATAAACATCGGTTTTTGAAGTATCCTAGGTCTGGGGAGGAGCCCTGTGGATAGATCTACACTAAACTATACACGAACCATGCAGGGAGTATGTTAAAGTATCCCATTCAAATTTCATCAACTTTTGTACAGCGGTTTATGAGTCCATAAGATACTTACATATAAACATCGGTTTTTGAAGTATCCTAGGTCTGGGGCGGAGCCCTGTGGATAGATCTACACTAACCTTCACACGAACCATGCAGGGAGTATGTTAAAGTATCCCTTTCAAATTTCATCAACTTTTGTACAGCGGTTTATGAGTCCATAAGATACTTACATATAAACATCGGTTTTTGAAGTATCCTAGGTCTGGGGAGGAGCCCTGTGGATAGATCTACACTAAACTATACACGAACCATGCAGGGAGTATGTTAAAGTACCCTTTCAAATTTCATCAACTTTTGTACAGCGGTTTATGAGTCCATAAGATACTTACATATGAACATCGGTTTTTGAAGTATCCTAGGTCTGGGGCGGAGCCCTGTGGATAGATCTACACTAACCTTCACACGAACCATGCAGGGAGTATGTTAAAGTATCCCTTTCAAATTTCATTAACTTTTGTACAGCGGTTTATGAGTCCATAAGATACTTACATATAAACATCGGTTTTTGAAGTATCCTAGGTCTGGGGAGGGGCCCTGTGGATAGATCTACACTAAACTATACACGAACCATGCAGGGAGTATGTTAAAGTATCCCTTTCAAATTTCATCAACTTTTGTACAGCGGTTTATGAGTCCATAAGATACTTACATATAAACATCGGTTTTTGAAGTATCCTAGGTCTGGGGCGGAGCCCTGTGGATAGATCTACACTAACCTTCACACGAACCATGCAGGGAGTATGTTAAAGTATCCCTTTCAAATTTCATCAACTTTTGTACAGCGGTTTATGAGTCCATAAGATACTTACATATAAACATCGGTTTTTGAAGTATCCTAGGTCTGGGGAGGAGCCCTGTGGATAGATCTACACTAAACTATACACGAACCATGCAGGGAGTATGTTAAAGTATCCCTTTCAAATTTCATCAACTTTTGTACAGCGGTTTATGAGTCCATAAGATACTTACATATAAACATCGGTTTTTGAAGTATCCTAGGTCTGGGGCGGAGCCCTGTGGATAGATCTACACTAACCTTCACACGAACCATGCAGGGAGTATGTTAAAGTATCCCTTTCAAATTTCATCAACTTTTGTACAGCGGTTTATGAGTCCATAAGATACTTACATATAAACATCGGTTTTTGAAGTATCCTAGGTCTGGGGAGGAGCCCTGTGGATAGATCTACACTAAACTATACACGAACCATGCAGGGAGTATGTTAAAGTATCCCTTTCAAATTTCATCAACTTTTGTACAGCGGTTTATGAGTCCATAAGATACTTACATATAAACATCGGTTTTTGAAGTATCCTAGGTCTGGGGAGGAGCCCTGTGGATAGATCTACACTAAACTATACACGAACCATGCAGGGAGTATGTTAAAGTATCCCTTTCAAATTTCATCAACTTTTGTACAGCGGTTTATGAGTCCATAAGATACTTACATATAAACATCGGTTTTTGAAGTATCCTAGGTCTGAGGAGGAGCCCTGTGGATAGATCTACACTAAACTATACACGAACCATGCAGGGAGTATGTTAAAGTATCCCTTTCAAATTTCATCAACTTTTGTACAGCGGTTTATGAGTCCATAAGATACTTACATATAAACATCGGTTTTTGAAGTATCCTAGGTCTGGGGCGGAGCCCTGTGGATAGATCTACACTAACCTTCACACGAACCATGCAGGGAGTATGTTAAAGTATCCCTTTCAAATTTCATTAACTTTTGTTCAGCGGTTTATGAGTCCATAAGATACTTACATATAAACATCGGTTTTTGAAGTATCCTAGGTCTGGGGAGGAGCCCTGTGGATAGATCTACACTAAACTATACACGAACCATGCAGGGAGTATGTTAAAGTATCCCTTTCAAATTTCATCAACTTTTGTACAGCGGTTTATGAGTCCATAAGATACTTACATATAAACATCGGTTTTTGAAGTATCCTAGGTCTGGGGAGGAGCCCTGTGGATAGATCTACACTAAACTATACACGAACCATGCAGGGAGTATGTTAAAGTATCCCTTTCAAATTTCATCAACTTTTGTACAGCGGTTTATGAGTCCATAAGATACTTACATATAAACATCGGTTTTTGAAGTATCCTAGGTCTGGGGCGGAGCCCTGTGGATAGATCTACACTAACCTTCACACGAACCATGCAGGGAGTATGTTAAAGTATCCCTTTCAAATTTCATTAACTTTTGTTCAGCGGTTTATGAGTCCATAAGATACTTACATATAAACATCGGTTTTTGAAGTATCCTAGGTCTGGGGCGGAGCCCTGTGGATAGATCTACACTAACCTTCACACGAACCATGCAGGGAGTATGTTAAAGTATCCCTTTCAAATTTCATCAACTTTTGTACAGCGGTTTATGAGTCCATAAGATACTTACATATAAACATCGGTTTTTGAAGTATCCTAGGTCTGGGGAGGAGCCCTGTGGATAGATCTACACTAAACTATACACGAACCATGCAGGGAGTATGTTAAAGTATCCCTTTCAATTTTCATTAACTTTTGTACAGCGGTTTATGAGTCCATAAGATACTTACATATAAACATCGGTTTTTGAAGTATCCTAGGTCTGGGGAGGAGCCCTGTGGATAGATCTACACTAAACTATACACGAACCATGCAGGGAGTATGTTAAAGTATCCCTTTCAAATTTCATCAACTTTTGTACAGCGGTTTATGAGTCCATAAGATACTTACATATAAACATCGGTTTTTGAAGTATCCTAGGTCTGGGGAGGAGCCCTGTGGATAGATCTACACTAAACTATACACGAACCATGCAGGGAGTATGTTAAAGTATCCCTTTCAAATTTCATCAACTTTTGTACAGCGGTTTATGAGTCCATAAGATACTTACATATAAACATCGGTTTTTGAAGTATCCTAGGTCTGGGGCGGAGCCCTGTGGATAGATCTACACTAACCTTCACACGAACCATGCAGGGAGTATGTTAAAGTATCCCTTTCAAATTTCATCAACTTTTGTACAGCGGTTTATGAGTCCATAAGATACTTACATATAAACATCGGTTTTTGAAGTATCCTAGGTCTGGGGAGGAGCCCTGTGGATAGATCTACACTAAACTATACACGAACCATGCAGGGAGTATGTTAAAGTATCCCTTTCAAATTTCATCAACTTTTGTACAGCGGTTTATGAGTCCATAAGATACTTACATATAAACATCGGTTTTTGAAGTATCCTAGGTCTGAGGAGGAGCCCTGTGGATAGATCTACACTAAACTATACACGAACCATGCAGGGAGTATGTTAAAGTATCCCTTTCAAATTTCATCAACTTTTGTACAGCGGTTTATGAGTCCATAAGATACTTACATATAAACATCGGTTTTTGAAGTATCCTAGGTCTGGGGCGGAGCCCTGTGGATAGATCTACACTAACCTTCACACGAACCATGCAGGGAGTATGTTAAAGTATCCCTTTCAAATTTCATTAACTTTTGTTCAGCGGTTTATGAGTCCATAAGATACTTACATATAAACATCGGTTTTTGAAGTATCCTAGGTCTGGGGAGGAGCCCTGTGGATAGATCTACACTAAACTATACACGAACCATGCAGGGAGTATGTTAAAGTATCCCTTTCAAATTTCATCAACTTTTGTACAGCGGTTTATGAGTCCATAAGATACTTACATATAAACATCGGTTTTTGAAGTATCCTAGGTCTGGGGAGGAGCCCTGTGGATAGATCTACACTAAACTATACACGAACCATGCAGGGAGTATGTTAAAGTATCCCTTTCAAATTTCATCAACTTTTGTACAGCGGTTTATGAGTCCATAAGATACTTACATATAAACATCGGTTTTTGAAGTATCCTAGGTCTGGGGCGGAGCCCTGTGGATAGATCTACACTAAACTATACACGAACCATGCAGGGAGTATGTTAAAGTATCCCTTTCAAATTTCATCAACTTTTGTACAGCGGTTTATGAGTCCATAAGATACTTACATATAAACATCGGTTTTTGAAGTATCCTAGGTCTGGGGAGGAGCCCTGTGGATAGATCTACACTAAACTATACACGAACCATGCAGGGAGTATGTTAAAGTATCCCTTTCAAATTTCATCAACTTTTGTACAGCGGTTTATGAGTCCATAAGATACTTACATATAAACATCGGTTTTTGAAGTATCCTAGGTCTGGGGAGGAGCCCTGTGGATAGATCTACACTAAACTATACACGAACCATGCAGGGAGTATGTTAAAGTATCCCTTTCAAATTTCATCAACTTTTGTACAGCGGTTTATGAGTCCATAAGATACTTACATATAAACATCGGTTTTTGAAGTATCCTAGGTCTGGGGCGGAGCCCTGTGGATAGATCTACACTAAACTATACACGAACCATGCAGGGAGTATGTTAAAGTATCCCTTTCAAATTTCATCAACTTTTGTACAGCGGTTTATGAGTCCATAAGATACTTACATATAAACATCGGTTTTTGAAGTATCCTAGGTCTGGGGAGGAGCCCTGTGGATAGATCTACACTAAACTATACACGAACCATGCAGGGAGTATGTTAAAGTATCCCTTTCAAATTTCATCAACTTTTGTACAGCGGTTTATGAGTCCATAAGATACTTACATATAAACATCGGTTTTTGAAGTATCCTAGGTCTGGGGAGGAGCCCTGTGGATAGATCTACACTAAACTATACACGAACCATGCAGGGAGTATGTTAAAGTATCCCTTTCAAATTTCATCAACTTTTGTACAGCGGTTTATGAGTCCATAAGATACTTACATATAAACATCGGTTTTTGAAGTATCCTAGGTCTGGGGAGGAGCCCTGTGGATAGATCTACACTAAACTATACACGAACCATGCAGGGAGTATGTTAAAGTATCCCTTTCAAATTTCATTAACTTTTGTACAGCGGTTTATGAGTCCATAAGATACTTACATATAAACATCGGTTTTTGAAGTATCCTAGGTCTGGGGAGGAGCCCTGTGGATAGATCTACACTAACCTTCACACGAACCATGCAGGGAGTATGTTAAAGTATCCCTTTCAAATTTCATCAACTTTTGTACAGCGGTTTATGAGTCCATAAGATACTTACATATAAACATCGGTTTTTGAAGTATCCTAGGTCTGGGGAGGAGCCCTGTGGATAGATCTACACTAAACTATACACGAACCATGCAGGGAGTATGTTAAAGTATCCCTTTCAAATTTCATTAACTTTTGTACAGCGGTTTATGAGTCCATAAGATACTTACATATAAACATCGGTTTTTGAAGTATCCTAGGTCTGGGGAGGAGCCCTGTGGATAGATCTACACTAACCTTCACACGAACCATGCAGGGAGTATGTTAAAGTATCCCTTTCAAATTTCATTAACTTTTGTTCAGCGGTTTATGAGTCCATAAGATACTTACATATAAACATCGGTTTTTGAAGTATCCTAGGTCTGGGCGGAGCCCTGTGGATAGATCTACACTAAACTATACACGAACCATGCAGGGAGTATGTTAAAGTATCCCTTTCAAATTTCATCAACTTTTGTACAGCGGTTTATGAGTCCATAAGATACTTACATATAAACATCGGTTTTTGAAGTATCCTAGGTCTGGGGCGGAGCCCTGTGGATAGATCTACACTAAACTATACACGAACCATGCATGTAGTATGTTAAAGTATCCCTTTCAAATTTCATCAACTTTTGTACAGCGGTTTATGAGTCCATAAGATACTTACATATAAACATCTGTTTTTGAAGTGTCCTAGGTCTGGGGAGGAGCCCTGTGGATAGATCTACACTAAACTTCACACGAACCATGCAGGGAGTATGTTAAAGTATCCCTTTAAATTTCCTTAACTTTTGTTCAGCGGTTTAAGCGTCCATAGTGAGATTCATACAAACATCAGTTTTTGTACCATCCTGAGCCTCTAGGGAGGAGCGCTGTCGATGGACTTACCCCAAACCTCAAATGAACAATTCTGGTAATATGTCAAAAAATTCCTCTAATTTTCATAAACTTCTGTTCAACTATTTAGTCTATAAGATACATGCATACATACATACACATATATATATACATCGGTGTTTGAACCATCCTAAGCCTCTAGCTCGGATCCCTGAGGGTGGATCTGCACCAAACTTCACATGAAGCATCCTGAGAATATGATGAATAAAATCTCTCCAAATTTCATTAACTTCTGTTCAGCGGTTAGGCGCCCATAAGATAAATACATAAACACATATATATAAATATATATAAATACATATATATATATATATATATATATATATATATATATGTATATATATATATATATATATATATATATATATATATATATATATATATATATATATATATATATATATATATATATATGTAGAATATCAAATAAGTTTTCCTGTTAGAATTATTTTCAAGATTAAATAATATACACTAATTACAGGAATAATTTATTGAATAATACACTCAAAGCTTTTCGTTGACATTATAAACATCCTCAGGAATTAGTAAGAATCTGTTATTAGTGTATATTATTAAATCTTGAATATATATATATATATATATATATATATATATATATATATATATATATATATATATATGTAGAACATCAAATAGGTTTTCCTGTTAGAATTATTTTCAAGATTAAATAATATACACTAATTACAGGAATAATTTATTGAATAATACACTCAAAGCTTTTCGTTGACATTATAAACATCCTCAGGAATTAGTAAGAATCTGTAATTAGTGTATATTATTAAATCTTGAATATATATATATATATATATATATATATGTAGAACATCAAATAGGTTTTCCTGTTAGAATTATTTTCAAGATTAAATAATATACACTAATTACAGGAATAATTTATTGAATAATACACTCAAAGCTTTTCGTTGACATTATAAACATCCTCAGGAATTAGTAAGAATCTGTAATTAGTGTATATTATTAAATCTTGAATATATATATATATATATATATATATATATATATATATATATATATATATATATATATATATGTAGAACATCAAATAGGTTTTCCTGTTAGAATTATTTTCAAGATTAAATAATATACACTAATTACAGGAATAATTTATTGAATAATACACTCAAAGCTTTTCGTTGACATTATAAACATCCTCAGGAATTAGTAAGAATCTGTAATTAGTGTATATTATTAAATCTTGAATATATATATATATATATATATATATATATGTAGAACATCAAATAGGTTTTCCTGTTAGAATTATTTTCAAGATTAAATAATATACACTAATTACAGGAATAATTTATTGAATAATACACTCAAAGCTTTTCGTTGACATTATAAACATCCTCAGGAATTAGTAAGAATCTGTAATTAGTGTATATTATTAAATCTTGAATATATATATATATATATATATATATATGTAGAACATCAAATAGGTTTTCCTGTTAGAATTATTTTCAAGATTAAATAATATACACTAATTACAGGAATAATTTATTGAATAATACACTCAAAGCTTTTCGTTGACATTATAAACATCCTCAGGAATTAGTAAGAATCTGTAATTAGTGTATATTATTAAATCTTGAATATATATATATATATATATATATATATATATATATATATATATATATATGTAGAACATCAAATAGGTTTTCCTGTTAGAATTATTTTCAAGATTAAATAATATACACTAATTACAGGAATAATTTATTGAATAATACACTCAAAGCTTTTCGTTGACATTATAAACATCCTCAGGAATTAGTAAGAATCTGTTATTAGTGTATATTATTAAATCTTGAATATATATATATATATATATATATATATATATATATATATATATATATATATATATATATATATTTATATATATATATGTAGAACATCAAATAGGTTTTCCTGTTAGAATTATTTTCAAGATTAAATAATATACACTAATTACAGGAATAATTTATTGAATAATACACTCAAAGCTTTTCGTTGACATTATAAACATCCTCAGGAATTAGTAAGAATCTGTAATTAGTGTATATTATTAAATCTTGAATATATATATATATATATATATATATATATATGTAGAACATCAAATAGGTTTTCCTGTTAGAATTATTTTCAAGATTAAATAATATACACTAATTACAGGAATAATTTATTGAATAATACACTCAAAGCTTTTCGTTGACATTATAAACATCCTCAGGAATTAGTAAGAATCTGTAATTAGTGTATATTATTAAATCTTGAATATATATATATATATATATATATATATATATATATATATATATATATGTAGAACATCAAATAGGTTTTCCTGTTAGAATTATTTTCAAGATTAAATAATATACACTAATTACAGGAATAATTTATTGAATAATACACTCAAAGCTTTTCGTTGACATTATAAACATCCTCAGGAATTAGTAAGAATCTGTAATTAGTGTATATTATTAAATCTTGAATATATATATATATATATATATATATATATATATGTAGAACATCAAATAGGTTTTCCTGTTAGAATTATTTTCAAGATTAAATAATATACACTAATTACAGGAATAATTTATTGAATAATACACTCAAAGCTTTTCGTTGACATTATAAACATCCTCAGGAATTAGTAAGAATCTGTAATTAGTGTATATTATTTAATCTTGAATATATATATATATATATATATATATATATATATATATATATATATATATATATATATATATATATATATATATGTAGAACATCAAATAGGTTTTCCTGTTAGAATTATTTTCAAGATTAAATAATATACACTAATTACAGGAATAATTTATTGAATAATACACTCAAAGCTTTTCGTTGACATTATAAACATCCTCAGGAATTAGTAAGAATCTGTAATTAGTGTATATTATTAAATCTTGAATATATATATATATATATATATATATATATATATATATATATATATATATATATATATATATGTAGAACATCAAATAGGTTTCCCTGTTAGAATTATTTTCAAGATTAAATAATATACACTAATTACAGGAATAATTTATTGAATAATACACTCAAAGCTTTTCGTTGACATTATAAACATCCTCAGGAATTAGTAAGAATCTGTTATTAGTGTATATTATTAAATCTTGAATATATATATATATATATATATATATATATATATATATATATATATATATATATATATATATATATATATATATATGTAGAACATCAAATAGGTTTTCCTGTTAGAATTATTTTCAAGATTAAATAATATACACTAATTACAGGAATAATTTATTGAATAATACACTCAAAGCTTTTCGTTGACATTATAAACATCCTCAGGAATTAGTAAGAATCTGTAATTAGTGTATATTATTAAATCTTGAATATATATATATATATATATGTAGAACATCAAATAGGTTTTCCTGTTAGAATTATTTTCAAGATTAAATAATATACACTAATTACAGGAATAATTTATTGAATAATACACTCAAAGCTTTTCGTTGACATTATAAACATCCTCAGGAATTAGTAAGAATCTGTAATTAGTGTATATTATTAAATCTTGAATATATATATATATATATATATATATATATATATATATATATATATATATATATATATATATATATGTAGAACATCAAATAGGTTTTCCTGTTAGAATTATTTTCAAGATTAAATAATATACAGTAATTACAGGAATAATTTATTGAATAATACACTCAAAGCTTTTCGTTGACATTATAAACATCCTCAGGAATTAGTAAGAATCTGTTATTAGTGTATATTATTAAATCTTGAATATATATATATATATATATATATATATATATATATATATATATATATATATATGTAGAACATCAAATAGGTTTTCCTGTTAGAATTATTTTCAAGATTAAATAATATACACTAATTACAGGAATAATTTATTGAATAATACACTCAAAGCTTTTCGTTGACATTATAAACATCCTCAGGAATTAGTAAGAATCTGTAATTAGTGTATATTATTAAATCTTGAATATATATATATATATATATATATATATATATATATATATATATATATATATATATATGTAGAACATCAAATAGGTTTTCCTGTTAGAATTATTTTCAAGATTAAATAATATACACTAATTACAGGAATAATTTATTGAATAATACACTCAAAGCTTTTCGTTGACATTATAAACATCCTCAGGAATTAGTAAGAATCTGTAATTAGTGTATATTATTAAATCTTGAATATATATATATATATATATATATATATATATATACAGTATATATATACATACATATATATATATATATATATATATATATGTATGTATATATATATAAGTTTTTAAACCATTCTGGATTCTAGGCTTGTGGGGCTGAGCCCTGTGAATGGATTTACACAAAACTTCACAAGAATCATCCTGGTAACATGTTAAACAAGCCCTCCGAATTTCATCAACTTCTGTTTAAAGGTTTAGGTATCTATACATACATACATACATACACATAAAATCAGCTGTTTTATGAAATCATGTTATCATTTATTTTAATCCAAATAAGAGGAAGTAACTATATTGCATACCTTGCCCCTTCTATGAAAATATTGTTTTTAAAATTATATACAAGTGCGTATGCGTATAGTCTTTCAAAGCAGTATTTTTACACATGTTTGAATAAATGATTTTAAAAATATTCGTGTAAGGAAAAGTATTGTTTCATTTTGTTAAAACATTTTCTGTTTAAATATAACATATGTTATCACTCATGTTAAGCCAAATGGGACCAAGTAACTATATTCCTTACCATTTACTTTTTGAATAATATTTTTCTCCCATATAAAATTAAAATTGAATCTAATTATTGATATCATATTTGAAAACTTTATTTAAATCAATTGTCATCCATTACAAGTATTCAAAAATGTATTTGAACTTGAGTGAATGAATACAAATATTTCCTGAACGATTGAGATTGGACAAAACCTATATAAGGAGAGTGTGAACTTATCTCATAAAACAGAGATTAAAAAATATTGGAAAAGATAAAAAACCAAAAAAAAATCGAAGATTGACAGAGAAATTGTGTTTAAGAATCACAGAAAAATATTTTATTTATAATAATAACAACAACAATGGCATCCATCACGCAAAAATCCTGACAGTCTCTTTCGCCTATAAACGAACACTTTAAGCATATATATTTTTTAATTGTTATGCATGTTTCATTGTTACTTGAGTGACTGTTTAATTCTAATTTGTATAAATTATTTTCAAACATTTTAGTAAACCTTTGAGTTATTCATGCCTGATGGATTGAAGTTAATAAACTGAAAATGAAATGTCAATATTTAAAGCTAATCGGAGACATTACTGCTTGAAGCAATAGTTATTTCTGACAATATACTGAGACATAAAGCACACAGACAATACGGCTCCTTGTTTATCATGAACAAAGTTTACGACTTCCTGCAAGAGTTGCCAGCCGCAAAGTCAATTTCTTGGGTATAATTCTGCAATACGGCTGCACACTCTCTTCTTCTTGAAATATTCAACTCGAAGCTTAAACAGCTCTATTATACACCATTGCTAAATTGATATTGCTGATGATGGTCCACCGATAAGCTGAAACATACTGGCAGTAGGGTAAAAGGCCCCACGAGAGTAAAACTTTGCACTAGATACAATTGCATTGTTTAAAAAAATGAGGCCATTTAAAAGCTTATACTTACATGCGCAAAGGGGGGTTATTTGTTAAAACCAAAGGAGGTATAAACGTGTAAATATTCAGGGGTGATATTTAATTAAAAAAGGCGATTGGGAGGGTAAAATCAGGGAAGGAATAAGCAAAGGCAGAGCAGTGACACGCACCTTTAACTCTCTTCTCTGGCAAAAGGCAACCATAGAAAAAACAAACAAACACATTTATATAAGTATTTTTTAGTGATTCCAAACCTTTGTTAGCTACAACCTAACTCTCCTTAAAGGAATATCTCCAAGAGCCAAAAGTGGTGTAAAAAACAATATTTGTATCGTATACCTTCTTTACTCACAATATTTATGTTATAAAACACTGCATATATGTTATAACGAAATATAATATGTTCCTAACTAGCAATATTAAATAAAATCATTGTAAGATATTTGTAAATTCATAGAACGAGCCTTGCTGTGTTAAACTGTTAGTGCTATACTGTTAGTTAAAAAGACAAAAAGGTTTTTCTAATGTATAGAAAGTTCTAAACTGAGGGTGGAAACAACAGACGAAATGCCAGGTAAATTGCTGAGAATATACTCAGAGTCCGAAAGTAGCCTTTTGTCGGCGGAATTCAAAACTTATGCTTATCAAAATTGAACTCGTGCCAAGAACAATGCAATTTAAGTTATGGAAGTAGGGAGGCAGGACCTACGAGTCGAGGAGTGAAGTTTTGGACGTCGAGGATGGAAAGGAGTTGGGTTTGGGACGTTTAGGAGGGAAAGGAGTTGGGTTTGGGACGTCGAGGAGGAAAAGGAATTGGGTTTGGGACGACGAGGAGGGAAAGGAGTTGAGTTTGGGACGTTGAGGAAGGAAAGGAGTTGAGTTAGGGATGTCTAGGAGGGAAAGGAGTTGAGTTTGTTACGTCGAGGAAGGAAAGGATTTGAGTTAGCGATGTCGAGGAGGGAAAGAAGTTGAGTTGGGACGTCGAGGAAGGAAAGGATTTGAGTTATCGATGTCGAGGAGGGAAAGAAGTTGAGTTGGGACGTCGAGGAAGGAAAGGATTTGAGTTTGGGACGTCGAGGAGGGAAAGGAGTTGAGTTTGGGACGTTGAGGAAGGAAAGGAGTTGAGTTAGGGATGTCGAGGAAGGAAAGGAGTTGAGTTAGGGATGTCGAGGAGGGAAAGGAGTTGAGTTTGTTACGTCGAGGAAGGAAAGGATTTGAGTTAGGGATGTCGAGGGGGGAAAGAAGTTGAGTTGGGACGTCGAGTGGAGACAGTGGAATTAAGGCGGACGAGAAGACGGAGTAGGTTTGCAGTTTTGTGCAGAGGAAGAGAAGTCCAGACCTGGAAATCAGAGTAGACGACAGGGTTGGAGAGGAACGCTGCGGACCACTAGGGCAATACAGAGGAACCGTGAGGATCGCCCAAGCTACTCAACGCAAATTTAAGTACAAGTTATTTATAACTACTTGAAATTTCAATTTTTGTTAAATTTAAGTTAGTAAGCCAACAATTAAAAATTTCTAAACGGGCAGATTAAGTAGAGTTATACGTTACAAGCCACAACACAGTAGCCTCGCGCCTAGAGATAACTACATTTAACATTGGTTGTGTCTAGTATAAGATTTCATTGTTAAATTGTAAAGAGTTCTTCTTGTTATGTGGCCGTTGAAGCTAGCTGGCAAAATTGTAAAATTATGTAAATGTAAATTAGTAGTAAACTTCTAATAAATTAAAGTAAATTTAAGAATCAATTCATTGCGTTTTTGTTGTTGTTAAATCCAGAAACCTTTATTTAATTGTAATCTGTTTAGAATACAGATTAGGCGCCCCACATACATTAATTGCAAGAAATAATTCATAATAATTATAACAAAAACTAATTAATACTTTCATAATTCAAATTCTTCATATAAAATTAGCGTTGTGTGAGTGAGTGTCATAATTTTCTTGAAGTTGGCGTAGAAATAAGTAAATAAGAGATAAATAAATAATTGCTAATCTATAAAAGTATTTATACTTGAACTAAAACTAGCCGAAGGGATGTTTATAAATTGTATGTTAAGGAGATGTATTATAGGATGCAAATAGGAACATCAAAGTGAGTCAAGCGTCAAAAGAGGTAGGATAGTTAGGGCAAGTTATAGAGGCAAAAGATTTATTGAGGGAGGTAACAGATAGCAACATAAACACATGGGTGGAAACCAAACGTGGTACAGAAAATAGGGAGCTTGGGACAAGCATAGTGAAAGACACGGGTACACATAAAAGTGGAAGGAGAGGTTCTGAATTCTTCAGCAAATGTAGGAGCCGAATAAACATTCTATTAAGGTGCTAAATAATATGTTTGACTAGAATGAAAAAGCCATAGATAGTATTAATACTGTGCTAGAAAAACAATGTCGACCTAAAGGAGGAATTTATGGAATCGATGGAAAACCAAACCGAGGAAGCAGACCAACGGGTAGAATCGATAAATAATAAAATACAGATGACCGAGCAAAACATAAGTGAGGCGGTAGATACATGTGAGGTTAATAATAATAAACAAACTGCAGCGATAGAAAGCATGAAGTGTAGAAGAGGAACAGGATAGGAAACGTACGACCCAAAGCAAGTGAGGTAGACTTTAATGTTCAGAAAAACACACAAAAATAATAGATCTCCAAAATAGCTACGAATTAAAATTAAAAAAACACCATAGGACACAAAAAATACATAAACAATTACGTTGTACAGAAAACTTTGGAAATGGAATAACAATAAATAATAATTTAAATTTTCAAGGGGACGAAAATATACCGAAGTTGTTTTTGCAAGAATTAATTCGGTACATGGGACCTTTACGAAAGGATGGAATTAAGCTGGATACCACCGTTTCAAAGGGATGATCAGTTTTTAATTTGGCGACATTTTCAAAAACAAATATTGGAATAAAATTATTCAAAGTAAGGGTCGCGATGAATTAGAGTTTGGGTGAACGTGACTGAAAATTACAGTGAACATTGTTGGACATAACAAAAGTGTTGTTTTAACATTTGTGTGAAAGAACATTTGCCGTTAAAGTTGAGAGTGCGTTTTATGTAAATATATATATATATATATATATATATATATATATATATATATTATTTTTCGTCACGTGACAATTTTCTAAATGTTTGTTTGTGCTTTTTGTTTCTTATTTCTCTACAGAACTATGACCTAAGATATGGCTAAAAGAATACGATTGAAATACAATTCGATTTACTTCGATTTTTCTGATCTTTTCTAATTAATTTTTTTATTTTTGTTAGTTTTAGGATCGAGTCGCGACCCGTCTGAAACCCTCCCGCGACCCACCGGTTGGAAACCTCAGGTTTACAGCGTTACATTCCACTTTTCAGAGCTATGGAGGTTACCGAAGCCTATAATAACAAACTAATGACGATGAAAGTGAACTATTTACTACGAAGCTGCGGTAAATCAAGACTTGAAAGGGTCAAAAACGAACAAATTTGTAACGAAATGGAAATTAATAAAAATATAAGGGAAGAGACAGAAAGAAGGCAAGTGGCATGTTTTGTTCTCGTAAAGAGGAAGGCTGAAAAAGGTGGCCCTGAAGGTACTAGAGTGGATTCTTCCAGGAAAAATAAGAGAGGCCACGAAGAAATAGGCGTCGAAGAAGTAATTAATGCAGGAAACCTAGAAGAGACATTAACGTGTGACATAAGAAATTGGAAATTGGGGACGGATAGGTGGCGACAACTGTAATGTATCAGCTGTATATATATATATATATATATATATATATATATATATATATATATATATATATATATATATATATAATGGTTTGTATTTATTTTTTAAATTTTGTTCACCATAATTATTTATTTTTAATAAATACAAATAATATACCTCGGAGGAACTTCTAACTAGGCAATATAAAACAACACACTGTTAGTTGACAAACTCTAGTTTGATTACCCCTTTAAATATCTTCAACAACGACTACAAAATAATTTCAAAAGAAAGAATTTCTCCTACACAATAGTTACCTAGCTGAATTCAAGTCTTAAAATATTCTCAATAAATAGTACAATTTAGTTAGTTTTAATCTGGGTCGTTAAGAGATTTCCAACGGTTAAATTGACAGTTGCAAATATCTTGTTTTTGGAAAGAATAGGCATTTAGGTCAAAGTGCCTACATTTGTAGAAATTTTAAATACATAAAACAAATATTGTACAATACAACAACTTGAATAAAAGTAGGGTAGACTAGGCCTAAATTTTATGAATTATAATTTTATGAATTATAGTTATGTTAAAAACACAAAATAAACCTAACATTCATAACATAAAATCCAGGCTATTAAAGTAGGATGCTATAATGAAATGAACAAGGTGCGAGAACAAGTTGTTTATAAAATTTGCCATCAGGGGCATAAAATTCGCTGCAACCAAGAAGACCGGAAAATAAAACAGGGTATTAAAGGAATTTGGAGAAAAATAAATGAATAAATTGTTTTAACATAATTGGAAATTCAAGTTAGAACATCATATAAAACATAAGGTTCTAATAAAAGTTAAAATAGAATAATTAAACAAAATACACACTGAGTAGGGCCAAGATTGCTGAACAATCTTCTTCCTAACACTATTAAGGCTAAGATACGTCGATTAACGTAACGGGGTTTACCCAGAGGCAGTACCGCTTCTGAAGAAGAAAGCGTGGGTGCTTGTCCTTACTCGTATCCAAGCTATCGAAGAAGCAGGACATGTTGTATTAAGCTTCTAAAGTTCTAAGTCAAAAGAGGTGGTAAAAAACTTAACTTAGTGCAAGATGTGAAACGGAAGTGTTAGGATATTTGAGCTATATGCTCAAATATATAAAGCAACACCCCCTCAACCAAAAAACTTATAAAACGCCAGAGTTAGTGAGTTTGGAGAATCCGCCGTCCATTAAAACATATTTAAAGTCACTGTGAATTACATTGGAAAAGTTTTTTTTTTAAGAGGAGAGTAATTAGTGTATAATTTTCTTTAGTTTATTTTTCTTATATTGTAAACCCATAATAACACATACCAACATTTTGATTTGTACTTTTTATTTAGAAAGTATCTTTATTGGAACACACCGCTTATCAATTCAATTAGAATGCATAAATTTGCAGGTTAACTATCAATTATGTAACATGTAACTGCATTACTTAAAATCCATCATAATAAACAGTGTTACAAAATTAACTATTTTCTTAAGATAAAAACTTTTTTGTTATTTAATGAAAGTTTAAAAAATAGACAACGAGTTACTGTAATAAACAATTCAACTATCGATAACACCTATTTCCGAAACACAATTCAGTATCAGGCATTTAAACTACTATTCTTAATCGACTCGTTTCGGAATAAACCCATTTTCAAAATTTTAAAGTGTATGAACATTATCAAAATCAATTCAAAACTGTGGAGTGAAGTTGACATAATGCAGTTTAAACTTTGATAATCCGGTTAAGGTTTTGATAATGGAGTTAATCAGAAACGCGTCAACGAAGAAATATGTTTTGATGTTAGGAAAGGCAGAAGAAGGCACTCAAATGTACATCAATAATTCTAACAGTAACAAAGATTAGGAAGAAGATTTTAACTGGGGGAAATAAAACGGGAAAAAACAATTCCAAAGGATTTCGGTTACAATAATTTAATTATTTTTAAACCTAAGATTCATGTATAATAACAGTAAAAGCATATAATTCATTGAATAAATAAATTGAAAATAGCGGCAAAGCGTTAGATATATAGGTGCACTTAATCGCTCCTGGGATTGCTAAAAAGTAAAGTAACAGCTAAAGTATAAAACTTGGTCCCCATTACTCAAGCCATTATGAACCACGTAAAGCATTTCGTTCTGTAGAAATGTTTGGAGTAAAAAAGTGTTCCGTCTTTATTGCTGACTGATGTAAAGCCGGCCTTGAAATTCCCAAACGTTTCCTCGCGTCAAAAACGGTTCGGAAAATCATTCAAAGATTCAATTACCCGAGTTCTTTAATAGTTTTCCACCTGAGGTTACATTTTCCCTTCTAAAACAATACTTCGAAACAAATTATTAATTTTTTCAACAGAAACTACTTTAATAAAACCCCGAATATTTAATTTTTACTTACTAAAAAGTAAAAACTAATTTTCCAGTAACGAAAACATAATATATTATTACCCATAATATTTTGAAGTCGGAGCCAAAATTCTTACTTGGACTCATGTTTAACATACTAAACGTGACAAATTAAAGGATATTACATGATTTTGGAGCTCCTTGGCATGTAGATTAACAAACTATGATACACACAGGTTGTTATATCATTTCTTCCAAACACTTATTTATAGATACTTAAGAGATGTATTAAATTTATGATGCAATAGGGTTAAGGAGATATTTCCTATATTTATAAGCGTCAAAGGTAATCATATTACGTGTAAATCATTCAATGAAGGTTGAATTGTCTGCAATCTGAATGTCTGATCGAAAAATATGCAATAACATATTTCTTTATCTTTGCCGACAACAAAGATCAAATATCGTCCCGCATACTATCATAATATCGAACATATTAATTTTTGTTTCGTGGGAAGAATCTATGGTTCAGTATAATTAATCATGATCATAAAATTTATGGGTTAGGAAATGAGTGGAATAAATTTGATGGATTACCAAATAGAAGGCGCCCATTTCAAAATTTGTGGATAATAGGCTAATGATAGTATGTATGATTGTATGTTTTCGTAATTGGAAAATTATTTTTTACTTTGTAATAAGTAAAAATTATGTATTCCGGTTCTTTTTTCTAAGTCGGTTCGTTTAAAAAAAAACATTATTATTTTATTTTTAGAGGTACTATCTTTACTTCTATTTAAATTATAATCGAATTTCGTTTCATGTCATTGTTACTATTTATCCACACAAATTTACGATGTGTATATCCCTCTAATCATATTGCTTGATCGTTGTTCAAATAATTAACACGTCCTTGAGGAATACGATAAACATATCAGTTTGTCAGGCTAACACATTGCGTAACTTATGTTTTAAATCCCCTACATGAATTTTCCTAAAACCCTACGTTTATTTTTTATCTTGCAATTATTCTTTTTCATTTCCGTTTAAAAACGTGTTAATAATCATGTAACGCAATATCTCAGGCAAATATACAATAATGGCGGCTTTAATAACTATTAAGAAAACCTTTTGTACACCTAAAATATTAATATAAAACAATTTGAAAATTTATAATAAAGTTATATTTTTTGAATTTATCTTTTAGTATTTAGTGAAGTAACAACGGAATATCCGATGACGCTCGTTCTAAGCAGCTTTATTAAAGAAGACATAAAAAATCTATTCCTTTTATAATTATTTTTCTGTTATTTTCATGTGGGGTAAAAGTAAATGTTGTGCTTGTTTATTTTCCTTATTAATTATCTTATAATTCGTAATCTTTATTTAAAAAAAGTCACTCCAAAAAGATTTTTCTTCAAATTTAAAATTGCTTATTATTGTCTCCATATCAGACAAGTTGGGATGTAACTATAATGAGACCACCGGAAAGGTTTCCTCTTTCATTTATAAGCAAAATCACTTTGATCGATTAAATATTTCCAAAGTTATCATAGAACAAACTGTAAAAAAAAACATACCGATCGAATACAGAACTTCCTCCTTTTTAGAAGTTGATTAATAACCATATATTATCAGAAAATAGGGAAGATATAATCTCTATATATTTAGATAAACATGTGTTTCTGGAAACATTGGCTTAGTCATAGTTAGGTCCAGACAGATCGTCCACCATTTTAATGCAGGGAGTGGATATTAAAAGAGGTGATATAGTAATTTTATAATGCATATTTGATAGTGTGGATACCATATTAACCTATACTGGTTGCATGTTTTTCCCTTCGTACATTAGATGACTTTTAACTCAGTTAATATTTTCAGTTTTCATTATTATTAATTCAGTTTTTATTTTCAGACCTATTTTGTAACATAAAACATGTATCCTATCGAAACTAGGTTTATTTATGTAACCACAAGGTTATATATTATGAAGATAATGCCATCCGCAAGACGAAAGTGGTTAAGCTTGTCGTATGGTTTACTCTGTGATCCTATTATAGCACATTCACAGAGTAGCAATTTATCTTGTAGTATCTGTGTAACAGATCTACCCACAGTATTTTAATGCTTTTAATATATGGTCCAGTAGAGGAAAGAGCAATTTTGTTGTCATCATTGTCTTACACCATTAAAGCATTGATGTCTGATGTGCTTTACCACTAATAGTGGCCTTTTTGTACATATAACCTGGGAGCCTAGGGTGCAATAAGTGTTGGAATCGGGAAGTTGTGGGAAATACAAGTTCAGAAGAAACGAATTCGACCGACAAAGACGAAAGAAATTCTGCCGTCATCTTAGAAACCCAGTGAGCTCTCGTTATATAACTAACAATGTACCCAATGATGTAGAATATTAATGATATAGTCATTAAAAAAATATATAAAATTATATTTATCTATACATTTTATTACATTTCCTACAGTTTGAGACCAGTTTTCTGTTTTTCCTAACGGTACAATATTCTCTTCTGTTTACGCGTTTCGGACTGACTCCATTTTCAAAGCTTAAATCGTACTAAAGAAGTACGATTTACGTTTTGAAAATGGAGTCACTCCGAAACGCGTCAAGAGCACAGAATATTGTAACGTTTGGAAAGGGAGAAAACTGGTATCAATTATACAGGATTATTCTACAGAAATGAAGATTATGTTAAGAACATTTTCTACCGTACTATTATCAAAACAATGTTGTTCGTTGACGCGTTTCGAATTAACTCGATTATCCAAACTAAAACTTTAAATTATCAATACTTTAAACTGTATTAATGATATAGCATAGACATATTAACTATAAAGCATAAAGGATATGAATGATATATCACATAGCATATTAATAATATATCATAGACGATATTGACAACATAGCATAAAGGATATTAAAGTTATATCATATAGCATATTATTAATATAGCATATAATATATTACCTATATAACATAAAGGATATTAATGATATAGCATAGACATATTAACTATAAAGCATAAAGGATATGAATGATATATCACATAGCATATTAATAATATATCATAGACGATATTGACAACATAGCATAAAGGATATTAAAGTTATATCATATAGCATATTATTAATATAGCATATAATATATTACCTATATAACATAAAGGATATTAATGATATAGCATAGACATATTAACTATAAAGCATAAAGGATATGAATGATATATCACATAGCATATTAATAATATATCATAGACGATATTGACAACATAGCATAAAGGATATTAAAGTTATATCATATAGCATATTATTAATATAGCATATAATATATTACCTATATAACATAAAGGATATTAATGATATAGCATAGACATATTAACTATAAAGCATAAAGGATATGAATGATATATCACATAGCATATTAATAATATATCATAGACGATATTGACAACATAGCATAAAGGATATTAAAGTTATATCATATAGCATATTATTAATATAGCATATAATATATTACCTATATAACATAAAGGATATTAATGATATAGCATAGACATATTAACTATAAAGCATAAAGGATATGAATGATATATCACATAGCATATTAATAATATATCATAGACGATATTGACAACATAGCATAAAGGATATTAAAGTTATATCATATAGCATATTATTAATATAGCATATAATATATTACCTATATAACATAAAGGATATTAATGATATAGCATAGACATATTAACTATAAAGCATAAAGGATATGAATGATATATCACATAGCATATTAATAATATATCATAGACGATATTGACAACATAGCATAAAGGATATTAAAGTTATATCATATAGCATATTATTAATATAGCATATAATATATTACCTATATAACATAAAGGATATTAATGATATAGCATAGACATATTAACTATAAAGCATAAAGGATATGAATGATATATTATATAGCATATTAGTAATATAGCATGGAAGATATTGACAATATAGCATAAAGGATATTAAGGTTATATCATATAGCATATTAATAATATAGCATAGAAGATATTTACTATATAGCATTAAGGATATTAAAGTTATATCATATAGCATATTAATAATATAGCATATAACATATTACCTATATAGCATAAAGGATATTATTGATATGGCATATAACATAATAATAATATAGCATTTAATATATTAACTATATACCATAGACGATATTAATGATAGAGCATATAGCATATTATTAACATAGCAGATAAGATATTAACTACGTAGCATATAGGATATGAATGTTATATCATATAGAATAATAATAATATAGCGCAGAAGGTAATAACTATATAGAATAAAGGATATTAATGATTTATCATATAGCATATAAGATATTAACTATATAGAATAAAAGATATAATGATATATCATTTAGCATATTATTAATATAGCATATAAGATATAACTATAAAGCATAAAAGATAATAATGATATATCATTTAGCATATTATTTATATAGCATATAAGATATAACTATATAGCATAAAAGATAATAATGATATATCATTTAGCATATTATTAATATACGCTATAGGATATAACTATATAGCATAAAAGATAATAATGATATATCATTTAGCATATTATTTATATAGCATATAAGATATAACTATATAGCATAAAAGATAATAATGATATATCATTTAGCATATTATTAATATACGCTATAGGATATAACTATATAGCATAAAAGATAATAATGATATATCATTTAGCATATTATTAATATAGCATATAAGATATAACTATATAGCATAAAAGATAATAATGATATATCATTTAGCATATTATTAATATACGCTATAGGATATAACTATATAGCATAAAAGATAATACTGATATATCATTAGGGATATTAATGATATACCTTATAGCATAATAATGATATAGCTCATAGGATAGTAATTAAAAACATAATTAAATAGCTACTACACTTGTAAACATGTACATTTATATGAGCAAACTCTCTTCATCAGAATAATAACTACAATGAAGTTACAAAAAAAGCTTTTTTCATAACTTCATATAGTTTTACCCTACGATTTTGATGACGAGTTGGTAATCTGCATATCATTGTTAATTAGTTAAAATTTTAATATTTTTCATTTCAGTAATGAGTTCGTTATTTTAGTTTACAATGTTGTCACTCTGCCTTCTTTATTTATTTTCGGTTTCAAACGTTAGGTAATTACTTGTACTAAGCACTTGCCACCTTGTAATTAGCACATAACACAGGCAGAATTACCTTTGCGAACTTCTGTGCAGTTCATTACAATAGCAACAAAGGATGGAAGCATTTTATAATTATTCTAAATTTCCAAATCTCTGCAGCAAAATTTTATAAAAGCTCCTTCAGAATCTCAAAATACTTCCCAACAAAGAGAAATTATATGTGCAACACTTTAGCTTTACAAACATTAAATACAAAGAGGCAGATATAAAATTATGTCGTTAGTGTGGAACATAAACGCAAGATCAAGGCCGTGAAACAAGCCTTTAAAACAAGATACAGGACTTTACGAGTGACTTAATTAACAACATAAAACTTACCGATCTTTCTCCTGTTATGAAAATTATTTCATTTAATATTTTTTATATTTTATATTACTTTAAAGGTATATAT
>JBAIZL010000098.1:467500-710000 GCA_036971475.1 Prosapia bicincta
GATATTATTTGGTCCAATGATCCGGAAATACGTATTAACACAACCACTTTACATTTCAACAATGTTGCGATAACATTTCAATATATAGGCCTATTGAAATGAATAGATGTATTCGGTGAATTCAATGAGTATTTATCCATTGGTACAACGCTTATTTTTATATGTCCAAATATACGTAACGAAATAATAATTATTAAAAACAAGTAATACGAAAGGTAAAAAAAATAAATATTTTAGTTAGATACTTTTTATTAAATAATTGCAATTATTATAAATAAAGCAACATAAACTATGCGTCAAAACTAAAACTGCTGTTCTACCACATAGAATCAGCTGTTATCTAGATAAAATCCACTACAAGTTAAAACAAGTAATATAACATTTTTTTAAAAAGTCAATATTCTACTTAAACTAACAACAAAAAACTATTTGAGTTCCTTTATATTTTATAATTTAATTAATATAAATATGCCAGAATAACAATATTAAGTGGAAAAATAAAAAGCTAATTTCCTTGCGATTTTCCATTTTTCTCTCTATCTATGGTGTTTGGACTATTTTTTTTTTACTATTTATACGCTTTCATTCTTTTCGCTTTTCTTTCGCATTGTTCGTTTGTGTAGCAAGCTTGGATACCGTTAATCCAGTTTGTTTGTTTTATTCTTTTCATTCGTTTTTAATCCTAAAGCATTATTTATGATATTGTGTAGTAACCATGGCAACAATTTAAGGTTGTGAAATGGGGGTTTCGACAACCTCCAATACAATGGAGGTCATCATATACTATGAATGTATATGAAGAAATATTCATATACATATTTATGAAGTCTATTTCTAGCTATGGGAAAGTTGGCACCGTGTCTTGAAGATAATCAGTTCGAATCCGACCATACCAAGCAAACTTTTTAAAATTGAAATATTGAATAAATATTGGAAAAATACTTTAACATAAATGGTTATCCACTAAAGGTACAAGACAAGCATTTGAACTTGATTGGATGAATAAAAACGTATTTTACTAACGAAGGAAATATTGTAAAAAATATGTATCAGGAGAGTGTGATCTAATACAAGGAATTTGTTATATTCTGTATACATTAGATATAGTAATCCTTTAGTAGGCATATAGTATATCTTATGTAAACATATATCTGCGACCCTTTACAACACTATGATGTAGGAATATCTGTTACGGTAAGCTTAACATTGTTTTAATGATGGTAAATTAATGTCTTGATTGTTTCGTCATGCAAATACCAAACTATTGTTAATGTATGAGCGAATATTGCAATTAGCACGGAAGCAAGCAAATATACAAGCATTGCCATTTCACGATTTAACACCGAATTATTAACATTTAGTCAAATTATGGTTTGAAATTAACCTAATTGCTTCAATATCCTCAAGCGGTAGAGTTTCTATCTGATTTGAACGCAATTACATTAATAATATTTCAGGTAATATTAACAAATATCCGCCTAAGGTTTTTTAAATGTTGAAATATATATTTTGTAAAATTACAAAATTAACAGTATTTATAACAAGAATATAAACAAAAAAAACTTTAAAGGTAATTCCTACTTAGGTGAAGAAACGATTGAGTTAGTTTTTATTAAATAATTACAATTAATATAAATAAAGTAACATAACTTATCCCTCAAAACAGCTGTTCCACTATTTATCCTATACCATAGAATCAGATGTTTTATGAAATCTTTTCTTATCACTTATTATGAGCCAATCGGGATGAAATATCTATACTGATTACCTTGGCCGTTTTGTGTAGCGTTTTTCTCCCATACAAAAATAAATTTAATTCATTATTAAATTTAATGAATGAAATAATATTTGAAAAAAACTGTATTAACATAAATTATCATCCACTATTAGTTTAAAAAAAGGTATTTGAACTTGAGTGGATGAATAAAAAGTATTTTATTAACGATTGAATATTTGAACAAGATATACAGGTATATAAGAAGAGTGTGAACTAATAGAAGTGGTATTTATTTCGCGTTCCCGCGTAATCGATTTTAGAAAAAACATTTCTACTGGGCTATGTATAAAGTCATCAGGAATACGAAAAAAATTATAAAAACTTTCGCTTTTACCTCAAAAATTAAAAATATTGGATATAGTAATTCTCCCCCCTAAAACCTTTCCAATCGACCGTTTTAGCTTTATTTTCTTACGTAGTAACTTCCAAATTTGCCGAGATGTAATTAAACTTGCTGGTGTCGCCCAAATAATTACAAATTATGGAAAAACCCACACTTCAATTCACTATGCTTTGTGTGGTAAGTTCAATTGTTTTTATGTCAAAAATAGAAATGAAAAGAAGTAGATGTTCAATGCAATATTTTCTGTTTTGTGCATGGGACAGTGTCTGTAAGTGTTTGTTTCGTTTTGTTTCTTAATTTTACGACTTATAGCAAAAAGTAAGATGTGTGTGCTAGTTTTATAATTATATAAAGTTTGTGTGCCGTGGGAAACGTGGTGCCGTAATTTGTTAAAGTTTATATTTTTGTGACGCAACAGTGAGTTTAATTACATTTCGATGCATTTTGCGAGTTATTACGACAAAAACAATTAAGTTAAAACATTAAATTAGTAACGATGACATTTTATGCGTACCGTGGAGGGGGTTTTCTATTTTCCAAATTTTTTATTTGTGGGGCGTGAGCGGAAATTTTCATAGTATTTTTCTTATTCCTTTTGACTTTCCACATCGCCTGGTATAACTGTTGTAACTAGAATCGTTTACATGGGAAAGAGAAATATATACTATAGAGAGAATCGAAAAATTATCATAAGTTGATAAAACGTAAATTTTTTAATTTCTTTTATTAATTTATACCTCAACAACTTCTATTTAATGAAACTTCTTATTTAATATATGAAGACAAGAAATCTACCTAATAACTTAACCAAAATAATGCTCTCTGTATATATATAACCAAATCCAAGGGAAGAAGTTATAAAAATGTTGACGTTCCATAGAACATGTATCAAGTTACCATAGCGATGGCAGTGCAGACGGGGTAGGCATAAATGAGACGAATTAACATGGAGGGAGACAAAGGTCGTAAAACATTGAATGCGACGACCGTATGCCAGGGAGTTGTTTGCAGGGAATGCCGTAAACTTGTACCACGTTAATCTTACACAACTTTTACTACTGCGTTTCCCATGTAAATAGGCTCCAAAATATGATATTTTTATGTTGTGTAATTTGTCGTCTGATCGCTTTAAAATCTGCCTACGTTAACTTGAGATAAATTAAACCTATGAATTATATTTACAATATCGTTAGTAATATATTATGTATAGTTATTTTCTTTAGTGTGATAATACCTGATTTTAGTTAATGTAATCATGTACTGACAGCAAATAAGTGTCTTAATTTGTTAAAAATATACAAAAACAAATTAGTTGTACATTGAATGATATACAGTAAGACGTCTTATATCTGGATCAATTGGGCGACAGTAACGAAAACTCCGGATATGGGAGTGTTTATGTAATGACGTACGTTAGTGCTAAATAATCACAACCATTCCATTTTGAAGCAGGTACATGATTATTTCAAGTAAAACGGTAACAAAAAGTTAAAACAGTTTTACTACTCATAACGTTTTCAAATAGCGCTTGTTTTATATTTCCCAAATAAATGTATGCATTTTTTATATTTAAATTAGCGTAGGTAATAAGTTGGGGGAATCAGCATGAGCTATTGATTATGTATGAAGTTCGTAACTGAAAATACAGCAGTGCCAAAAACTGTTATATTTAGATAAAGACACTCCGAAGTATTCTAATTTCTCGTCCAATGGTAAAAGCTTTGCTGTTTTATTGGAACAGTATTGTTAATAACAAAAAGAATTATAGTTCATGTCTGAACTTAACTTGCGACGTAAACATGCAATAGTATACACATAAACTAAATCCTCGCAATATACGTTTCAAGGCTTTAATGCCAGAAATGTTTCGACAAATATATTGTCATCATCAGTGACAGATACATACTGGTTATAGTTCATACAATATTGATATTTAAGTATCATAACTTAATAGTGATACTTAGAATTCGAAAACAAATTATTTAAATAAATATGAAAATAAAATTGATGTATATTTTTTTAAATCATAATACTGTAAAACTTCTCATATCCGGATCAATGTGGCGACAGCCCTATCCGGATAACGAAAAATCCTGATATAGGAAGGGTTTTGTATTGATGTAGCTTTGTACTACATAACTTTGTGATAACTATTCCAACTGGAAGTAGATATATGATTGTTTAAAGTAAAATTACACTTATTTAAGATTGTAATTATATTTTAATAGCAGCATAAAACTGTAGACACAATTTAGTTACTTGCCTTTATGTACAGTTCCTTAACCTGTTGCTGTTTACGTGCTAGGTCAGCTAGTTATGACCTTAGTAGCGGCTATAAAGAGTGTAGTCATTGTTTGATCGATTTGTTTACTTCAAGAGAGTTTATTTTCTGATGTGTCACGCATAAGACTAGACTTCTGTGTTTTCTAAGGAATGTTTATCGACTCTCTCAACTTACAGCATAAACAAACAAAACAGATATTTATGGCCCGTTGACCTTTTGCCAGACACTCAAACACAACTGATTAAGTTGGGTAATACACCAATTTGTATAAAGCTAGTGAACTGAACGATACGCAGACTCGAACACAACTGAGTCGGGAAATAACAAAAAGCCGGGCAGACGTCAAGGCGCCTTGCTGAATAAAGACGTTTACTTTATTTTTAAATTACTTCCGGATATCTGGGTTCCGGATGTAAGAGAGCCGGTTATAAGAGGTTTAACTTTATTTCAAACCTATTATGTGATAGAAATAGGTTTCCTTTTATAAATATTGCAATAGTCATGTAATTTCGAAGCGATAATGTCTTAACTGGAACCAAGCACTTTCTCAAGTTAACATTTTACATTTAATGTAAACGTGTTTTGAAGTTCATTCTGGTATACAAAGAGAACAGTGTTACAATATATTACAATAAAAAATCCAATACCACAAAAATATCTAACTTTACAGGTTACCTAAGATTAAACCATAATGTACATATCGATGACCATGTTTTCATTGCCATCATCAGGAGGTCCTATTATAAAACTACAATCTAAAATACTATAGTAACCATCTAGTCTACTTTCCAATTTATTGTATTCTAGATTGTAACTTTGTAATAACACCCTCTGATGATGATAACGTGGTCATCGAATCGTACATAAGGGTTTCATCTTGGGTAACTTGTAATATTAGTTAATTTGTATTATTTTTGTGGAACATAGAAATTTCTAATATCCGGAAACCCAGAGCATGTTTCCGGGTAAAATTTCCGAATAATAGAACATCACCTATATAGTCCATATACAGTTTGTGCATAAAGTGGACTGTCCATCAAGGTATGCTAGCTGCCAAGGAAAATTGCTCACGTACACACACGCTCACGTACACAAAATTTTAAAGAACAAAATTAAAGAAAAAATACAAATATATTTTTAAAAGGCTGTTTTCGTTCATATAATGCTATAATAAAACATACACCAGTACACTTACCTATAAAAAGAATAATGACTTTTAATGTTTTAATGATTTTTAAAATAATCACTGACTGCCTGATAAGCGATGTCAGTTTTACAACAAATTTTGAATGTAGCTTATGCAGTGCAAAACTTCCTGAGCCGAGCAGCATTTCCCACCTCCAGCAAACGTTTACAGCGGATGCAGTATTTCTCCTTGAAACTTTTGCTTTTTCTTGAACTATTTCTGTGTTAGGTTGGTTAATTGACATCTGTTTTGTACTGTATTTCCAATGAGTCACATCTTGTAACAACAAGAAAGGTTACTGTAAGTATTAATGGAACGCTCCGGATGATAGAACGGCGTAACCTATAAAAAAGCTTTTACTATTTTGGGTTTTTGCCAATATTTCTTTTAATTGTGGTGTAAAATTTAACTTCATGTCGTAAGAAACCACCAGCTTCTGGGGCCAGAACTATTAGGTTGTTAACAATTATTTATTCTCATTATTAAGGTTTGGTCATGAAGGATGAACACCATGTTTTTCACCGAGAAAATGAGGTAATCTCTGACTAAAAAATTATGAATTCCTTGTAATTAGTAAAACCAACCAAACACTCAGTAACACAATATACAATATATAATCAATAACTAAATTAACAAAGTTAGCTAATGATTTGTAGCAGCTGCAGTGTAATTGTTTACTTTAAATAAATAAAACCTCTTAATCAAAAATTAAACTTTTTATTTAATTCCTAATGTACATTTCTATTGCAGAAGAAATTATTACAAAATAATAATAATAATAAAGAAGACGAAGAAATGGTTATTCATTATTATTATTTTATAATGTTTTTGTTTTTTTTATTATAAATTTTGTAATAATTTCCTCTGAAGATCATTGCTTTGCAATTTCCGATAAAGGTTAAAATGAAAAGTTTTATATTTGCTTATTTATTACATAACTTTGTTTTTTTTTATTTATAATATCTTGTATATTGTGATGCTGGGTTGATTGTGCGTATTGTAATATCGCCATTATGTTTAATTAGATACGTTTTTATTCCTTGAAACTAGATATTTTCATTAAATAAACCTAGAATATTGTTTCACTTCAAATAAAACTTAAAATTAATATCGCTTCAAATAAAACTTATAATACAGGGATGAAGGGTGAATTATTTACTTTAATTATATAAAGAAAATTATGAACACTCAATATATCGAATCACTTGAGCATGAAAACCCGAATTCACCAAGAACGTCTAAACTGTTTTGTCCCAGCTCAGTGTCACATGTCCACATTGATTCAGTCGAAACGTGGGTTCCTATTCACTTCAATACGTTTTCTAAACATATTGCGTCATAATTATAATAATCTGTTAAATGATATGCGTACTTGCAATATAGGACGTTCCGTTTAACCGTTCTCGTTAATAAAGTTAGTTACTCTCTTCGATTTATGATAAACGTTGAAGATATAGTACTGTCCAGCTAACTGTGCACTCTCGCATTCTCGTGTACTACCACTTCAAAAAACATGTTAGATTCTCAACATCTTCTATACATCAATAGCTTCTGCAACCGATATGTCTACAAGATTGTTTGTTATTCCATACCGAAATTAATTTATCACCGAATTTATCTAATATCGACCGCCTCAAGCAAGTCAGTGTTTTTTTACAGTCCTGATGATGTTTGTAGGGAATTATTTATACTGACCTTAAGCAGCCCTCCGCCTCCCGTCGATTACGATCTCTCAAGGCAAAGTACGCGGCTAAATAGTCCCGACTATACATTAAAATGCAAAGACGTCGATTCAGTTATATGTGACTACATGTAAGGCTGTGGGAAAACCTTAAAGGGTATTAGATTTCTTCATAACCCATTTGGAATCTAATTACACGCGCGCCGGGGACACTAGCGGCGATTTGATTCCTTACGTCAATTTAGTTGTATTTCAATACAAAAATATTCTCACTTATAACGCATTATATATTGTATTTTTTATACGCGTGCAATGTTTCTATTCGTTATTTTGTACCTTAGTTTATTATTTTCTAATTGATTATTATGTGTAAATAATTATTACAAACAAATTAAAAGTTACTTATGGTTTTGAGGTTTGCTTTAGATTCTAGGCTCCCATTATTATTGTTCATTTCGTATGTACAAAGGAATGCACTATTTACAGCTACTGACAGACACCGAGTAAAATCCGTACTAAGCTTGTCATTCCAGTTGACATAAAAACTATTGAAGCGTTCTATTAGGTTTACATGTCTCAAAGAATGTAAATGAGTCATAAATATCTTTCTTTCTGTATTCTGTAAGTTTCGAGAGTCGATAAATATCCCTTAGAAAGCACAGACGTTTAGTCTTGTGCATGTCATATCAGAAATTAAACTCTCTTTAAGCAAACAAATCAATCAAACAATGACATTCATGACCTGCTAGGCTGGTCTTTATAACTTCTATTACTAAATTGTAGTGACTAGCTGACCTAGTCCGTTTGGGTTAAACCTATCAGTGAGGGGAAATGTACTCCGTACAGCTGTAAAGACATTTAATCTGGATTGCTTTCAGGGGATACATAAGGGAGAGACTTTAAAATAGAATAAGATGAAGGGAAATAAAGAGAGTACGTGAGGAGAAGAAGGTGACAAGCGTAGTCCAGGTTATTGAGATCTGCGACTGCTATTGGTCTCTGAACGCCAACTTGTATCGAAAGCAATAAGGGCTGTAGGAAGGAAACGTAAAATCAATACAACCTTCATCTCCCGCGGGAAACAATAAAGGCATTTGTACAACCTTATAGGGAGGGTTACCTTTGGATGCCCAAATTTTCAAACGTCTATCTTAAAAAAACTCTACTAACGTTCATTTACAATAAAATTGACCGAATCTATCGTTATTCCAATGGCATCAGTGTAGGTTTTCAGAAGATTTGAATTAATACGAAAAAGAATTACTTTGTGAAGTTGTGAAGAAAGACGATATTTGAAAAGTTATGAGAAATAAAACCGTTTTAACAGTTAAACTTTTGTTACCCCATAAAAGCGATTTATGTGTTGCTGGTAACAACTTGAGTTGCGGAAACAAAAGTTTCTGCTCAAGCTTTGCATTACTTTTAATGATCCAACGGACGGTTAAATCTACATGAAAAATCCAATTCACCCATAAACCTTTAACTTGTCTTAAACACATAAAAAACTAAAACTTAATTTTTTTGTTGCCTCCTAAGGTGGTTGTTTGAAACAGAAACGTTAATAAAGAAAAAAACATATTGTTCGCAGGAGGATTTTTGGTAATTAATTACATATATAATATTTACCTTTGTATATTTATTTACTCTTTTAATATAATATGAAGATTGTAAACATAATTATTACATTTTATTTGATAATAAAAAAAATAGTTTGGATTTTTACTCTTGCAGACTTGTGAAGACTTTTAAGCTTAATTATTATATGTGCACAAATAACCCATTTATCGTTAAAAGATTAGAAGTACAATACAAACATTACGTGTGTGAAAAAATGTATCAAGACTCGTGCTAGTTATTGGCATCTGTGACCAGTACTGGTCACTGGGAGCCGATCTGTGTGAGTAATGCCTGGAAGGCAATAACGTTTCCAGGAAGGAAATGTAAAATCAATACAGTACAACCTTCATCTCCCGCGGGAGACAATAAAGGCATTTGTACAACCAGGAAGTGGAACAGCCTTTTGTGCGGAACTGTGGGTTTTGTGTCACACTTCCTTTAGAAAATTTAGTTCTATTAAAATGTAATACTGAATACAATGAACTGCCTTTTCTGTGGTTAATTTTAGTTGCACCACTTATGGTTTATCAAGCCAATTATAATTATAAAACTAGCTGTTGTATTTTGAAGGTGATACCATTAAATGTTTTCCTACAGCAAATAGATAGTATATATATATATATATATATATATATATATATATATATATAATATTAATTAAATAATATACACTAATTACAGGAATAATTTATTGAATAATACACTCAAAGCTTTTCGTTGGTTGACATTACCAACATCCTCAGGAATTACAATACTAAGAATTCCTGAGGATGTTGGTAATGTCAACCAACGAAAAGCTTTGAGTGTATTATTCAATAAATTATTTCTGTAATTAGTGTATATTATTTAATCTTAAAAGTAATTCTAACAGGAAAACATATTTGATATTCTACATATATATCATATACACACACAAATAAATATGTGTTATATATAACATACATACCAAATATATGTATTATAGCGAAATTCATTAAGTTAGGGAAACTATTTGTAAAATATTTGAGCTCGTGAGATGTATCACACGCTAAAACGGTTACTGCACGGACATGTAAGCCTTAAATATTAATATACTTCGAAAGATCTCATTGTAGGTAAAGCATGTCCTGACTCGATTACTAAAGAGGCGATTTACTTGGACATCGAGGGACCATGCAAATTTATGGTGAAGAATCTCTAAAAATGCAGAGAAAGCACGTCCAGCAATCACCTGCTCCTTGGGAAAGTTTCTACTAGAGCCAAAAAGGAAGCTATGAAGAATGACGTTCTGATAGGATGGAACAATGTTCAGCGCCTTAAGGAAGTTGAAAGAGGGGATGAAACCCGTACCGAAAAGATCCGAAGGGAAACACATAAATAAGTAAATTTTCGAGACTAGAAAGAGAGTGAAGTTCTAGGACTCGAGGCAAAAGCGTTAAGTTTAGTAAGAAATGTTAAATTCAAATAAAAGTAAAGTCGCAATGTAAAGAATTAAGTGAGATTATTAGGGGAGATAATTAAATGGAAAGTGGTGTTCGAGAAGATAGATAAAAGGGTAACAAATGAGATTAAATAAGGGAGATTATTAGGAGAGATAATTAAAGGGAAAGTGGTGTTCGAGGAGGGAGATAAAAGGGTAACATGTGAGATTAAATAAGAGAGATTATTAGGGGAGATAATTAAATGGAAAGTGGTGTTCGAGGAGGGAGATAAAAGGGTAACAAGTGAGATGAAATAAGAGAGATTATTAGGGGAGACAATTAAATGGAAAGTGCTGTTCGAGGAGGGAGATAAAAGGATAACAAGTGAGATGAAATAAGAGAGATTATTAGGGGAGATAATTAAATGGAAAGTGGTGTTCGAGAAGGGAGATAAAAGGATAACAAGTGAGATGAAATAAGAGAGATTATTAGGGGAGACAATTAAATGGAAAGTGCTGTTCGAGGAGGGAGATAAAAGGATAACAAGTGAGATGAAATAAGAGAGATTATTAGGGGAGATAATTAAATGGAAAGTGATGTTCGAGAAGGGAGATAAAAGGGTAACAAGTGAGATTATATAAGGGAGATTATTAAGTAACGAGCTATATTAAGTGCGGGAGATAGAAAAGTAGTACGTGAGATTATGTAAGCGAGATAATTGAATATTAAGTGGAATTAATAAGGGAGTGATTGATAAAGTCAGTTATCAACCATTTATCTAAAATAAAACTAATATTAAATACCGCAACATGTGTGGGCGAATACGTCTAAACATATTGAAGTACTACTATAAGGTTTATTTTCCTACAAAACCAAATAATCCAATATATTTTAGCATTATCTGTTCTTAATGCTGGCCTTTTCCTTTGAAGGACTCCCTTCCATGCAGACGTTTTCTTTGAGCTCAAACAACAGCATTTCTTGCTTTACAGCACAACTGGAAGTAATCCACTTCTCCACATATCTCTAAAGGTAGAGCGAGAAACACTTCAAGAACACCCTGAGCTACAACAACTTTCTCTTAAATTTAAACAATTAAATTGTAATGAAGTTGGCACGTATTATTGTGCCTGTAACGTGATATGTTGTCATGCTCTAGAAATATTTTTAGACAAGGATTTTTCCCGAGATAAACAAACGCAGTCTTTGATAATACAGTAAAACCTCTATTATCCGGAACCTCCGACATCCGGACGTATATAACATAAGCGTATTTATTCCGCAAGGCGTTTTACCGTCGGCGTCGGTTCAGTTCTGTGACGCTAACAGTCGCCTCTATGTTCCTCTTCGACTCAACTAGTTGTGTTCGAGACTCCGTATTGTTTAATTTATATTACACAGAACTTTCTGTAATTAGGTAATTTAGATTTTTACCTAGAATTTGCAATCTACAATATACAGTATGGCGGAAAAGCGGGAAAACAGTACTTTTTATATCGGCGTAAGTTACTAACGGTTATAATCGCGGAAATGGATGCGGAAGTGTTTCCAAGTGTCAAAAACATACAGACTTGCTAGATGTCTATTTATGGATTGCTACTGCATGGGATGGAATCAGGCCGATAACACTAGTTAAATGATGGCAAAAACTATTGGATCATAAAACAATGAGGGGATTCAAAGCATATTACAATCGGAAAACTTAGTAAAACAAATGAAGAAATCGTCGATATTTTTCGAAACATTCCTAGTTGTAAATACATAAACAGTGTTGGCGTTAATGTAGGCTACATATGTGAGTACAGTACAGTTTTAGGGAATGCTACATAGAGGCATAGAACTGAACTGTACGTACAGTTCTATATTGCTATTAAAATATAATTATAATCTTCATTAAGTGTAACTTATTTACTTTAAACAATCATATATCTACTTCCAGTTGGAATAGTTGTGGGTATGTAGTACAAACATACATCATTACATAACCTCTCCCATATCCGGATTTTTTGTTATCCGGATAGGGCACATTGATCCGGATATGAGAGGTTTTACTGTATTACGATTTAAAAAATATACATCAAATTCATGTTCAAATTTATTTTTGTTTTAAATAATTTGTTTTCAATTTCTAAGTATCACTATTAAGTTATGATACTTACATATCAATGTTGTATGAGCTATAGCCACTATTAATAGTCACTGATGATTATAACATATTTGTCGAATCTTTTCTGGCATTAAAGCCTTGAAAAGTATATTGCGAGGATTTAGTTTATGTGTATGTGTATACTATTGTATGTTTACGTCGCAAGCTAAGTTCAGACATGAACTATAATTCTTTTTGTTATTAACAATACTGTTCCAATAAAACATAGCAAAGCTTTTACCATTGAACGTGAATAGAATACTTCGGAGTGTCTTTATCTAAATAGAACAGTTCTTGTCAGTGCTGTATTTTCAGTTACGAACTTCATACATAATCAATAGCTCATGCTGATTCCCCCAACTTATTACCTACGCTAATTTATTTATGAAAAATTCATACATTTATTTGGGAAATATAAAACAAGCGCTATTTAAAAACGTTATGAGAAGTAAAACTGTTTTAACAGTTAAACTTTTGTTACCCCATAAAAGCGATTTATGTGTTGCTCGTAACAACTTGAGTTGCGGAAACAAAAGTTTCTACTGAAGCTTTTGCATTACTTTTAATGATTCAACGGACGATAAAATCTACCTGAGAAATCCTATGCCCCCATAAAATTTAAAGTGTACCTATACCTCTAAATGTATTTCTTTATCGACTGTTTTTTTTAACAGTGTTTTTTCCATTCCTTCTATTAGTTCACACTCACTCTATATATTTTCTTCAAATTTTCAATCGTTAATGAAATACTTTGTATTCTTCCACTCAAGTTCAAATGAATTTTTTTAAATGGACGGCAGTTAATATTAATACAGTTTTTTTCAAATATTAATTCAATAATTAAATTTAGTTAATTAATTTTCGTTTTATATTTAAGAAAAACAAAAGGGGCAAGGTATGCAATATAACTACTCCGCCCCGTTTGGCAAAACATATGCTTTTATACAACAGCTGATGATGTATTGTAGGTTATGTGGTATAGCAGCTGTTTTATTGCATAGGTTGTAGCTTTATTTATAATAATTGCAACTATTTAATAAAAACATCTAAAATAAAATTCCTCTTTGTTGACCTAAGTAAAAATTGTTTAGAAAAAATGTTTTTTATATTACTTGTTTAGTGTATTTTTAAAATTAAAAAAATAAATGTATATTTATTTAATAGATTACAGCTTACCAAAGATTTGAAGGCAGCATTTTATTTAACAATTAAAACTCGAACAAATGGTTTTGTAATTATAAATGTAATATGAATAGAAGATCCTTAACGTCAATTAGCCATTTGGATGTTTTCATTCCTGCCAATTACCTTTGTGACGCCATGAAATATAAACTTTAAATAAGTACTTTTAAATTAGAGCTTGAATAGCAACGACAATTAAAATCGTTTACTCAAACTTCACTACACACTAGTTTATTCATATATCTCGATTAGCGTCCTTTTAAAATATTCACCACTGTAGTATTCTTGTGCTATGACGAGCCAGGATTATCTTCTCTATCCGAAACTGTGCTAGTTCCAACGCATGAGACGTTACTCTCGACAGCTGCACAACTCAAACGTCACTTCCTGCCTCAGAAGGTGTGAGAATGCTGGCAGCAGGATATTGTTACAGCATCCGATCTTTCCATACTACCTCAACCTTATTAAAAAAAGCATTTACACGCCTCTGATAAGAATCACCGCTTTACCACATTGATACGTTAAGTACTAGCCTAAAGTATAAGAAAATATCGTTAGGGAGCAGTATCAATCATGTATATATATATATATATATTGATGATTATATATTTATATATAGAATTTAATATAAGAATTTTGTTTTGTTATTATTCCAGGTTTTTTTCATATAATCATTTGATCTATCCGATTTATAGGCAATCCAAACTTTGATGCGCCCTAGAGGGTTAAGTTACCCCCAAATCTCCTCAGAACACCCACTGCCTACCTTACGCTGATTGTTTTCCACTTCCTAGGCTTTAGTGTACAAAATTGGTGAATTTTACTTACATTTATCGATTATGTATATTAAAAACAACTCAGGCTATTCAGACTTATACAAGAATTATTTATTAATTTGTATTCACAGGTTATTTTTGTATTTGAATCACCTGAGTTGTTTTTGACTATTAAACAAGAAATCATATTTTGAATTTATATATATATATATTATTCCTTGGTAATAGAGCCCAAACACGACCAATAATCTTGATATTTAATGTAATTTATTAACTAGCGTAAATCGATATCTAATTACTGTTATATTTTCCTATATCCTGTTAACAATCATAAACAAATAAACTTCCTGTAGCGTAGATCCTGCTTGTGAAGATTTGTAATGGTCTTCGAGTTTGTAAATTTCTCGTTTTACATGTTGTGTTTTGTAATAGCAAACAAATTGTATATTGTAGTAGGTTAGCATTTACGTCGTTTAAATACGAGTTACATAGGTAAAGTAAAACAAAATTGATAAAAGTCAAAGGAAATCAAAGCCGCAAATAACAAAAGCCAGAATGGAAGGTAATTGAAAAGGATGCTTGAAGAATTGGAATTCAATTCCTTTTAAGACTTCTTTGATTGTATTGGAGAGGATCTCTTTCAATTTGTTTTGCATATCCTGGCAATCATTGAAAACGAATCGCCTTTATCCGTTGTGTTTTCTAAACGTACAAGTGCATTCAGTAATACAAACATAAAAAACCTCTTTATGTTTTCTTTAGTAATTTGTTTTATTTATACAATTGGGAAATGTAAAATCAATTAGTTTTAGCCTTTTATTATTATTTTTATGGTAAATTCAAAAATAAAATACAAAACATTAAATAATAAACACAACTCAACACACTTCGACTTTACTTTGGCGACTAAACCATCACGAATTCCTGATCTGTTACGCATCTCTGTTGTCAAAGTATACATTTTGAACAATCTACTTCTGTATCCTCTTCTGGTCGCAGCGAAAAATATTTACTTTGTTTCAAAATATTGGACATATTCTTTCCCCTTTTCCGACTCTATTTAAATTCAATTTCGTTCGCAATTGTATTTGATCATAGTATTTAATTTATTTAATTTTGTTTTTACATTTTTCATGAAACAATATACTTACATTTCCAAAACTTACTATCCTGTGATTATATATATATATATATATATATATATATATATATATATATATTGTTCAAATTTTCAATCGTTATTAAAATATATTTCATTAATCCATTCAAGTACATATACATTTTTTTTTAACTTGTAGTAAATGACACCTGATGTATACAACTTTTTCAATTAATAATTTATTATTTAAATTGAAAGTGAATTAAATTTTGCATAATGAAACAAACAATATGAAATCTTTTAAGTAATCCGGCAGGGAACTAACAATATCAGAGGGATTGGTAGAGAAGACAATATCCTGGATTAAAAACCTGCATCTGTGATATGAAGAAACAGAGCTGTTTCGAACCTCTGGGAGTAAAACCATGATTGCGATGATGATGGTGATGATGGCGATGATGGCGATAACAAAGTTTGATGGTAGGACGAGTTACGAAAAAGCAAAATATATAATAAATAGATTAATAACCGATGATTAGCCACCGTTGCTCTCGAGGTCTCAACAGTAGAGTTTATGCCTATCAGGTCTAGAACATGAAGGTCCGCCCTTTGAGGTAAGGCAAACCGAAAGAGTATGAGGGTCTGATTGTACTACCTGGACCGAACTAATCAGACGGGGTATTGAGGTGCGGAGACCTGCCGTCTAGGAAGATTCTACTGGTGTGTGTTTGAAGTTTGTCTCGTCTAAGAAGGGAGATAGTCCAGACATTACAGAAAGGTAGTAAGACTTGCATATGGCACCACGGCTTCGAGACTCGGGCCTTGATGCTAGTCACCCGGGCGGGACTCAAGAATTTTGGGTCGGATTCGTGGAAGTTGAGGATTCATATGGTAAATTGAAGATAGTTCCATAAGAGGATCTACCTTATGTAGACAGGGTCGTTCACCAAAAGAAGACCTGCTCTCAACCGGACTAATTAGAGGATTTTACCGGATATCCGGGGTATTTTTAAAATTAAAAACAGAAAGGGGGTAAAAGGCAAAATTATTTCCTTCATTGAAACATTCCGAATTTGAAAATCTAAAAGGTTTTTTTCTGAATCTCCTTCACTACTGATAATCATAATATTTATTGTAAATGACATTTTAGATGTAGATAAACTTATATCTCAAAGATCTAGATATCTATGAGTCCCTTTCTTTCGTTCCGTATTACCCCCTTACTGCAATATATTTCTATTGTTTTTGAGAAGCATATTTCTTTTCAATGGTCAGAACAAAGGGAAGGATATTGGCTTCGGCTTTTGTATTTTTATGGCCATATATGAATTATTTATAGCTGAAGGGTGTCACACTGTCTAGAGCCATTGTTCAAAGCACCATCGAGGGAGTGATTCTATGGCTTGCAGGACATGTAGACAGTCGTAAATGTCTAAGAATATGCGTGAATGGAAAGGAAAAAATATGTAGTCTCTTATTGGTACTTATTTAGGAAAGAAATATTACGTAATATTAAAAATTATAAATTTCCTTTATTATTAAGGATTTGTTAAAGCGACAACAGTTAACATTAATAATGCAAATTAATTAATTCTAAATACAAAGAAAGCACCGTAACAAAGAATTCTTTACCGTAACGAAATTATGGTGACCTACTATACAAGATATTAAAAAAACTAACAAATTTATTTAACACTGAAAATGAACATTTTTTGTCGGTCTATAAATTTAGTAAAGTTATTAAAGAAAACAATTAACACAGTATTAAAGCAAAATCCGAAACTGTAAGTGAGTAACACAGAATACAGCTGAAGATATGAAGACGATAAAGTATTAGAGAGTTTCAGACAAGTAAAAATACTGTTGTAAATCCCGTTCTATGAAACTTAAAGTAAATGTGATAAAAGCGGCTCACAAATCAGCGCCCGAACCGGCGATGCTGAAGTTCGATTTATGTAACTGAAAACGCAGATGAAAATATATTTAATGCGAAAAGGGCATTCGCGTTCTCCAAGTTAGAATTATTTATATGTAAGGGAATACTCGCCAGAATTTTAAATAAAATTGTTGGCGTTATTTTAATTGGTTTCTAAGTACCTTAGTTTTGCAATAGTGTTGACTTGAAGGTTATTCAAATAAGATACGTTTTATAAAATCAGGTGTAAATGTAACTTGTAGTGAGTTCTGGAAGGAGGAGAATTAAATACATAGATTAGGTAATGGATAAGGGTTTGCCTTGGACAAATCCTTACATCACCTTTTTTATTACTATTCAATGACTTTGATACACTTTTTTCCTATAAAAAAAATATTCAGGGAAAAGCAAAGTTAAAAGCATAGATTAGAGATAGTTCCGTTAACCACAATAGATCGCAGTACCTCGCTGAATAGCTATTATACATATAATAACTTATACATAAATATCTTTATACATTAGAGAAAACTTATTCACGATTAAGTCAGATCATAAAGAAGTCCTGGACGAGTAGCAGCAACATGAGGCTAAGTCCGTTGCCGTCCAGTATATTTTGTAGTATGAAGGCTCGGAACATCCAGTGTATACAAGTATACAGTTATATCCGTATTTATGTTATTTAAAAGCTCATTTCGCCTTCAACTAAACTAGGTTAAAGCAATTTATAGTATGGTATATAAATTATATTAAGCTATTTGTAGTATTAACCGCCTTCAGCGACCTGATTATACTTCTTTGATACTGAAGAGTTTTTTTAAAATAAAATAGTAACGAATTTCTGTAACTAATTACATATTTGTTATTTGTATCCTACAATATATCTGAGTCTAAGAAACTAACCAGGATACGGAGAAAAATATCCAAGAAACGAATGAAAATCGGAATAGTAATATCCAACGAACGGACTATATTAGGAATAGTAATATCCAAGAAACAAACCAAGAAAGGGACAGAAACATCCAAGGAACGGAATACGATAGGGACAGTGATTTCCAAGAAACGGACCAAAATAGGAATAGTAATATCAAAGAAACAGACCGAGATCGGGTCTGTAATACCCCAGAAACGGAATAAGATAGGGACAGTAATATCCCAGAAACGGGCCAGATTGGGAATAGTAATATCCAAGAAACGTACCAAAATAGGGACAGTAATATCAAAGAAACAAACCAAGATAGAAACTGTAACATCAAAGGAACAGAATACGATAGGAACAGTAATTTCCAAAAAATGGACCAAGATAGGGACAGTAATATCCAAGAAACGGAATTATATAGGGACGATAATATCCAAGAAACCTACCAAATAGCGACAGTAATATACAAGAAACGGAATAAGATAGGGGCTGTAGTATCCCAGAAACGGAATAAGATAGGGAGATTAATATCCAAGAAACGGACAGTAATATCCCAGAAACCGAATAAGATAGTGACTGTAATATCCCAGAAACGGAATAAGATAGGGGCAGTAATATCAAAGAAATGGACCAGATTACGAATAGTAATATGCAAGAAACGGTGCAAGATAGGGACAGAAATATCCAAGAAACGTACCAAGATAGGAACAGTAACAACCAAGAAACGGAATAAGATAGTGACTGTAATATCCCAGAAACGGAATTAGATAGGGACAATAATATCCAAGAAACGGGCCAGGATAGGGAGAGTAATATCCAAGAATAGGACCAAGCCAAGATAGGGACAGTAATATTCAAGAAATTGAATAATATAGGGACTGTAATATTAAAGAAACGGAATAAGATAGGGGCTCTAATATCCCAGAAACGGACCGAGATAGGGAGAGTAATATCCAAAAAAACGGAATATGATAGTGGCTGTAATATCCCAGAAACGGAATTAGATAGGGACAATAATATCCAAGAAACGGACCAAGATACGGAGAGTAATATCCAAGAAATGGACCAAGATAGGGACGGTAATATCCCAGAAACGGAATAAGATAAGGACTGTAATATCCCAGAAACGGACCGAGATAGGGAGATTAATATCCAAGAAACTGACCAACATAGGGACAGTAATATCAAAGAAGCGGACGAAGATAGGGACTGTAACATCCCAGAAACCGAATAGGATAGTGACTGTAATATCCCAGAAACGGAATTATATAGGAATGATATCTAAGAAACGGAAAAGATAGGGACAGTAATGTCCAAGATGAGGACGAAGATAGGGATTGTAATATCCCAGAAACGGAATACGATAGGGTACAGTAATAACCCAGAAACGCAGCAAGATAGGGACAGTAATATCTAAGATACGAACCAAGTTAGGGACAGTAATATCCAACATATGGATCGGATAGGGACAGTAAAATCCGAGTTCAGGAGTAAAAATTATTAACCAGGACACTCTCTACGATCCGGTTGCACTCTGCTTGTTTCACCATATTATCAAATAACTGTATGTAATAATACTTAATAAGAATAATGTAATCCGTATTATGTTTTTATTAACAATTATTTTCTAAATTTTCAAGGCTACAGTGTAGAGAAGGTCCTACAGACCACCCAGATGACCTGGTAGTGTACTTAAAGAAATAATAATTTGAAATTTATATATATATATATATATATATATATATATATATATATATATATATATATATATTCAAAAGTCATGTCTATTGTACTGTAATATATTTTCAGTTTAAATCCAAGAGACACTGTAGTCTATTAAACTATTGTCTATTAACTAAAGTGCTATGCGCTTTTATTGGTTATACCGACATAGGCTATAATTAATCATAGGTTTTCTGAAGTCTGTGTAAAGGTTGTTTTACTTGAGATCCCATAACATCCCTGATAGGTCCGACTAGGAAGAGTGAACCAGGATATTAGAAAACAAACAGAAAACATTACAAAATTAGAAAACATAATATGAAAATAAAGGAAGCGTCATGTAATCCATGAATTATTACATTATAAACTTAGTGAGAACACAGCCAACGCCTGCCGAAGGTGATGAAAGAAAACAAACCATGAAGTATAGCGGAGCTTTCCAGGGATTTGACCAGCTGATCCAGAACGTCGAAGCAGAAGACGAAATAAAAGCAGCCGATCGTCTACTCTTTTGAAGGTGGGGGGGGAGTTTTCTTCAAAGAAACGTGTTTAACGAAACAAGCAAACCACAATTTATGTTTTCGTTTACAAAATTAATAATCAATGTACATATGTATGTGAAGTACAGCATTAGGAAATTGTACATACAGTGCGCGAGGTTTAACGGTCTCCCTCGTTCTGTTCTAGTATCTGACTACTAGCCTAACTGAAAACATTATACAATACATATATCGTCTCTTTCATAATCGCCTCTCTTTCTCTGCAGAAGCAGAGCAACACATTTAAAGATCATGTCTACATCAAACTATTACAGTATTATCATTTAGTTAATTAGAGCTGTTTAGAGTTTAAATACGACACTGATGTTTTCTGAAGTGTTGGGTTTTGACCCCGCACTGCAGCCCAGTCCACCATAGCTATCTCAAGGCCAGAGACACGGTTAAACCTCGCGCACTTGTACAGGCATAAATTGTACATACAGTTCTATACTGCTTTTAATATATAATTACAATCTTCACTAAGTCTAACTTATTTACTTAAAACAATCATACATCTACTTCCAATTGGAATGGTTGTGATTATCTAGCGATAACGTACATCTTTACATAACCTCTCCCGGATATTTCCGGCTGTCGCCAGATTGATCCGGATATGAGAGGTGTTACTGTAGGCTAAACCCGCATACTACCACTCTACATATGAGACTCACTACTGTCCACAAGTGAATTCTATTTGTTCGCTTCTGCCGACCAGCTCCAGTTATTGCCTTTTTTTACAAAAATACCTTTTCTTACTAGGTATTGATTTGCAAGAGAACATCTTATTGAATTAATGACTAACTTGTATTCTACACGGCGGTAATGGCATCATTCGTATGGATCTTAAAATACGGCGCAGATGCAATCTTAACTACTTCAGAGATTGCTAATTAAATTTAGCCCCACGACGATTAATTATTTCCGAGCCATTAGAACTCTTGACCGTAAACAGTGGCATTGGGACGTGTCCACCGGCGCGGAGGCAAGATAAGACGCTTCTGCTGAGCACGATAACTTTTTACTCATACTTGTAATAATTTCGCGATCACGATTATCTTTACACATTGAAAACTTGAAACATGTAATTAGTAATATTCTTTCGATTATTGTATTAGCATCAATTATCATCCTATACAAGTTTAACAATAAGCAGTATATTAGAACATGAATGGATGAATAAATGCTATTTGATTCATGATTGGAAATATTAATATATATGTATATATATATATATATATATATATATATATATATATATATATATATTATATTAAATATGGTGAAATGTTTTCTTGTAATATAGTTAATAAATTTAAAATATTTCAAAAACTAGAATACTTTTAATGAATATATTTATTCAAAGCTTTTCGCCGATAAAATAGTACCAGCATCTTCAGGAAAATAATTATCTAATTAGATTAGCTAATTATTTTCCTGAAGATGCTGGTACTATTTTATCGGCGAAAAGCTTTGAATAAATATATTCATTAAAAGTATTCTTGTTTTTGAAATATTTTTAATTTATTAATTATATATATATATATATATATATATATATATATATATATATATATATATATATATAAAAGAACAGTGTGAACTAAAAGAAGGAATTGAATAAAAATGAGCCGGTGAACATGAGTGTCTGTGGTCATCCATTCGGAGAGTAGGTACGCCTCATTATAGGATACCATATGACGTAAGTACGGCTTGACCCTCATATTCCATGTCACATGGAAGAATCATTATCATTATTATCAAGACATCAACACAGACACACACACACACACACACACACACACACACACACACACACACACACACACACACACACACACACACACACACACACACACACATACACACATACACACACATACACATATACACATAACCACCCACAAATACATATGCACACTCAAAACCACCCACAAAAGCACACACACACACACACACACACACACACACACACTCTAGAATACGTTTATTTCAGTATAGAATATGGTTTTACAATTTCAAACGTCAAAAATAAAGAAGATTGGGCATCTTATATTTATTTCAATTTGTTTCATTTTATTTTGAAATGGTTTTTTATAATAATGTGTAACTTGTACTCATGTTCTTCACTTTAATTTATTCGTGTTTAGATGCCCTTTCATGTGTCCATTCTTTTGTCTCCCTTGTGCTTTCATTGTAATTTTAACTTAATATTCCTTTTGGCGCGTCTGAACAGAAGAATTATACCGGGGAAATATTCGAGTTGGCGTAACACTAAAATTGTCACGCCCTAACACATCTAAACAGAACATATGGTTTCATAAAATAGCTGATTTTATGTTATAGGTTATGTTGGAGAGTAGCGGTTTTAACACTTAGCCAGGGGCGGATCCTAAATTTCAAACAGTATCGAACAATAGTTGTGTAGAGATTTTACCCCTTTTATAAAAGACATCTTTTGAAAATATAGATCTACAATAAAATAATACGCATATTATTATTGCTTGTATAATTACGGACATTAATGAAATATTTTAACATTAACTCTTACACAAACACATCTCTATACAAAGACGTAAGCATACATTCCCATCTTATGCCTGAGTTACATGAAACGCCTTTTAAGATGACGCTCTGCAGCTACACTTTTGTCGTCCCGTATTTGCATTGTCGTCAAAGGAAGCTGAAGGAAACTCACAAGGCTTTTAGCGACGAACACCATCTTTGTGTTTCCTGCTATCCATCAACGTTGTAACGTAAGTTACTGTTTACTTAGCTGTGTTACGCTCAACAAAACAAAATAGGGTTTGTATTGAATGATGAGAATACAACACTTTAATTTAATTACGTAACGTTTTGCAAAATATATTTCAATATAAACTTTGATGAGTTTATACTCATCAATATCGGGTATATAGTGATGAGTTTAATGATGAGTCAATGATGAGTTTATAAGATGCAATATCGAAGCTTGAACACCTATACAAACATTATAGTAAATTTATATTACATACAATATTTTAACCTGGTCGTATTTTTAAAATGAACCATAGACCTTAAAATCATTTGAGATTACTGTTATAAGAGTAAAACAAAAAATATATAACACAATATTTAAGTTAATTCCTAATTCGGTCAGTAAAAAAAATATTGTATTACTTAATTTTATTAAATAAATACAACTAATATAAATAATGTAACATAACCTATCCTACCTATGTAACACACCTGTTCTTAAACATAACCTTTAACATAAAATCACCTGTTTTATGAAATCATATGTTATCGCTTGTTTTAAGCTAAATGGGTTGAAATAACTATATTGCTACCTACCTCATTTTGTAAAAGGTTTTTCTTCCATATAAAACTAAAATTAAATCATTAAATTTAATTAATGAGTTATTATTTGAGGAAACTGTGAATTAATAGAAGGAAATGAAAAAAACACGGAACAACGGTGTAACGCTCCATGCATGGCTCGAAGTGGCGTATGAACATTAAACAATCTCCAAAATTTCATTATAAAAATAGTTTGTTTTATTGTGATCAAGATTTTTAGAATGTTAAATGACATTTGAAATTAAGTCGTTAAAAAACTTTTAAAAAATTATAATTTTTAAAATAGTTTAATTATATGGAAGTAAATAAAACACAATTAAGTACTGTATATAGGCGTCCTTATAATTGCAGAACATGTCTGAGAGTCACAATATCTGTAAATATTCTGTAATAGTAATTTAATAAAAATGTCGTAAAAATGTTAAAAAGTTATTTACCACACACGCACTTCAAGTACACACGAGCGCAAATACTTAGGGGCATAGGGAATAGAATGGTGAGTAGAAAGAGGGAGGGTAAGGTAGCGTACACTGAAATCCAAACCTATTTGTCATCCGTTCTGTACCTCAGTATGTGAATACGATACAATATTTGTCTTGTGATGTGTTCACCACTAATTCCATTGTTTACTTCGGTGACAGATTGTTGTCTTTACCTTCGTCTTTGTGGGTTTCATTCCTTTCCTCTCTTTCTGACATTAAACAAAATGTTGTCCTATTACTCTAGGTGGTAATTAATTATATGAATAAAACATTGATTCGGTGATAAGAAATTTTATACAAAGACTTAGTCGTCTATCCATAGACACGATAACAACAACAATCCAGAACTTGAAAAAAATAGAATTAATATTTAATAAAGGGAAACAATTCCAACACATAGGCATGTTCGAATACAACTATTCCACAATGGAATAAAACTATTCAACAAATTATTAAATATATTCAACAATGGAATACAATTATCCAAGGAATAAAACTATTCAACAATGGTATACAAAACTGTTTAACGATGGAATAAAACTATTTAACAATGGAATAAAACTATTCAACAATGGAATAAAACTATTCAACAATGGAATAAAAGTTTTCAACAATGGAACAAAACTATTCAACAATTAAATAAAACTACTCAACAATGGAATACAACTATTAAACAATGGAATAAAACTATTCAACAATGAAGTAAAATAGTTCAAGAATGGAACAAAACTATTCAACAATGGAAGAATATTATCAACGAAAGAATATAGTTATCCAAAAATGTAATAAACCTATTCCACAATAATATCAAAGTCAACAACAGTATAAATACAAAGAATAACACGTTAAACTCCACAACCACTTTGTTAATGGTAAAATGTGTATATCAATAAAAAAACACCACAAAAAATGGATCGGAATATAAGTCGAAAGTAATAAAAATTAAAATTCACTGGCAGTAAGTTATTGTACTGTATTGCTGTATTACAAAACCGAGCCAACGATAAGTATGGACCTCGCTTCCTGTTTATGCGGTCACAGCTGTGGATGTTTATGCCGACAGGCAAGCGCTTCCATTTCTCTTCAAAATTTGTCTCTTGCTCCGTTTCCGTCACATGGCAATAGTTTATTTCTCTTCCTTAAACTTTTTAAAATAAAAAACACAAATTCTCATAGATTTTATAGTGAATAATATTTTACTTTATAATCGTCTCAAATATTAAGTAAATCTCTTGTTAACCTCTTGTAATTTCTTGATGATTACAAATTCGAGATCATAATATCAATAGTTTCTCATCTTTAAACATATTAAATTATTTCTATTAAGGGACATCGTTCGCGACTTGCAGCATGGAACAATACAATGACAACGACTGGGAAATTTCAATAAGGCGGTGATATTTTGCCATGAAAATCGATAGGCCTAAATAATTGTTATTAAAAACATTTCAAGATGTAAAACCCAACAATTGCAAGTTTCAATCAGAATATTTCGAATGCTTAAACAAACGAAAAATTGAATTTGACGGTTTTTTTTTAAATGTTGCCAAGTAATGTAAATCTACCTTAATTAATTAAGAAGAGTTAATCTTCAAAAGTTGAATAATTCGAGAGATTGTTGCTTTGAATAGTAGACGTTTATATACTTATTGACGTGTATGTGCTGCTTGGGGCTACTTGGCATCGTTGAATATCTAAACCAGTGGTTCTCAACAGGTGGAGGGGTCCGCGGGCAATGATTTAGGGGTCTGTGAGATGTCACTGAATTTAAAATATTTTTATTCAACACGTTCGCTACCTCCGTATCCGATCGTTGCACTCATCAAAAGGTCAAGATATTATCTGAAATGTTGCAGAAAATTCTCAATGTCGTAGGTAAATTATTAATTACATTACAGTGCGTAAACACTAAAAAGCCCTCAGTGTTAAGGCAACGATGGTAATAGGCTACTATATTTTCCAACTACTTATCGATGTGAACAGGCATTATCAACTACGTGCTTCATGAAAAATAAATATAGGAATCGGCTTGATATGCACTATGATTTCATATGATGAACTCAAAAGATAGATTGAACTCATTTCACTTAAATTATTCTCAAGTTGTGAGATCAATCATTTCAACTGCATTCTATAGTACTTTTGAAGTAATAAATATTATTAATATTCTTATTATATTTTTATCAATAGTTTTTTCTCTGTCGCCCTTAAAACAGACTTGAGGTACTTGTTTTTACTGCATTATCTGCATGCTCTAAACAAAATATGATTATAAATATTTTTATTGAATTTCGCCTGTACCTACAAACTCTGACATGTTGATAGTCTTACTTTTTGTATCCTAAATAAAAATGAAACATTCTTGTATCTACTTGTAATAAATTTTTTTTTTTTTTTTTTTTTTTTTTTTTTTTTTTCTCATTGGTAGCGTCAAATTTAATTTCCATATGTAAGAACAGTTTGAACCTTAAACGTAAGTGGGTAGGCAAACATAAGAAGTAAGTGGGTAGCCTTACTATTAACTATTATAGCTCAAATTACTTTGGGTGTAATCTACAAGTTCAGTTTATGTCCTTGTCAATGTAGCGACCAATGAAGGGGCCCTTGAAAAACTTTTGTTGGGACCCACTTATCTAAACAATTACTTATGTAGAGTTTCGTGCTGCAGAGAATATGACCAGCCCCAGTTTTTATTAATGGATGGGATTTAAACAATATTAACATGAAGAAACAGATTCTTGGTAGATGATACTTTTGAAAATTCCGATTTATCAGTTAACTTGGTAGAAAACTAAAAATAAATAAACAATTATTTATTCAAAAAGCCTCAAAACCTACTAAATAAATCCAACATGGAAATTCAAATAGTCTTGCAATATTTCCAACAATTGCAAAATTTGAAAATGATTCTATAAATAAATTCTTATAGAGAAAAGGTTAAACTAAACAACACAAACAATTCAGAAAACATTATTTTAGCTATAAATAAAAAAAAAAAAATATTGCATCAGTTTTTTATTACAATGAAATTAGCATATTATGAAGTACTCAATTTCAAAACAACTAACAAATAATACTATAAACAACAAAAATTTTTCAAGTCAATTCCTGCTTTAGGTCAACCTAAAATAATTTTGTTTTAGTTACTTTTGATAAATCAATTACAGTTATAAATTACAATTAATTATTTAATTAGTTACAACAACAATTATTAATTAGTTGGTATAAAGTATCATATCCTATGCGTTAAAACAGCTGTTCTACCACATAACCTATAATATAAAATCACCTGCTACATGAAATCATATGTTATCACCTATTTTAAGCCAAAAGGGACGAAATAACTGTTCGCATACATTGCCCCTTTTGTGAAAAGTTTTTTTTCTCCCAAATAAAACTGAATTAATTCATTAAATTGAGTTAATAAATTAGTATTTGAAAAAAAACTGTATTTTGAAAAAAAACATGAGTGGATGAATAAACAGTATTTTATTAAATATTGAAAATTGGAACAAGACATATACAGGGAGAGTGTAAACTAATAAAAGGAATTGAAAAAAGTTAGATAAAAAATTTAACATTTTGCTACGTAAAAACAAACTTGTTGATTCGCTTGTTTTACCAAAGATCGATTAGTAAATGTAAGTCTACGCGATTTGAATGTGTACTCTTTGATCGTGTAGAGTTGTAACGGCGGATTGACGCAGATGCGTCGTCAGCGATATCCTGATTGCGAGCTTGCTGAGCGACTAATTCATTTATTCCATTTACATTTAATTTGCAATCCAGCTCCGAAACATGTAGCGTACGTTGCGTCCGTTCTGTCCGTTCTGTAATTAAAGTAAATGTTTGACTGTCTCTCTTTCGAATTTGTTTAAATCATTCACAATGTTTGATGGTATCGTGTTTGGATCGCAAAGTCTGAAGGACGTGAAGGATTTATCTGTCAAGTACGACATTTTCTACTCAATTAACTTCCAACACACCTCTTCACGTCTTGTCTGTAGCGACGAAACTCTTAATGCATTTCGGAGAATCCGAACCAACGCGCAAGTTGTGAAGTCTTCAATCGCGGCCACCCTTGTATTGTAAACGCTCCTTGCGTCACCAGCTGTTGTTTTCGTATCCATGGAGATTTAGATAACATCGAAAGTCCGGACAAAAGTGGCCGCTAGCTCCGGCGCAGTTAGTGTGCTTGATACTGTGCAGTGAATTTAGCCATGTGGATGGTGACGATGACGGCTTTTGCGATTGTGTTCATGAAGTTTTTCTAATGCAATTAGTGTAAACATGTTTTTGAAATTATCTTAGTTTTTACAATTATAAAGTGAACAATTATTTGAGTGAGTTTACGAGGGAGCCTACAATCAACCATTAAGCATCTGACCGTAAGCGGCATTTTATTTTAAATTTATTAATTTTATTTAGTTTTATACAATTTTTATTTTAAATAATAATAATGAATATTGTTTAATTTTTTTAACTAGCGATATTTTTAATAACCATTATTCAAATAATAAATTAAAGGTAATTACTTTAGTTAGTTTACTTATTGTAAAGTCCATAAAAAAATTGCTAAACGTGTCTGAAGCTATATTGATTATGATTTTTTTGTTTGACACGGAAGGTTACTTTATCGCATTATAGTTGGGGCTAATTTTTTGGGGCTAGCAGTAGCAACGGTACATCGTTCTACGTGTAGACATGAGAGTAGTGAAAAATGTTTAATGGGATATTTTTTGTTTCTTGAGTGCAAAAATGTCTGTAAATATTTTCTCCGTCGATACTTTGGTATTATTCCGGTATCACGCCTACAGAGAGTGTAGGGCATTGCGGATTGAGCTATTTTACCAAACGTGAGTATATACCTATATTAAAATACACCTATAAAGTATCCAGTTTGGTTAGATTTGGTTGTAATTTTATACAACATTACTATCCCACAAATCTACACATGTAAGGTAAAAATAGAGATCACGTGACGTCACATGGCAAAAGGTATTACCCTCGGAAGCAGCGCCTAAAAAGTTTCCAAATGTAAATAATTACATAACTAAATTTATCTTTTAAATGTTGTTAAAATGTTTATCAAGTAATAATTGTCTAATTTAATAAAGTTCTCAATGCTTTATAAGTTTTAACTCCTTATAACAGGGTTCCTTTGTATCGTATATGTATATATATATATATATATATATATATATGTCTGTATATAATATGTTTACTGAGGTTATTGAAAAATTGATTGATTCCAGATGATAATGGTACTGTTTATTTACTAACGAAAAGTTTGAATAAAATTAATAAATAATTCTTGTAATTGAATAACCTCAGTTGTATATATATATATATATATATATATATATATATATATATATATATATATATATATATATATATATATTCCACTATCAATATGGCAGCATTTCATTTTGATACGATATGGCAGCCACTCGAAAGAGTAGAGTATATATGTTTTTCGTCGTGTATAATTTCTCCTTATTAAACATGATACAACTCCATGAGCTCCAATTCCATGAAATCCTAAAAAGACATAATTTACTAAACTATTATCAATACGGGAGTATTTCACTTAAGCATCAATATGGCAACCTGTGTATATTTTTTCAATCGAATAACAATATAGCAGCTGTTGTGTATATTGTTACCAAGCCACTAACAATACAAGAAGCAACCGTGTTACTACTAAAGAGAGAATGTCTGACTAATGAAATGTTCAGACTGGAAGATACTGTGTAATCTCAGCAACTTTCCTGTCACAACTGACCAATTCTCTACTCATTTCACATTGTTCCTGGTGTAATGCTGGTGGAACAATTATTGAGACCTAACAGGGATGAGGCTCTACGGGAGAAGCAAGGGGGTGAATTGTAGTAAAGAAAATATCAACAAAAAAAACTAGGAGTTTTTGAGAGTGTTGAATCTAATGCTGTCATCGAAAATCAACGGGGATACAGGTTGTTGCTACATGGAAGTATCCAATTGGTAAATTGGGGGTAAAATATATCAGAGGCCAAAAAACCCTAAGAAATAATCTATCTGAGGTTTTAGAGGGTTCTGACGCCAATGTCGTCATCAAAAGTAAATGGGGATGCACAGGTGTGGCTGTGCAGGGATAGCAAATTGATGAATTGGGCTAAAAATGTGAGATGTCAAAAATCACTAGAAAATGATCACCCAAGGGTTGCTGCGTCCAATTCAAAAAATGGAAATCAGTAGGGATGCACGGGTGATGTTCTACGAAAGTATCAAACTGATGAATCATGGTAAAATGTCAGAAGCCAAAAAAACTAGAAAATGATTATTCGAGGTGTTTTTGTGGGTGCTAAGTCCATTGTAATCAACGGGGATGTACGGATGGGGTTCTGTGGGAGTAGCAAAGGGTTGAATAAAATAGAAAACGTCAAAAGTCAAAATAAATCGCTGTAAATGTTTTGAGGGTGCTGAGTCCTGTGACGTCATAGAAAGTTAACGGGTATGCACAGGTTGGGCTTTACGGGAGTGGGAAAAAGTTGAATGTGTGTAAAAATGCCAGAATAAAAAAAATCTGTCTATTTTGCTCACTCAGGTGTTTACTAGAATGCCGAGTCCAAAACCTCTAGCTTTCAGTTTAATTCTTGATATAAAAACTTGTATTCATAAGAATATGCTCTTATAAATAATGAAAACGGCAAATATTTTTTAGTGAAGAACTGGGAAATGGCCTTAACACTTTGGTAAAAAAAATAATAAACATTTTGCAATTGGTTATAAACATAAATTAAAAAACTATAAATAAGTAGACCTACTATTTTTTCAGTCTTGTACACAACTTATTATTAATCGACAAACAGAGCTTCTCGACCTACACCATCTTAGTTCAGGTATCCAGAAAACGTGTAATGCCAATACCTACAAAATCCACGCATAATAAATACAGTATCAACATTCACTAAATTTATCTGTCTTGTGTGCGCCGGACCTAAATGATGTCCGTCAGAGGGTCGTCAGTTTATCTTACCACATCAGGTTGACTTGTGTAAACAAAGGTTCTACCTTACCGAGATGTTGGCCCGAACTTGACATCAGCATTTTGCATGCACGAAGGCCCGTGCACTGCCTTCGTTCATTCAATCGCTTCCATCCCTTTCTCTCGTTTACATTTGGCATTGCAGTGGATTTCGAATTAATCGCCATACGATTTGTAAACATTGTATTTAGAATAAAATCGCAGAAATAGTTTTGTCGAATAAAATAATGCATCTTTCCTGAGAGGAGAAATAGTCTTCTTTTCTTACGACGTTCAATATGTCCATTTTTTCCCAATATCAAAATAGTAGTATTAAACTGAAACATTATTTTTTTCCATCCTTGACTTTAGCCTCTGGTAGCCTGTGTTTTAATTTAATTGTATGTTTACTGTATACATAGATATTATCATTCAGGGTATATCTACGACAAATACCGTATTAAGTATCGAAATCTTGTTGCTGTTCATGACGAGCTGGTTGTAAATTACACTTTTGCTATTACTTGCGACCAGACATTTGTTAACTAAAAGTTGTTAATTGTTAACTTACACTTGGAGGAAACGTTTTCGTCTTACGACTTCTTCAGCCTCGTATTTTTGCCGCTAGGAATTCTGCTGTTGTGCTTCCTCGGTACCATTTTTTTTAAAGTTAGAAGTGATGTGATCGAAAAGTATGTGTGATCTGTGCCGTGTTTGTTCATTTAAGATGTCATTTTTATGTGTGTTGCTATGTCTATATATTTCAAACTGTTCTAGTGTGTTTAATTTATGGCCTTTGTTGCATGTGTGGAGGATGCTCATGTTATTTTCCATACTTTTGCATGAGTGTTTAGTGTCCACGGCGCCGTCAAGGTGGGTTCAATAGTAGTGTGCAGTGCACTTTTGTGTTCTTTACGACAGACTCATTGATACACAATTCATCGAACCACCCAATACCACATAAACACGCGGCATTCAAACATTTACTACACAGACTAAATAAAATACTGTCCACAACTAACTACACAGAGGAACTAAACACAATCAAATATTTAGCTCACAAAAATGGATATGACAATTATTTAATATACGAACTACACAGAAAAATACTCAACAAAAACAGTAACAACAAAAACACGAACACAAACAACTGCATCACCCTCAAATACATAAAAAATGGATATGACAATTATTTAATATACAAACTACACAGAAAAATACTCAACAAAAACACGAACACAAACAACTGCATCACCCTCAAATACATAAACAAACTCACAAATAAGATAGCGCACCAATTCAAAAAAGCAGGATACAATGTAGCTTACAGAACAACAAATAAAAGCCAAACGGCTATCAGACACAGCATTAAAAACAATACCAACACATACAATAACACAGGAGTATACAAACTAAAATGCAACACCTGCAATAAGTTCTATATTGGACAAACAGGCAGATCTTTCGCCGAAAGATATAAAGAACACAAAAGGGCATTGCACACTACTATTGAATCCACCTTCGCAAATCACCTCATGGACACTAAACACTCATACAAAAGTATGGAAAATAACATGAGCATCCTCCACACATGCAACAAAGGCCATAAATTAAACACACTAGGACAGTTTGAAATATATAGACATAGCAACACACATATAAATGACATCTTAAATGAACAAACACGGCACATATCACACATACTCTACGATCACATCACTTCTAACTTTCAAAAAAATGGTACCGAGGAAGCACAACAGCAGAATTCCTAGCGGCAAAAATACGAGGCTGAAGAAGTCGTAAGACGAATACGTTTCGTCCAAGTGTAAGTTAACAATTTAACAACCTTTAGTTAACAAATGTCTGGTCGCAAGTAATAGCAAAAGTGTAATTTGCCATATTAAGTGTTACATGTGTTCGCACAAGTGTTGCAGACAAGTTTTATCGTGTAACACTTGAAGACAAAAACATTTAACTTTGATTGTGGTTTTACAGTGATGTTACTTTCATCAAGACATGTTGAAAGCATCTGGTCATTTTCAAATAAGATTTAATTTAATTTGAAATTCTTTTTAATCAACCTTTAACAGTATCCCTTCTGATTCTCATATCAACACAAGTGTTTCCGTGTATCTCTCCCTCTTTCTGTTTCAACGCAACACACGCGTTTTCGTCCGTTTCTCCATCTCTTACAAAACCATAATTTTTTATTCTAAATGCTGTGCAAGAGAGAAATAAAGGCGAAAATCGCCTAATTCAAATCTACTTTGTCCCTAAAAAATATAACCTAGGCTATAAATAAATTACAGGTGTAACACAATATCAGTAACTAATTATTGCAGAAATACAGGCATAAGTCAACGTGCAAGCATAACACAAGATAAGTAACTGATTTTTATAGAGCTATTGGACTATATCTACATAACTAAATACTTACAGAATTATAGACATATATCTACATATAGACATAACATCATATTAGTAACTAAATACTTACAGAATTATAGACATATGTCTACGTACAGGCATAACACAATCTAAGTAACTAATTATAATACGAGACTTTAAACCCCCCCTTATTTTCACACTTTGCTGAATCCCATCGGCTCTGTTAGTTTTCACCATTGTAATGTCTTAGTGGACGATATTCCTTTGTTAATCCTACAGAGCCTAGCATGTTTGGGAAATAGTCCAGATGCCTGGGAAGAGTTTATTTGTTGACATTCTGCAACCCATGTCTATAAATGTCCTAAAGAGTTTTGCACAAAAGATTTGTAATTTCCCCCTTTTTCATCGCTTTTTTATTACGCTTCTACTACTTCGACAAACGCTTTTTATGAGAAAAGTTCCGTTTTGTTTTTACCTTAAATAACTTCACTTAATGTAGGGAAACGTTGTACTTATAAACTTGGACCATTATTTTCCTAAGCCGTTACTAGATTGTTCATCATCTAAAATAAATCTAATATTCAAATATTATTATTCCATTTAATTTTATAGAATTAAAAAACCTAATTCTATTAGACACAAAGCGGTTTTGTCTTGTGGCAGGCACAGTTGCTTCGAAGCAGAGTTTCGTCAGCTTATGGAATGGTCTGCGCGAAGCAGCACTGCATAGTCGACAGCGACCGAAGTGCTATCTGGTTTTCAAAACAGAAAGCCATTGTACATTCAGACCTGATATAAATTTGAACCAACTCCACTGTTTTTTTTAATAAATACAATAAAAATTGCTTAATTAACTTAATAATTAATTAAAGTGAGTTATGTTCTGAGTCTATAAGGTTTTCTAATAATTCAGCTGATCTGAGTCGAAGTAACAAATTTGCACAGTTGTTTTCAAACAAAGGTATTGAAGCGAGTGATTAAACTCTCTCTGCACATAAGAGGGAAGGTAGCAGTTTGACAGAAAGCTGATTTAGCCCAGGTGGGTTGACCACTGTTGTACTACCCACCCGACGAACATCATCCTTTGCTATATAGAGTACCAGATCTATGGTTACATCTAAGGCCATCACTGATGAAGACGATAAGGTCGCCGAAACTGTCTAGTTAAAGAGTAGTTTGCAGTAAGATTTTGAAAGGGTTTTTCTAGCATTTACATCTGACAAAATTATCGCTGTATAATTTTATTAGATGAAGCCCAAAGCTTCCTGTTAGATGGAATTTTATAAATTCAGTACAAAAACAATTCCTATGGAAATACAATCTCCGAAAGCTATTCGCTTAGCATTTTCTACACCATCTGCCACGAAATGTATTTTTAATAAATTCCTCACCCCTCCCTCCGTTAATTACAGTAATGCTAACGACAATGGCAATTAACATATGCAATGTATCCTACTGCATTGCATTTCAGATTTGCCTTAATTAGTTAAACGTTCAAATTTAAATACTTTGAAACTCCTGATTTAATTTCCATTCTGCGAGTTTGTTTCTGTTCGGAATAAATTTGAACAATAGAGTTACCCCCTTCGAAATTAATTTATTCTTATACGTTTTAACATATATCAATATTAAAACTTTGTCTGAATGGGGTCGGCTGTTTCGGGAGATGTTTTCTATAGTTAACTTATAGCGTAACTCGTGTGATGAAGCGTACAAGTGCGAAGCTGGCTCAAATTGAAGGTGGAAACATATATATACCTAATGCAAGAATAACCCATGTCCAAAATCGTAATTTTAAGTAGAGAGAAATTAAAAAATACAGCAAAACTTCTGAGTTATCTTATCTTCGCAAACTTTCCTTCAAAGATTTTTATAACTATTATCTACAGTTTAAATAATCGAGAGTTAAAGATTATTTTATTGAACAAGTGATTAAAAATGTTATGGAAATTGGTTATGAAAACATGTATCTCCCTTCATAAGAATCGTATCACATGGGTTGTTATTGCATTCAAAAGTTTGAAAAATTGTGATAATGGCTATGTAACTAACTCAATGTAGTCAAAAATGGAGACTGTTCTTACATTATATTTTTACCTAAGTTATGGATTTTCAGCAACTTCTTAAGATATATATTCTCCAAGGCCCGAATGAGGTCTATTATTGTAGGATTGCAGTAGTAGACCTATCAGTTGTAGGCTTGAGTACATTTATATATTGAATACACACAGGGAAGTAGCCAGGACTATGTATTGGAGGAGACAACCCCACCCCCGAGAAATATCGAACATTTGTATCTCTATAAATCATATTTTATTGTAGTTAAAATTACACAATTGTTAGATCGTCAGAAAGCGGTTTTTCTAAAACGTACTAAACTATAAATACATTTTATAAAAATGAGCTATTTTAGTAATCTAATCCCCAACAATCAATAACTTTAATTTAAAGAACAAACTTGACTTTTACTCAAACAAAAGAATAATTGAATACAGATATATCACTATTGCTTTATGAAAGCTGTAACTACAGTGTTCTCTGTGTGATACTAAATACAAAATATGAATACAATTTGTTCACACTCAGACACTAGCTTTGCTGTCAGGCCGACCACAGAGAATGAAATTGTTTATAGGTTAATACTTTTCTGCTAAAATCTTTTTGGTTTGGAGAGGGGGCCACGTGAACCTTATGTCTCTACCTTGTAAGCCCCTGTATACATATTTATGTATTATTTAGAGTTCCATGTTGAATTTAGAGTTCAACATTACTATAGCTGTTCACTCGTAAGCTGGCGATCGATCGATAGAAAACAAAAAGTAGAAAACATTGGTTTTTGTAGTGCGTGTTGCATCAATAGTCGTCACTAAGAAATTGCAGGCGTTGCGGTCGTTTTAAAAACTGACAAATAAATTTGTTCAAACCTTTATGTAATGATCTGGTTAACATGACAAACCAAATAAAATATTATTTATAGCGGCATTTCAGTCTTGTCAAATCTACATTATTGAAATATAAATACTATACCTCATATTATAATGTCTGTGGAACGGTCTTTTGCTTCTTCTACCCTCCCCCTTCCTTATTCTCGTCATTCGAAGTCACGCGCTAGCTTACGTGTAGCTATATGGAGCTATACAGAGCCACGTGTAGCCTATGAACAAACTCATTCCTTACTTCGTGTGAGTTGAGTCTGTATTGATATCACTCAATATTTTCTGTTAAATATCCAATCTATCCAGAGCCAATATTGTTTGTGCTCTTGATCCATGCACAAGCTTTTCTATTGCCTAAATTAACCTCTTAGGCCGACCGGTTGAAGTCTACTTTGCACGCCCTTATTTACAAATCAATCTGGAATTTGATTCTATAATTAAAGGGATCGCAATTTATTGCAAGAGCAGTACAAACACATTCACTGTTGAAAGTAGGATTATAGCTAGTCCAGTAAGCTCAGTTCAATTATCGACGAGAAACACGTATTCGATTTTGCAAAAACATATATCTGCTGATGTACAAAGTCTTTAACACAGACTAAAAGTAATATGCATGGAGTTAATTTTTTTAAAAATTCAAATAGATAATATCTCATCACAAATAAAACTTTAATTTAATCTCGTAAGTACGTTTCGATTGCAAAACAATAATTTTCAGAGGAATTATTAAAAAACAAACTCTTAATTTTGAAAATTGAAATGCGCATTAGGGTTTAAATAAAAACTTTTCTCCGTGATTATTTAAGAGGTTTTATTTATTTAAATTAAAACATTATGCTGCATTTGCTTCAAATTCTTGCTTAGAGTTGATAAGCAAAAATTGAATTAATAACTTCTACATTAGTTTATGACTATCCGAACTTTAAATTTTGTAAATTTGTAAAAACTTACTGAGGCAGAACGTTTTCAATCGATCCGTGGCGATCTTCATCCGTGTCTTCTGCTTGGAGTTGTTAGGTTAAGCGGTGACGATTTTAAAGGTAGGTTTTCGATAGTATTAAGCAGAGTGTGTGATTTGTATTGTGTATTGTATTGAAAATTAAATATTGAAAAAAAACAAAAATAATCTCCCTTTACAACACAAATAAAACCATTATAAAACCAACGTCTTTCATAAATCAAAGCGCTATGTTATACTTACAATAGAGCTACAAAGTACAAAGTGAGAATATAAGAACTAATAATAAAATAAGTATTATAAAAACAAAGTTTCTAGTCAATTCCTACTTAGGCCAACAGAGAAAATGTTTATTTCAGTTACTTTTTATTTAATTACTATAATATAAAAATGTGTATATAGATGTAGGCCTACATATGATAGAATCACAACACATTAAGTGGCAAAATAGAATGTGAAATTAATAAATTAGCTATTATTTGAGAAATTTAACATCAAGCGTCATGCACTACAAGTTTCAAAAAATATATATGAACTTGAGTGGATAGATAACAGGTATTACATTAACGTTTGAAAATTTGAACAAGATATATAAATATGTATAGGGAGAGGGTAAACTATTTTTTTATAATAAGATAAATTGAATAACGCTCATTTATAAAATTAACTTGCCCGAAAAACCTTACTAACTGATATTTCTTACCAGACACATTTTACATTGAAGTGTTATTAAAAAACCACAAGATGTTGCACATCTTGACCCAACACTTGCAGGGGTTGGAAAAATTAATTTGGTAACATAATCTAACTTATAGACAAGGGTAGTACCTCCACTTTTGCATCACCACACGGAACAAGAAGGCAGTGTAGTAGAACCTTATTAGCAAACTTCCTTGGCTTGTTTGACGGAGCTCTCTGTTTTGGCTCCTGTGATGTGCTGTCTCTGAAATAACTCATTTACAGCAGTTTAATGTTTGATTTACTTTGGCTCCTGTGATGTGCTGTCTCTGAAATAACTCATTTACAGCAGTTTAATGTTTGATTTACTTGACTTTATAGTGGCAGTGACGGTTACGTTGACTGATTGATTTATAGGCTTTTGTAGGACATGTACATTTAAATTTTGCACGTGGTCGATTGGTGCTGAGCTTTATGTAATTTTAACTGTTAATTGGACAGTTTGGCTATAGGCCTCACCATCCGCCACCCACACAACTTCCACCGAGCGATGTAGGCAATGCTGTTGACACGGCTGTTTATACTTCCTGTCACGTGACACTCCCTCTAAAAATGATACAAAGAACCGTAGAGTTGACATATAAGTAATATTTTTAATGCTAAGCTAAAGTTGAGAAATGTTTTGTAAGCAAACACACCCTGTCCTAACCTAAATATCACTGGGAGAAAACATGACATCTGTTGGTTAAACCAAACTCAAAACGCTTCCAATACCAATCTGAAGACAAAACAAAGAAAAAATGTCATTGAATTTTATATCACAGAAAACCCAGCGAATGTGATTTTTAATTGCAATAAATAAAACTTACACATGTTTTTAATGAATTTATCTCTTTTTTAACTTCTTACTTTCGTTTTGTGTGTCTTTGAAACTCAAGCACTTTGAGATACCATTTTCCTTTATATCGGACTTTCATTACAACGGACAGCCTTCAGCCACGACTAGTCCGTTAAAAAGAAGTTTTGTTGTATTTCGTTTCGTTTACTTTGTGCATTAGTAAACTTTATTATTTTTAAACCAAATTCATCCTAACCGGATACTTTGTAGTCGTATTGTATTGTCCGTTGCTGTTCTGTTTTGTTTTTGGAAATATCAAAAACGCGTTGATTTTATATTTCGTGTGCGGTGAAAGTTAAAGTAACTGGGTGTTTTTTCAGAATGTTTAATGATTATTACGGTTATGTAGCGCAAAACTCCAACTATCCGAATCAACGTAACCGACCGTCAGAATAGTACGGATCAAGTGACCGTGCACTTGGCCTTGAGAGATCGAACGAGATTTCTCGTGTACTAACACTTCTGAAAACATGTTAGATTTCAGAATGTTATATAGATCAATAGCTTCTGATATGTCTACACACAATTCAAGATTGTTTGATATTTCATACCGAAGGTAATTTCCCATCTAATTTAAGTAATATCTACCGCCATGCAAGTTAGTAAATTATGCATGTGTTAATGTTTGCAGGATAGTATTTATGCTGTCCCTCTACCTCCCGTCCCGCCTACTGCGAACTATCAAGGCCAATTGCACAGTTGACCACACTACTGCGATTTCCAAAATAATGATTATCCCTACATGTGCTGTTGATCTTTCCTCAGCGAAGCTAGTGTAGGAGCAGCACCAACATTATTGGATGCTGAGTCGCCGTCTCATTGCAGTTCTGTGTAGTTGGCTGTCTTCCGTAGTCAGGTGGCCGGTACTGGTACTCTTTCGCATCGGGTCGTTGTTTTGTTTGTGAGTACGATTTATCCAAGGTGAGAATACAAGGTGGTACCGTTCTAGACATCCCGTGAGTGTGTGGAGCGGGTAAGAGCGCGATGACGTCGGCGCGCCTACACATAAGACAGACATTGCTTCGGCGTTTGCCTTAAGATCTGTATCAAAAAAGCTTATATAACTATTTACAGACAAAAAATAATTCTTTACGGACAAGTAAGTAGTGGTTTTTGCCAAGTGATACCAATAGCAGCAATGAATGGACCTTTTATACTTTTAGATGGGGGAATTACATGTAGGCCTACTGTTCATCTAAACAAGAAACTACAAAAGATTTTAAGCTAGCGTTTTATTAACCTTATATAATTATGCACTGCTTTATAGACTTCCTATAAAGACCCACCTTGCGTTTCGTTGTTCTTCGCGGTTTCTAAAAGAAAACGAGTTGCCTTATGGTTAATAAAGACCCAGAGCAACCGACTCGTTTTAAGGCACACATACAGGGTTCAGTCTTATAGTTAGCAGACAAATTGATATACACAATATCAAGAGCACAGTGGTACAATATATTACAATTAAAATATTGGAAAGAATCCCAATACCACAAAAATAATAAAAAGTAACAAATAAAACAAGTTACTTAAGATTAAACTCTTATGTACATTTCGATGACCATGTCATCATCATCAGTAATCACTCTAGTTTGTAACATCTTGTTTGCTAGATTGTAATTTTGTAATAAGACTCTCTGATGATGATGACATGGTCATCGAAATGTACATAAGGGTTTAATCTTAAGTAACTTGTTTTATTTGTTATTTTTTATTATTTTTGTGGTATTGGGTTTCTTTTCAATATTTTAATTGAAACTGATATACATTAATCAGATAAAGGAGTTGCGATTAAACGAATTGACTGAGATGTACGGTGTTGGGCAATCAACTATTTCAGACATTAGATGAAGCAAACCTACACTTTTAAACGTTGCCAGTGCTTGAAAATGAAGATAAAACTTGTAGGAAATCAATGAAGGCACCAAAAAACAAAAAAGAAGAAGATGGCGTTTTAAGTGGTTTTTGCAACAATTTTCTATGGGAAACCCAAATTAGGGTTCTATTCTTTGTGAAAAATCTAAGCTCTTAGCTTAGATGCTTAGTAAAAATATAAAACTCTAAATAAATATAATTTATTCCCACTTGCAACATAGATACAGTAATTTATTTTAAAATTTCCCTTTTCCCGGAAGAATCCAATGATTCGAATTAGTCGGTCACAATTGTTTCGGATAGTTAGAGTTCCACTGTATTCTTTTTTTTCGAACATTTTTCCTCACTGAAAAGTCAGTGATGACATCGTATAGAAAGGGCTGCTTTTCTGCTTGCCGATTCTATTTATATCTGTTCTAAACTTATCTATCTTTCCCTTCTTTTCCTATCTTGCTGTAACTCGTAATTTTGTTAAGGAATTTATTCTCTTCAAAAATAGACAAAATTCACGTAAGTTATTTTGGCTTCAATTTGTCAAAATATCAAAAAGTCCCATTTCACTCAGTACTTTTAAATCGATTCAGTTACCTATCCCTATTACAGTATTTGAACCAACAACAGACGTACGCATACAGTAGTGCCAACAAAACAAATGTTTAATTTATGATACAACTTTCGTCTTCGTTAACAAACAATATTTTCTGCGCACATTGATCTGTGTAGAACTGTTGATGTTGTTTCCAGACATCGCGGGGAAAGAGGGGAGGTGGCCCTTAGTAACCCATCGCGACAAATAACAATACAATGTTTACTTGGTTTGCAATTGAAGCCATAGATTTACTATAAGTTGTTCTTAGTCATAGAGTTTTAAAAAATAAGTTTTTAGTGTCACCTACTGAATATAACTGGTCAACTTTAGTCGTAAACTTTGCATTGAACACTTTTGGTAAATTTTAGCATAAAGTATTTTATTTATATTTAATTGTACATTTATTTGCAATCGATTATCCAGTTTAATAATAGTGTATGGATTAAACTAAGTAAGTTTAATTAATTTAATTTATTGAAGACAATTTTTTACTTGAAAAATTAAATTCTACAACGCACTAAGTGAGTATCAACTTCAACTTTTTTTTAAAAGTAATAAGTGTTTAAAGTCTAGTGTAATCAATCAACTTTTTACTGGCCGTAGTATTTAAATTTAGCCTTTATTCCAAGGTATACACAATTGCAAACTTTTAGTTTGCCTTCTCTCAAATTATTTTAAGGTAATGTATAGGCCTTGAATATATATGTACATATATCTAAACACACATACACACACACACACACACACACACACACACACATATATATATATATATATATATATATATATATATACATATATATATATATAAAGATATATATATATATATATATATATATATATATATAGAGAGAGAGAGAGAGAGAGAGAGAGAGAGAGAGAGAGAGAGAGAGAGAGAGAGAGAGAGAGAGAGAGAGAGGCATTTTTACTTTCGAACTTTACACATTAACAACTTTCAAAATGTGTAATTAAGTAAATTTATGTAGGCCTAACATTTAACTTACTGATAATAGATTTTCGATCTTACTAAGTGATCATCGGTGAGACCGAATGAAAAAATTCACTGATTATCAATAAATTCCACAATAATATTTCTTCATCATACTGTATATGTACATATCAGTAGTATATACTATGTGCTCATAAAAATAATCTAGACTTTTAATTTTTCGATTTAGAGAAGCTCATATAGACCAAATTTTTAGATACATACAAATATAGTTTTCGATTTGTAATTAAAAATGTATAATTTTAAGCACATATCTCCTTTTACCGCAATATTCTAAAAAGCAAAAGCATAGAAGTCTACTCAATGTGTGATATTTCCTTACGTATAGAAACCCTACTTTGACTCTACCTTAGCCACACTGTCCATTCGTGACCCGGGTTATACGAAACAATGTAGGCCTATGTGTTACTTGCGTGCGAGTAAAAAAATATTAGGTGTTGTCATTATGTTATTAGGCTGGGTCACAATGATGGACGACAAACAACTCTGTCGTTGTAGTGTTTTATGATTTATTTGGTCAAAATTTTAAAAAATACCGTCCTTCCTCTTAAAGTAAATGATACTTATGTAAGTTTACTTATATTTTTGTAAACATTTATAAATTATACACAAGTAAATAAATAAATATTGTTTCATTTAAACTCGTTAGCAGTTTTAAATTTTAAATGATGAGAGAAAATAGGTTATGTCAAGACTTTATATTACTAATCTCTACGCTTGAACCAAAGAAAAGAAGTTAATAGTCGGTAAACCATTCTTAATCTGTGGTTAAAGTTTAATAATTTAAAAAGGCGTCCAAAATGCACGGACAAAATGAACCATATGGTTTTATAAATCTAAAATGCACCAACTGATTTTCTGATCATATTTTCTAACAGCTGGTAACAAATAAACTTTGTTAAAATATAAATTACGAAACTTATTAAAGTTCTTACAAATTTAATCACAACCAAATCACAAACATCTGATCGCTTAGGCAACGACATCCCTTTGTATTCCAACAATTGGAAATATAGGCCTATATATTTGTAAATCAAACATTTTATGCTTTCAAAGTAGATATAGGCCTACATTGAGGAAACGTCTCCTAAAGTGTAATTTTGCCTTAAGGTACGATTTGCATTTTGTTAACATTTATTGTTTTAAAAATATGAAATCGTCAGGACCTAGTGGGGATTATTCTGATGCAACGAAAAATCAGAGTTCGGACGATATTAGTTTGAGAGAGAAAAAAAAGTTGACAAAAACTGACTTAATAGAAAGGTTATTTTCAAAAACAAAAACTAGGTAAGAAGTTTAACAACAAATTATTGCTACTATTATTATTATTTACTCTTTTAATCGATGTTTGATGTTATTATTGAATTTTTAATTTAACATTATCGTCATAGGCTATTGTTATAATAACCATAATGTAATTTATTTCCGTCAACAAATACGATATAACTTAAATAGGTTTGATATAACCCCTACATAGCCTACGCATATTTTAGGATTTACTTGTTACACATCTTAATTTTGACATTATTTAGAAAATCGTAAATGAAATAAAATCCCAATGTTTTAAGAAATTACCTTTAACTTATTAAAACTATCTCATTTTGGTAAATTGCTTCAACACTCCAAATTACACCCGAAAAGAACTAAACATTCTATTTTCAACCACTTTTTGCTTATTTTTTAATACAAATTTAATACACTCTTCAACATTTAAGCAAAGTAAAAGAAGTGTTAGTTTATTATTGCTCATTCCAGAAGAATTCTTTACCAGAATATTTGTAATTAATTGTATAATTTGAATTTTAATGTCTCGTCCCTTAGGCTATTTTAAACACTTTTATAAAAAGAGCTACCTAGATGTTGAGCGAATATTTTAGAATGAAACTTTTATTTTAAACAATTGAAATTATTGTACTAGACATCACTATAAGTTTGAAATAGTTAAAGACAATCAGTGTCTTTCGTGCTATTATAAAAAAAAACTAAGTATTAAAACGTGAAAAATATAATTAAGTTTTCAATCGCTCCGTAGCGATCTTCAACAGTGTCTTCTCACTGAGATCTGATGAAGATTGCAACGGAGCGATTGAAAACGTTCTGTTTCAGTGAGTTTATATGAATTTACAAAATATAAAGTTCGGATGGTCATAAACTAATGTAAAAGTGATTATTAAGTTTCACCGAACGTAATGGGCTACAAAATTCAAGGAATATGTAAGGGGTCACTTGCTGACGCGTTTCGAAACAAGCGTAAAAGGAACGATTGTTTCAAAACGCGTCAGCAAGTAAGCCCTTATGTATTGACTTAGTTAAGTATCACTTAATTACTTATTACACTTTGTTATTACTTGCGACCAGACTTTTTTTTAACTAAAGGTTGTTAATTTGTTAACTTACTCTTGGAGGAAACGTTTTCGTCTTACGATTTCTTCAGCCTCGTATTTTTGCCGCTAGGATTGCTGCAGTTGTGCTTCGTTAACACTAATTTTTGAAGAAGTCGTAAGACGAAAATGTTTTCTCCAAGTGTAAGTTAACAATTTAACAACCTTTAATTAACAAACAGTCTGGTCGCAAGTAATAGCAAAATGTAGTAAGTAATTTACAACCAACTCGTCATGAACAGGAACAAGATTTTGATATTTATATCATTTAATTATATTATAATTAAAAGGTACTTAACTAAGTGAATACGTAATGGCTTACTTGCTGACGCGTTTCAAAACATTCTTTCCTTTTATGCTTATTTCGAAATAGGTTAGCTTCGTAAAAGGAACGAATGTTTTGAAACGCGTCAGCAAGTAAGCCATTAGGTATTCACTTAGTTAAGTACCTTTTAATTATAGTTTAATCAGGGAATTCAAGATGATTACAAGTAACTTTAAAAAAAATCAGAGCAAATCAGTTGGCTATCCAACCTCTGGATATTACGTCTTGAAACAGTATGCACTGTTTTGATGAACAATTTGAAATAGTTAAGATCGTTAGCTAGGTAGTCACAATAGAGTTGATGTGAAAAAGCAATAGAAAATATCTGGCATCTTTCATTGCCTTTTCCAAAAGCTGTTTCTTTTCATTTTGTCATATGCAATATTCCTAACTATTTATATTGAGTTTGCAGATTTCTAAGATGTTAATTTATCGTGCAATGGTGAGGAGTATAACAAATATTGAAATCTTGTTGCTGTTAATGACGAGCTGGTTGTTAATTACTTATTACACTTTTGTTTCCTCCAAGTGTAAGTTAACAATTTAACAACCTCTAGTTAACAAAAAGTCTGGTCACAAGTAATAGCAAAAGTGTAATGAGTATAATAATATTATAGGCCAGTATAAGGAACTACACTTTCCTATAATTTATGTTTGATTATCAATATTCGTTATCTGTTATGCCAAAATAAAATAAATCTGTCACATTGGGATTACAAATGATGTCTTTACAATTTCATTGTAATTTCTGTGGGGTTATCATGTTCCATTACTCTGGTCAAGTTCAGTTCTGGAAAATAATGTTTTAACTCAGTAATTGAGATGTTTTGCCTCTTATATTATGTAAACAAGCAAAATAAAAAAAAATACGTAACACTTTTCATTGTCTTTTTTGAAATCTGTGTGTGTTTATTATTTTGTTGGTTACAATACTCCTAATTATTTATTATTGGAGCTTTATTTATGAATATTTATTTATTATTGTAGTTTTCTAAGATATACATTTTTTGTAAGATGGTAAGAAGTATAATATTATAGACAAGTGTAAAGTACAACATTTTTTGTTCAACTATTACTATTTATTCTCTGGTACATCTATATACAATGAAATTTTTTACACTTTGATTAGAAATGAAATTGTCACAACCTCATTGCAATTTACCTTACATATCTTTGGAGTTAATGTGTTTCAATACTCTTGGAGATGTTCATAGCTTATTGAAATTATTTTTTAAACCAGTAACTGAAATAATTTCTCTTCTTGTCTCAAGCCTCCTCTCTGGAAGTAGATAATTAAAGGTACCTGCATCTCTCTCCTACTAGAATAATAATCTAAGATTTCCTGCATAACCCCTATAACACTTATAAACTCGTAGTGTACTTGGGCAGTGAGAATTGTTTCTATTGTGTAATTTAAGTTATTCAGGATAAATCACTTAAGATTGCAATTGTTTAGATCAGTGGTTCCTAACCTGTGGTACAAGTATTCCCGGGGGTACTTAGAAGCCTGTGGGATGGTACGTAAAAATAATACCAATAATGGCGAACATCAATATTTCACACTTTAGATTTGAAAAGAATACGAGGTTACACTAGTAGTTGACAAGATAGTTGATCAGAAATTGAGTGGAGCTTGTATGTTTGTGTGCGACTGAAAGCACCGAATATAATAGCGCTGGGAAACATCTATTCCAGATTTAGGCTATGACTTGTTGATAGGAAACTTTCCAGGTGACCGTCTGTCGTGTTGGTGACACAAAAATATCGTATACACAGCCGGTTGCCTCCACTCTACCCATTACTTACAAGGCAGTCAGGCAACCACTCTTTGTCTTGACCATGTCTAGGAATAGGGGGTACTTCTCAAAAGGAAAACTTTTGTAGGGGTACATGATATGAAAAAGGTTGGGAGCCTCAGGTTTAGATCATAGATCTCCAAAGTAATTTCTATGAACCCCTGGGAAGACTGCTGAAGGGATCATGACAAAATAAAATAGAAATTCGTTATTGAATGTCAATGTTGTTACTAAAACCACTAGAAAGAGTGAGAAAAGTCAGAGTTTGCCAAAACTGAAGTGTTTTCTAGAAAATAAAAAACAATCAAAATTACTTAATTAAATCATTAACAGAATAATATGAAATTTGAAGTTGCTTGTTCTAATCATCTTGAATTCACTGCTTATATAAACCATATGCCCGAAACCTTTTTCCTTGTGCGACTGCCACCAATAGAGAGTAAGCTTTGTAAATAAAATGATTATTTTGAAACGCGTCAGTAAATATTTTAATGTATTAACTTAGTTACGCAATAATTACTTATAATAAAATAATATAACCTAAAGTAAAGGTAATATAGGTACTATACTAGTTGGGTTAGTTTTTTTTGAATAAACCCATAACATTTTGAAATTCTTAAATAATTTACTAAGTTTTATGTTATACATTTCATTTATTATATCTAATGATTCAAGGTCCAAGTATATTACAGGTAATAACAAGGTAGGTATGTATCTATTTCAATACACATATTACAGTAGTGTAATACAATACAAAACATATAACTATGAATATATTTTATTTTTAATAAGATTTTAATATAATAAAAAGGTTTTTAATAAAAATATGGTTTATTCCAGTCCTCCAGAAAATGCATTACCTAGTCATATACCTCACAAGAATGTTTTCAGAGAAAGTCAAATCTCCATTCCAGTTATTGACACTAAATTTGAGCCTATTGTAAGTAAAAGAAATAGTATATTAAATCTGACGGAAAAAATGCAGTTGGAATCCTAAAAGTTAACTTTCTCTAAGTAAAATGTATCTTCTTTACTTAGAATATAAAACTATAAATATTATAATAGTTGGATGTAGTTATATATGGCATAAATATTTGTTTTATTTTACATATCAAATATAGTTTAAACTTTGTTTTATTCAATTGTTTACATGCTATAACATTATTTAATTTCAATTTAATGGTTTATATTTTTTTAAACTTCCATCCACTTGAATTAAGGGTACCAATATTTCTTCTGAGCTCTTCGAGATAGTTTAATAAAAAACTGCTTCACCCCTATTGTTGTATTAGAGAGTTTTAAGTAACTCCTTAACCCTGACCCTGGCGCCAAGACTTACAGACCCGGAGCAAGGAATTTTTGTTGCCATGGTTGATAGGAATGCTCCAGAAACCTAACACTTTGTTTAGCTGTCTATTTTTGCATTCCAGTCAAAATAAAAAAAACTGTCGATTTCACTTCAGCGTTTATTAACAATTCGTGTAGGACAGACTTGACGACCCGGCTCGTGTTAATATGATTCGGGTCTGATAAACTTGGCTTGTGTTACTGAATTTCGTGATTGAAAATAAATAATAAATGTTTGTTCTTAGTGTTTGAATGAATTTTTCGAATAAAGTGTTTATATCATCGGCTATATCAAATAGGTTTTTATAAACTATTTGAACAATAGCTAGTGTTCTTCAAAAGACTACATTCGCCAACTTCTAAAAAAAAGTGTTCATTCTAAGCTTGATGACAATCCAGATGATGATGAGGAGAATGGTAATGAGTACTGGTGATGACATGAAGCCAGGAATAATCACTTTTTATAATTTGACCAAAGGTGGAGTTGCTACTCTTGATCAGTTGTGTGCTACAAATAATTTACATTGCAAACAATCCAACTATAACTACAAGTAGAAGGGGGTATTTGAAAGAGGTGGCATTGAGCTTAATGTCTGAAGAACTTCAACGCAGATCTTTGCTAACATCAATTCTGTGATCCGCCTAAGAATAGGCTGCTGGCACTTGAAAAACTACAGAACATTCTGAAAATATTCCCTCTAGGTACTATGTAGAGGTGTTTCTTTTTTTTTGTAAATAAGGACAGTAACAACCAAGTATAGTTGTAAGCACTCCCAAAAATTTATATTTTTAGCCCATGCACAGTATGTAGGCCCGGAATGCCGAAACACTGAATTGGGCAATTTGTAAGAACAAAGCCTAAACGTTTTTGAAATAAGTCTGTTGTTTTGTGAGGTTGTTTTCTATAAGTTTATGATAATTTTTCAATGTATAGTTATTGTTTTACCATTTCTAGCACATTTTGTTATATAATATTTTCTATAAGTTTGTTTTCCTTAAAAACCATTTGATAGAGCCTAATTCACAAGAATACCAATTTTAAAAAACTATTGCCTTTATTTCTATTTCTGAAAAAACTAAAAACATAATTAGGTCTGTCAGACTTGGCACCCTGGCTGACATTACAAACTGGGGCGCCCCCTCTACAGGGTTAATCATCTATCTGCCTTTCTCCATAACATGTATCACCTTACTATGAACTCAAAAGGGATTACTTCTATCTCTATGCAGCCCTGAACTAGTAACCCTTGATTCTTTCTCAGATAAGAACTTCCCTGAAGTTGTTATCTCAGATCTTATGAGTCTTATACCATTACCTGTAGCTTCCTATTTTAAAAAAAATATTTCCCACATCCTCTTTATTGATATTAGTAATCGTTATAATGTTTGCATGTAAATAACAAAACAAAAAAACTGTTTGCTTCAAAACACAACAAAAATTATTGCTGTGATTTAATCTGGGCGGTTTTATTTAGTCTGAATTTTACTTCATATTATACCAAATAAATATTATATGTTGGAATAATAAATACATGGAGAGTAACAAATATACTTAGGCTACTTCACAATTCAATTTTCATGTCTTTAATAAATGTAATAAGTAGTCTATTACTTTAAAAAATTGCACAAAAAGTAAATTTATATATAAACCTTTGATTTTCATAATGTAGCCTTTTACACAGTACATATTTTTTTATACAATTTGTATTTTTTTATAATACTAATGATCGGTTATGTGTCTTTAAAAGCATTATGTTTTTGACCCATTTGCAATAAAAAAAAGTAGAAATTTATAATGGGATTCAGGCTTATGTAATTATATACACTCTAGATAAACCTAGTTTATCAAAATATATCATTATCAATAAATAGCTTACGACTCACAATTATAAAAACTTTAATATCAGACGCATTTCAATGACATTATGTCATCATCTTTAGATTAATTTTTAAAAAATTCATAACATATCATTATGTTTAGGAAAGTAAGCATATTTAAAAATCATATTATTCTTCATGGCGATTATGAAAGTATAACTTTCACGTTTCAATTTAACTAATAACTACGGAAAAAATAATTCAAGTAAATTTAGGAAAAATTCACTTTAGACATATGTGATCTTCATCAGTGTCTTGCTAGAAGTCTTATTAGATATTTTTAAAATACTAGTTCCCAATAACGTTTAGCTATTTCTTGTTTTCAGTCTGGATTCTTGGCTCAAACCAGAAAGCATTCTAGACGAAGAGAAATAGAAGATTCAAAAATACCTCGAGATTTAATAGATTTTCTAGTAGGACCTGAAGAGAAAATAACTAAACCTCCAGGTAAGAAAAATTATGGTTAGCTTATTCTAATTTTATTTACTTTTTTTTATAAAAGATTTAATCCTTATTTTATTCAGTTTCATTTTGACTTCAATATTTTTGTTGACCTCTCTTCTAGTAAATTTGTTATAATAAATTAATGCTAATACACCTTTTTCTGTGTAACAACAACTATAAAATAAAATATATTTTATATATTATAATAAATGAAATATTTACCTTTTAGAAATGCTATTTCAAGCAACAGCTATTAAGACTCAAATCTGATATCATATACAGCCTAACCATTATAATTTATGTGGAGTTGTAATGTAGAGAATGCTTTGCTCTTTCTTTATGATTTGTCCTGATGACAATAAAATATCATAAATTTTAAAGTTGTGAAATGCTAAGTATGTCTTCTTGAATTTTATAGTCCATTACGTTTGGTGAATCTTATAAATCACTTAAATAATTATTTAAGTGATTGCTAAGTATGCATGTGATAAAATCACCAGTTGCACCATGGGTAAATGTATAGAGAAACATGAATGACCGATGGCCAAAATGGTTTGTAAGGGTGCTTACGACTTGTTAGAAATATTTGTAGGATTAGTGTGGATTTTTAAATATACTGTATGCCAAATTAAAGTGAATGGAAGTCGTAAGGTTGGAATCCAGATAGAGATCTACAAAGAATTGATCTATAAAAGTTTTAAGTGCTTCTAAAAAAATCTATTAAATCATTGTTGTGAATATTTAATACATAACAGTGAAATTTTAGGTGTCTAGAAATTAACAACTACAGATCCTATATAATTAAAGATGATTCTTGCACTAAGACCTATGATTACAGACTGATAAAGGATTCATACCAACATTAAGGGGAAATGTAAGAGAGACTTATACTTACCCATGCAACACACTAATCTAATAAATATCAGGGAATTGTTATAAAAAGCTCTAAATTAATTATAAGACTTTTATTTACATTTCTATAAAGATTTATATGTATCAGTAAACTGTTAACTTTAACAATTACTAATCTTTAATAAATTTCACGTAATAAAAGATAGATCTAGTCAACTCGATCCTCCCATGCGACCAAAGATAAAATTTAGACAGAAATCAATATAATTAATCATATAAATTTTTTTCCACCCATTATTAAAGTAAATCAGGGTACAAGAGCTCTTGGAGGCTCATGAGCTAGGCCAAACCCTTTAAATTTAGGCTAGTCTCATATCTGAATCTATATGGCGACGGCCCTATCCGGAGGATAAAAAAACAGATATGGGAGGGGTTATGTGATAATGTACGTTTATACTACATAATCACAATCATTCCGATTGGAAGTATCGTAGATATTTCATTATCTTAAATAAATATGTTATACTTATTGAAGATTATAATTATATTTTAATAGCAATATAGAACTGAACTTACAAATTAGTTTCATGCCTGTTTATACAGTTCCTTAATACTGTACTTTATAATATATATATAGGCCTATGTATATTAGATATCAAATTTGGTAAAACAAAAGATTTAATGGTGGTTTGGTTGTTATGTTACACACATTACTTAGATGAAATATCGCTCCACCTTAGAAAGAATAGACGACTGGCTTCTGTTGCTTCATCTTGTTCTTCGAAGTACTCGATTAGCTGGTAGAGTAAAGACGCTTACCTTATTTTCATATTACATCCGAATATCGAAAGTTCCAGATATGAGAGGTTTTACTGTAATACTGAAAATATTATTGGGATTATTATATATTTCTTGTTCTATTTATTACTAACCATTAAATAAAAATTCATTTTAAATTGATCAACTAAGAGGATGACCCTAATTGCAACAAAAAGGACAATTATAGGTAATAACAGTCTTTAAAGAAATAAACATCACACATAAAGACTTGAAATATTATGTGGTAAAATACAAAATTCAGTACAATTAACTTTGTAGCTGTTAAAATTATAAAAAATATCCTGAAATATTGGTCATTTATTTTTTAGACCTTGATCCAAGACCTTGCCTATATTGTCAGTATCAATGATTTTTATAAATGTTATAATTCATAGGCAATAAAAGCCTAGGCTGACGAATAGAATTTAAAACTTTTATTCTCATTAATTTTTGCTCTAACATTTATTCAATTCCTTCTATTAGCTCACACTCTCCTTATATATATATATATATATATATATATATATATGTATATATATATATATATCTTGTTCAAATTTTAAATTAATAATAAAATATGTTTCATTCATCCACTCATTTTAAATACACTTTTTTAAACCCATAGTGGATGATAATTAATGTTAATACAGTTTTTTTCAAATATTTATTTATTTATTAAATTTAAAAAAGCTGATGTCTCAGTCAGATTCAAATGACTACATGTTTGAAATCCAGCACTTTTGCACTGAGCCAACTTACCCATAGGTAGAAATCGTTCACTTAAAGATTTATTTGAATAATAAGCGAAAGGTTCCATGCAATAGTGAAACATTACAAGAGATGGATAGAATGAGAAATTATAGACGACCATCAGCTTCATAAATTACAAACTAAAAAAAAAGCGAATAAATAGTAACAAACAAAAATAATAGTGCAATAATATGTACTGTATAGAGAAGGAAATGGAAAATTGCATGGAAATTCGCTTTCAATTTTGCCACCTAATATTGTGATTCTGTCATATGTACAGTATATAGATATCTATATTAATTGTAATTATAAAACCAGAAATATTAAAAAAAAGTTCAAGTAAATTCCTACTGAGGTTAACAGAGAAAAATTTTATTTTAGTTACCACAGAACACTATGATATTGTGTGGTAGCCATGGCAACAGTTTAAGGTTGTACAATGGAAGTTTCAATGACAATCAGATGGGAGGAAAAAAATCGTATACATCTTTCAGAAATATATTTCTAGGTATTGGAAAGTTGGAGCAGTGCCAAGGGGCATTAGACTTCGAACATGATCATTCTCAATTTGAATCTGGCTTGACCCCACAAATTTCATAATTTAATTATTTAATAAATATTTGAAAAAACTGTATTAACATAAATTGTCATCCAATATAGGTTAAACAAAATTTATTTGAAATTGATTGGATGAATAAAAACATAACTAACAATTAAAAATTTGTACAAGATATATATCAGGAGAATGTGAGATAATAGAAGGAATTTGTACAAGATATATATCAGGAGAGTGTGAGCTAATAGAAGGAATTTGTACAAGATATATATCAGGAGAGTGTGAGCTAATAGAAGGAATTTGTACAAGATATATATCAGGAGAGTGTGAGATAATAGAAGGAATTTGTACAAGATATATATCAGGAGAGTGTGAGTTAATAGAAGGAATTTAATAAAAAGTAACTAAAATAAAATGTTTAATTGTTGACCTCAGTAGGAATTGACTTGGAATTTTTTTTCTTATATCTTTGTTTTTAAAAAAAAATTTGTATATTTAAAAAAAATGATTTGTCCATTCTTATTACAATTTGCAGGTAATTTTATAACCTCTAAAATACATTACAATATTAAAATATACCATACGATATTTATCTCAAAAATATTTACTGTGCAATATAGTCAGTCTTGAGAAATTCAGAAGAAATAATGAATCTTGATGTCAAAGCCCCACACCTGGACATGACCAGGCGGTCAGGAGGTGGTGGAACCTCCTTGGGGAAGTTTTGAACATTTTTATCTCTAGAAATCATATTTTATGCTATTTTGGTATTTAAAATCACACAATTGTTGGATCATCGGGAAGCTGTTTTACTAATAAAACTTGCACTGTTTTATATGTTAATATTTGTCGCTGAAATTAATTGGTTTGGGGGGCATTTGCCCACTGTGCCCCCTTCTGGCTATGCCACTGATCTCAGTTATCAACATACACAAATCTCATAACACCGCATAATATCATACATTTCTAATAATGTTTTTACCAATAAATCGCTCAGTGGATTTAAGGAAACGTTTGAAACAATGTAACAGCGCACAAAAAACATGCAATATTCCCACTACAAATGTCCCAATGCACATTTTCCACTATGAAAATTTACTTCATCTACTACTTTGTGCTAGCTACGCGCCAAATAAGAAAGGCCTGATTACACACATAACGAGCTTCTAAAGATGTCTTTATATACTATTATATTTAATATTATCCAAACCAAAATAAATCCCAATCATCAATTGCATGTTTTACAAAAGTAAGCTAATAGTTTTAAAGAAAGCAATAATTTTTAGACCATGATAAGTACATCACTAGTTACAATTATGTAAACAATAGTAAAGCTTTTATTGAAAATAAAAAGTTCTCTACTTGTCAAAATTAGGTAAGTTAAAGAATGTTCTCATTGAAAAACTGCATTTATTTAAGTATGTCAGTATTGTATCCCAAACCTTGCAAACAATTTTGAATAGTTCAATTGCAAATTTTTTAGTGTATATAAATGTTACTTGAAATTCCGAACAAGAAGAAAATTATTTTAAATATAACAGTATTTTGAATCATTAAATAGTGATTAAAACAATGCTTTAGAAAAACTATGATCATAACCTATGTATACAAAAACTCATTAAACTGCATGTGCAGAGTGTTTTATGTAAAACGAACTACGTTATTCCACATTAAATTATTATGTACCTATTTTACAATCTAGCAATTAAATTAAATGCAGTTGTGATGGATATAGTTATAAACGTAATTATAAGTTTGCTATAGCTAGCATTTAATGGATCAACCTGTTAATTTACATTTTATTACAATTATTTTTTTTAATTTTCTGAACAGCAGTTAATAATTGTGAATTATGTACATAACACATTGATGAATCACATTTTTTGCTCAAAAACATTTTGTCTGTAAGTTTATGAACTTAATTTAATTATAAGTTTCTTAAGCAGAATGCTTTAGGGTAATACACAAATATATGTATAAAATACCTCCAAAACTGATAGTAAATAGAATTAAATGTGAAAAGTAGTAATCAAAGTATTATAGCACATCTACAGCATTTAATTTACGATTTTGTATCAGTTTCGTGAAATTTAAAACTGTACACACAAGGAGCAGTTATAGTTTAACTCCATTATTTGCCTACAACTTGATGTTATATCTGCCAAACAAAAATCAGTATCAATATTTAAACAAGTAATTAACTTAAAGAGTTTGTCTGATTGTGTAGTATTTATAATTGGTTATAATCTAAATTCACGTTTTAAGACTGGCCTACCTTGCTTTGAAACAATACACTTTTTGTTTACAATAACAAATTATAATATTTATATTATATAACAAAATTATATTATTAGTAATTATTTTACAAACAGTTTCCGTACTTTGTTTTGAGATTGATATATCGATCCTATGGTTAAAATTGTTTTGTCACTTGTCAAAAATCTGAAGCTTTAATGTTTAGCATCTGTAGCAGAGAACATTTTATCCTAACTGTTTTCTTATTGATCAAGAAATATGTTTGTTATTGTAAACAGGCCTTGATATTTTTGTTTCAGTTATTGGGCGCTAATGTGTATGGTTTTGAATGTTGTAAATATCTGTTCTAATATTGTATATTTTGTCCATTGTTAGTGCATAATAAATAGTATTTATAATGTCTTCTTAAAAGGATTGTACAACTTTATATCAGTAAAAAAATAAGAGAAAATGTACTTTTATAGATTGTTGTTATAATAATGTGTTACAATATATATATATATATATATATATATATATATATATATATATATATATTGTTCAAATTTTCAATGGTTTAAAAGTAATATTTAATTCTTCCACACTAGTAGATATTTATTTTCTAAAACTTGTAGTGGATTACACTTGATGTTAATACAGTTTTTTCAAATATGAAATCATTAAAATTTAAATAATTAATTTCGCTTTCTATTTTGTCACTTAATATTGTGATTCTGTCATATGCATATACATATTTATATGAATTGTAATTATTTAATAAAAAGTAACTAAAATCTAATTTTTGTTTGTTGACCTATCTAGGAATTGACTTGAAATGTTTTCTATACATTGCCAAAATTATAGAGTAAATTTTTTGGGTCCCAAGTTTTTATTTTCTCTAGGATTTATTGAAACTCTCTTCATTGCCAAGTAATTTTTGTGTATAATAACTTATGGTTATGAGGTGAATATAAATAAATACATTGGGGGTTACAACGTTGTAAACATTTAATGTTACTATTTTGTAGAATGTCATTCACCTAACATATTGGTATTTTTATTTAGATGAAGAAAAGCTGTCGGATGCTATGATTAGAAGAGTTAAAAGAATTGATTCTAAACAATCATGGACACCAGGGTCTGTTCCAAGGAAGAAAAAGAAACCCATTGACGCATGTGACTTGAAAGCTATAATTGCAGAAATGCATGCTTGTGATGGTTTTAATTTCTACTATTTAATATGGGCAGTTCCACACTGGTCTGAATTCTACTCCCCTTATTGCCTCAAGTAAATACTGAATATTGGAATATGGTAATATGTACAATTAAAATAGGAGTGAAAAATATATTGCAATAGTAGAGAATAATATTATAGTGCAAATGAAAATGTATCATTAATTGAAGTTAATACAGTTGTGAAGTTAGTATTATAAATACCGTTTATTTAAAAACACTTTGTGGCACAGTTTACTGCATGCTTAATCATTTGTTCTTTAAATTTTCACAACCATGTAACCATCTTCAGAACTTTAAAGTAAAATAGTGTTATCGTAACCCTCTTTAAAAAGTTACTATAATTTACGGAAACAAATAATTAAGTATTTAATGACTCTAAGCTTAATTTTTATGTGGTAGAAGGAGGGAGAGGCATTCCAGCAAAATCTCTCTGCAACCTATTAAAACACCTTGGCCTGTCAAGAACTGCAGTAAATTCTACTTTAGAACGAGTATTTAAAGTTGAATTACCAGGCTCCTATGAAATTTGGATAGGTAGAGGGTGAAATTTGGCTAGAGTAGTAAAGGTGAGTGTTTATGATCATCATAAAGTAGACTTTTGAACCTTCACCAGGAAACAGGTCCCGGGGCTACTCAGGCTTACTCCTTGTGCCACATGATGGACCCTGCACTCGCACAGTGAATCCATGGAATGCTAGGAGCTATGTCTTTCTATCGTGTTTTGTGTTTCCTAAAAAAAGAGACAATATATGATTTAAATGGTATTTAGAATTTTTTCCATTGATATTATTAATTTAAATTACATTAAGAATAGAAAAATATTATTCCTGTGGCTTACAACCCTACCTTCAGGAGAAATATAGACACTATAACTAGTAAAAAGAGTTTTTACAAGTTTACAAAATTTGAAGTTTGAATAGTCATAAACTAATGTTAAAGTGATTAATTAAGCTTTACCGAACATAATGGACTACAAAATTCAAGAGTGGTAAAAAGTGTTATTTCGAGATTGTCAAGCTCTAGGTAACTGATATTTATCTTGTACTTTCTTCTACATTGTATGCTTTCTTATTCACTTACTACCCAGACTTTTAAGTTGAATATCTGCTAATATTATTCTTGGTAACAACAATTTTGTAACTGGAACTTGAGTTATGTAACTTGTTCCAAAGAAACAACATGATATAGATTAAAAGTGAAGATGCATAAAGTTTAGCAGGAAGTTGTAATATTATTCTATAACTTACAGCAGGAATTGAAGAAGTATTACTTGATTAAGACCCATTCTGATTTGTTTTTCCTTTCACAAGTTACTTCAAACTACATTCTACATTAATAAAAAAAAAAACTAATTTTAAGTTTCACAAAAATTAATAGTAGAACAATAACTTAGAGCAACTTGTGGTATGGTTTTTAATTATAAATAAATAAAACCTCACTAAAACACTTGTAAATATTTACAAACTTGCCTATAGTAGCCCATACTTATATTTGTTGAGGACGGCCGTTTCGGGAGATGTGTCCCATTGTCAACTCTGAATTATGTAAGTAATTGCTACTATAGGCAAGTTTGTAAATATTTACAAGTGTTTTAGTGAAAACTAGTAGCTCATGTGAATATGGAATAAAGAAATATAAATAAAACCTGTAAAACCACAAAAAACTTTTATTTATGTTCTGATGTACATTTCGATTACAAAGCAATCATCTTCAGATAAAAACTACAGACTCATTTGAGTTTTGTAGTAATTTTCTCTGTAGATGATTGGCTTGCAATTGAAATGTACATCAGGACACAAATAAAATGTTTTGTGGTTTAAGAGGATTTATTTATTTGTAGTTATTTATAGTAAAAATTCAAAAAATTATAATATAACCTGAATGTACCAAGAAAAACAAAACTTTATAAACTCAAAGTTTCTTAATAAAACGGAGTACTATACTTCACTAAATCACTATATATATATATATATATATATATATATATATATATATATATATATATATATATATATATATATATATTTATTTATAGGTTAGTTTTGGTTGGTAAAGATTATTTAAATTTTTTGGACTAGGAGACTGACAGACTTACCTTGGTAAGAGTCCACACTGTAGTCTTGAAATAGAAACACATAAAAGCACTTAAACAATGATATATTTCAACCACACAGTGGTCTTTGTCAATCGAAGAGGAAACACAAAAAGAAATATGAGAGAATGAAATCAAATAAATAAATGATATTATATATATATATATTACTATATAGCTATTAGAAAGTATTCAGTGAGGATAGATTTGGCTTTAAAAAAATAACTACAATAACAGTAACTTTAAGTTAGTTTTACAGTAACAAAGTTAATTGACTAACAAAAACAGATTTAACTTTAATAAAAACATTAAAACGATATTGTATGGCTTTATTGCATAATATAGCATGATTTCATACAATCTTTTTCACAATGCTTTGTAAGGCTGTAAAGCGAACAAAAAAAAAAAAAATTTAATTGACTAATTTTGTAACTACCAACAATTATATTGTTAAATGTAAAGGAAATAAGTGTAAACATATATAATAACAGAAATTTTGGTAGTTTATGAAAAAAAATTATAAAGAGAAGATATTGAGAAGAATTTATTGATACAGAATTTTGTTACTGCTATCTTGATTGTATAACAGATTATAAACTAATATATAATAATATTAAAGTCCAAATAATTAACTTTAATCATGGCATATTTATTTCTTTTAGAACTAAACCTAGTATGAACACTATACTTATGTTTTAATCTAAATATGTGTTGTTGTTCTTCTTTACACTGGAATGGAAGAAAAGTTCTTCCTCCCTCTTTTTTAAGATGTCCAGTTTCATGAATAGTGACAAGCTGATGTCCGTGATAAGCCATTGATAACAGAGTTCAATATCTCTCCTGGCTCAGAATCGTTGACAACTCTAAGGCTCCACTCTCAGAATGTCTCTTGCTAGGATAGGGTAGCTACAATGGAGAAGGGCATGGCCAAATCTTCATCCCTGCTCAGCTCACATAGTGTTGACTCAGCCAGATTTAATCGATGTAGGTATTTCTGAGACACACAATGTGTTCTGTTTGGGCCCAGGCTATGAGGCAGGCTAGATTCCTCTGTATATGTCTTCTTCCACCAGTTTCCTCTGTAGTCTACAGGAGCAATGCCTACAGAGCATTGTACCTACTGTCAGGTTAATGCTTTATTAAACTGCCTTTCTCCAGTACTAATTATATGTTGTTAAATATTGTGTTGTGTTTTATTAAGAAGTTTTGAGTGTATATAGAATTGGTAAAATTAAATTGGCCTACTTCAATGTTATCTGATTTAAAAGTTATTGAAAAGGTAATGGTATTTTTTACGATTAAACCTATGTCCTAACTGGACACTTCGTATGCATGTTGTAAAATAGCTACATTTTTTGTAGTATAAAAAAGTGCTCTGTTTTATAAAGAAAGATTTCCCTTTAATGCTTTTATATAAGTTAGTATATTTAGGTTATGTTCCAGTGTTTAAAAATTTTACCTTCTATTTATGTTTTGTAATGCTTAAAATGACCTTTTTCTTGTTTAAAATATTTTATAGAGTAGCATATGTCAAAAAACAAAACATTTATCACATACTACCAAAGGACATTTTCTCTTAGAAAGAAACATCATCCTTCAAATACATTCACTATGCAGTAACTTGAAGGATCAGTCCAAAGTTACAACTCTTGAGGCAGCTGAAACCAGTGAAGGTAGTTTAAGAATACATTAAACCCTTATTCTACGATCATCCAAATTTCTACTATCCATCTACAACTAATTTTGAACTGTGTGAAAAAATCCTAAAAATGGACAAAAGTAAAACTAGTTAGTTATAACATGAAATCAAGAAACACTCATCTACCTTAGCGAAAACTCAAGAACTATTACACATTTGGTATTATAGAAAAACCTCAAGATGTATAACACAAGAATTATATATCTTAATTAACTCATCTGGTGTCCTGAAACAGATAATATGATGATAGGAGATCAAAGCATACTTCCAATAGAATCTAAGTATCTTTCACCATATGTTGAGAACTAAAAAAGTAGTAAAAACAATTTTAAATTAAAATGGCCTCTTATAGACCTAAATTGGAAGGTATTGGAAATTTGTTCTTATTTTGTATTTTAAACAACAAATACATTTTTGTGTAATATATTCAATAGTTTAAATCATATTTGTAAATATTTTTTTAAAATAATTTATCATGGCAATTTACAACTTATGATGTCACACGAATCAACTTGTTATTCATTTAAACTCATTTTTGTAAAATAAAATTACATATAAATTGTTCTATAAAATTAAACATACACTTATATTATTTTTCACAATTAATATGTTATTTTATTATTTTAAAAAAGAAAGACCCCACTGCCAAATATTAAATATTAGGTAAGTTTGTTAGTTATAACCTTACCTGTTAATAATATAGCATATATATATATATATATATATATATATATATATATATATATATATATATATATATTAAATTAAAAATATTTCAAAAACAATAATACTTTTAATGAATATATTTATTTAAAAAAAAAAAAAATATATATATATATATATATATATATATATATATATATACATATATTAGAGCAAATATCAATTTATTTAATTAATTTTCAATAATATCTCTTTTAAAATTAATTTTATTCCAGAAAGGTTCCATATCAGAAAATTGATAAAAAAAAATTCTTAACCATCAGCACACATGGCGTCACTTACCACTTGGAGGGGGATATGCTATTTACTCCCATTGATGAATGGGAAAGAGGTTATAACATGTACTTAAGACTTATGAAGGTAATCACATTATCATTATTTAGTTTACTTTGGAGCTAATACACCTTGCCTTTAAACCAATTTTATTTTATTTTTTTCGTATTATCAATTTGACATTTAATGTGTACTTAGTACTTTGTACTGTGTACTTTAATGTGTAAATTTAATTTGTTCTTAGTATATTTCTTAGCAAAGAAAAAGAATACAGTACTGGATTTTTATTTCATGTTGTCAGATTGACAACTTATAAACTCTCCATAAACAACCTGCTTGTAGAGCGATATCTGTTACCATGGGAGGAAATTACAAATAATTTTACACCAAGGGCAGCTCCAGTGTAGGAGCAATAGGAACAATTGCCTCCCCCCCTGAGAATTTGGGTATTTTTTTTTTTTTATAAATATATTTTTTATATCGGAACGCATTTAAATTTATCCCAGTTTACTTATAAAAATGTATTTTTTCATTTGACTTTTATTTTAAAGCAATATATATTGCTTTAACATATATGTAATGTTAGATGTAGAAATCCATCTGATTACATAGGTAGTTCCATCCAGCATAAACAAAGCAGCATGTCGCAAGTTGTGCACTCTTTCCGATACAGGATTTTTATACTAACGGTCGGTGTACTAATACTCAACGTCATCCTTTGTCAGACTGAGCTGTTTGATGAAACGATGAAGGTTAAACAATATTTTGAGGGTTTGATATTCTACCCAGCACTAGTCCTAACTATTTCATACTTAACCTCATTGCTTAACCTTTTGTAACATAAATGTATGCTTTTGGTACATATTAAAAAAGATATATACTAGATGAAGCATTTTCTTAAACTATAGTATGTATTGTACTACAGTATACTAAGGGTGTATTATGAGACCTGACCAACAAAATTTTCTATTCTTTTCTATAAACATAGTTTGAATTATTCATGTAGACATATTACAATGAAAATATTGGAAAGAACCCCAATACCACAAAAATAATTATAAATAACAAAGAAAACAAGTTACTTAAGATTAAACCCGTATGTACATTTCGATGACTATGTCATCATCATCAGAGAGTCTTATTACAAAATTACAATCTAGCAAACAAGAAATTACAAACTTGAGTGTTTGTAACAAACAAGTACAAAGTTTGTACAAAGTTACACTTGCATCACTCTAGTTTATAACTTCTTGTTTGCTAGATTGTAATTTTGTAATAAGACCCTCTGATGATGATGACATGGTCATCAAAATGTACATAAAGGATTAATATTAAGTAACTTGTTTTATTTGTTATTTTTGATTACTTTTGTGTTATTGGGGTTCTTTCCAATATTTTCGTTGTAATATATTGTACCACTGTGCTTTTGATATTGTGCATGTAGACATATTAAAAAATAAAAAATCAGCAAATTATATGCTATTTATATTTGGTGGTAATATGAACATTGACAGATTTATTTTATTTGAAATAGCAAGTTTAAATTAACCATGTCCACTGCATAGCAGAATGTAAATACTTACCTATACTGAGACTTACTTTTTGTCTAAATGAGGACAGCCATCTCTTGGACAGTCTCTCCCATTACTAACTCTCACTGAAATTTGAGTAACAGTAACCCAAGTTATGAAATGATAACAACAGAGTTAATAATGGGGCACATCTCCTGAAATGACGTATAACTCATATTAACACTTGCTTGCTGTCTAAAGGAGGATAGCCATCTTTAGGACAGTCTGTATCAGTATTAATTCTAGCTGTAGTTTGAGTAACAGTAACCCAAGTTATGAAATGTTAAGGGCTGGGTTGATAATGGGGCACATCTCCTGAAATGGCCATCCTTATTTAGACAAAAAGCAAGTACTATTATAGCCAAAAGTTTACATATTACTATGTGTTAAATGGTACAAGTGTGAACTATTAGCTCAGGTTGACGATGGAAACCAATACTATAAATTTATTGTTATGTCAGTATAGAGTAATTTTAATAGGTAAACAGAATTATTAAAATGAAAATTTTAAATTTCTCAACATTTTGAAAGTTGCTTGTTGTAATTATCTTGAATTCATTGATCAAACTATAAATGCATACCTGTGTGAATACTTTAGAACTTACTTGCTGACAATTTTCAAAACAATCGTTTCACTTACAAAGCTAACCATCTGAAATGTGGTCTTTGTAAATGAAGATGGTTTGAGACAGTTAGCTTCATAAATGAAACTATTGTTTCCTAATCCTCAGCGAGTACGTTCTAAAGTATTCACTCAGTTAATTACTTATATTTTGGAAATGTTTCTTTGAAGCATGGTTGAAAAGATAGTGCAATAACCTCTGACTAAGAAACACCCAGGTTAACAAATAATAATTGAAACATTATTTTCTAAATCCTATAAATCAATTCTGCAATTTGTAGTTTGTTTATTAACTTACTTTAAAAATCTGGCTTTTATTTCATTACATTTCTTTTTTCAACCCAAGATTAAAATCGTCCCTAAATCTTGTCTTTTAACGTTTAATCACATACTATGTGATTACTATGTGAGCTACTAGTTTTCACTAAACACTTGTAGATATTTACTGTAAATATTTACAAACTTGCCAATAGTAGCACTTACTTATATTTGTTGAGGACGGCCGTTTCGGGAGATGTGTTCCATTGCCATCTCTGGCCGTAACCTGTTTAATCACAGGTTTCAGTTGAAATTAATTAATTAGTTTCAATCCGATTGGAAAATACACAATTTATCTGACATAATTTACAAAATATCTGTTCATTTCAATAATATGTATAATTGTCTCTTCTTCTCATGTTTGATCATGGATTCAACATGAGTCTATGTTTTAACTTATTAGTTCTTGTGTACATTGTCCAGACATTTTGAAAGTTTCTCCATTGGTCTGGGTAGTCACAACTTTTTTATACGTATTATATTATCATCGTATAAATACAACACTTACAATTTAAGAAACCACTTCAAAACTATAATTAAAAAAAAGGATCAGAAAAAAGTGCTTTATCTCAGAAACAGTGAAACTTCAGTTTTTTAATTAAATTTTTAACAAAATGTTTCTAATTTTTAACAGATTATTGAATATTTTTCATTTCCTCAGATCAAAACATTTGCATTGTTTACTTTATGGAAAGCTTTCTATGTCTGGCATAAGAACATTACTTGGTTTAAATTCATGTCAGCTAGAGTGAATTTATCAAAAGCTTTGCTGATTCTTTCTCCAATTCTTGGACAAGCTCTTCTTGAAATCATGGAACTTTGTTGTAAAATGATTTCTGTAACATATTTTGATGGATCTGTTGTGGAAAAAAATATTTTGCAAAACTTTCACACTAACCAGGTAACCTAATTTTTTCTTAATATAGTTTATTTTTATTATTTTCCTACATTCTTAGTTAACCAGGAAATTATGACAAGCTATTTAGTTTTTTAGAAAAAAACTTAATTTTAATAATGTCTGAGAGTAATTAATTCTTTCTTGTTATTATTAATGCAGATGCATTACAGTCTAATAGTATTCACTTTTGTTGACCAGTCCCACTGACTGTCACATGTAATTTATTAATCTAATGACTTTTGATTGCATAGGCAAACTTTGATATTAACACGTTAACCCTCATGCATGCGCGCCTTTTTATCTAATGTAAGTAGGCGGGTTGTTGTATTTTATACAACATCTCAGTTTTCTACATTTTCCTTAACTTTCAATCAAGTTATTAAAAGTTTGGTCTTACCAATGAAAAAATTACTTGTGAGTTGACCCCAGCAATGTTTATCAGAGCAAAAAATAATGCAACTGGCCATCTTCTTGTCCTCCGGGCAACGCTATATGTAGCACAAAGCTGGTCATTACTATCAACTCCACCTTTCGTTCTGTTGTACTGCAATATAATTTCTGGCTTATTTGTTTGTTCGTCAACATCATCTGAGTCGTGCATAGTCGAAATCAATATTACAGCTTTATTTTTTTTGTCGTATATAAGACCATGGTTCGATCATTCTGGAACCCAAACAAAGAAGTACCTGGCTGATTGGTTTTATTAGGCAGAAATTCTGGTGGAATTTCCCGTTTGTTCTTACGTAGAGTGCCAATCACCTTCCAATTCACTTTCTGAGTTATGATCACTTTTTTCAGCTTCACCGTCGCTCAGATCATCGTCACTTTCAATAAAATCAGCATTATCAATTCCTTCATCAGAAAGATCCTGTAAAATTTTTGGAATGTCTTCCAAATTCACTCCTAAAAACATGAAAATTTATAAAAATGTTGAACAAAACAAATAATTACATAATTCTTTAAAAAAATGTATATAAAAAACTTACGTTCCATCGTGGAGAAAAAAAAATTGCACCGAAAAAATAAAAACGTTAGAAGGCGCCTTGTTGTATTTTGTACAACAGTGATGACTGACCAGAACTAATCGCACACTGAGGCTATGTTGATAGAATAAAGGCATTGAGGACAACTGATAAGAGTAGTGGGGGGACCAATAGAACGATGATTTGAACAAATAACTACCAACAGGTTTCAACAAGAATTAAAATATTAAAACTGTTGTACTTTTTACAACAGCGCGTGTCCTTGAGGGTTAACTGCAAGTGGTAGGGATCCCGGCCATGGTGGCGCGTCTCCAGATGCGTGTGGTAGGGATCCCTACCATCTAGCCATCGGTGATTCATTGGCTCAGTATGCTTCTAGCACGTGGTAGAAGTGAATTTTGTCTTTGTCGTTCCTCGGGAAGTATCTTAGTGACATTTTACACGTGTTCGTTTTTGTCTCCAGTCTTTTTTTGTTTTGTTGTTTGAGATATAGTTTTGATATACTAATGATATGGTCCCTTCTATCAAAAGGGGGCAACTTGAAAGGGAAAAACCATTGCCTATAGTCGCCTACAACCACTTTATGAAAGGTATTGATTGTAGTGACTAGATGTTGAGCTACTATCCATCTGAGCGTAAAACATTATGTTGGTATAAAAATATTTTCCGTCACTTGATCTGAATGCTTATGATCAACGCTTAATACCTTTTCAACAAAGTGCAAGTTTCAACCAACAGGAAAAGAAGGAAAATGTATGATTTTTATCTGTCAGTGTTTGAGCTCTGCTTCCTGCTCTACCTGCTCCAGAAATACCATTGAAACGCAGATGTGTTCCGCATGTACCTTCAAAAATAATTGAGAAAAGGCACAATGGAAGAGGTACTATGCCAAAACTGCCGTGTTACTCATTCTTGTGGTATTCAAAAACATGTTGTATGACAGTGTGTGGAATGCGAAGGACACCCAGAACTATGCGTCATAAAATGTTTTGATGACTACCACAGTAATTAATCACAACTAATCAAGTTATTTGGATAAATTTGTGGGACTGCATATATATATATATATTTGACTTAGGCTTATTTTTATTCACATCTCATTCTTTAATAACAATTGTATAATATAAATATAGACAAAAATTACTAGTGTTATCATAATATATGTGTTACAATGGAAAACTGACCTTATTTAGTACAAACCAGTGCAGACTATATTCCTCAGATGAGCCTAGTAGGGATCCCTACCACAATTTTAAAATGGTTACCTCGGGGTTTTATGGCTTGTATCAACATTTTATCTTTATATTTCTTCGTTTCACACATTTTGATAAGAAATTAGAAAAAAAAAGTTTTAGCACTTGTCATACTACATTGCATGTATTTTAGCAGTCAATGTGCTAATGTTTCTTTAAACGTATTTTGTAATTTAACTAATTTCATTAACATTAAACATCTGACAAGTCTGTAAATAATTTCTCATTGAGTTTACGAATGATTGTTTCTAGTGTTACTCCATATAGCTAAATATGTTTACATTGTTGGTAAAAACTAAATTTCCAACAATTTTGGGATTGTTAAAGGTAATATTATCCAAGGCATGAAAGAAAGGTTGGATATACCTGGGATTCATATGAAACAAAGAAAATACAATTTTGTTTTCCACGTGAAGTTTTATGCTCTACCCTCTTATTACATTTAGTTGTGATATTGCAGTACTAGAGCTCTTAGTTGATAAACAAAATAAAATACATCACCGAATACAAATATAGCAATAAAACAGACTGTTTGGCCACCAGTACACGCATTAACACAAGGAAACTAGTTTAAAAACAATTAAACTAATGTAGGCTAAAATATTTTAATAAATATTTTTTTTTAATATAAGCAATCACTTTATGTACTAATGTAGAAACAATATATCTAATTTGTTTTAAGCTATAATACAGAGATAAGTTTTATACGTTTTTAGATAACTCTACAAAAAAAAGTGGAAATAAGACTAAATGAATTCCGTGAGTTGGTGAAAAACATTGTAAACACTGCATGCTATGGACTCCTTTTGCAAGTAGGATATACACCAGATGATTCAAATCTAAAAGTGCCACCTGAATTGGTTGGTATGTGTATTTTTTGAAAGAGGTTACTATTTTGTCATTTAGTGTTACTATCGTTTCTTTATACATTATTTACTGAAATATAAAATAAATTTAGAACTTTATTTGACTTAAATTTTCAACAAATTTGTTTATACTTGTTTTATAATAATACTTTATAATTCTTGTTATTATTGACATGACTTGAAAAAAAGTTATTTCTATTCGTATCAATTGGCATGAAACCATTACTACCTCTAAGCAGACTTGTTTCACACTAGATCAGTGCATTATTCAATGTTGTGTCGCAGGCAAAACTGTTGCTCAGGTATGTTGTATTATTGTGAGTCAGTGGTGTATTATTGTTCATAGAGTAGTTGTAGTAAAAAAAGGCCCAAATAAGATCACTCAAAAATTCAAAATCACAAGATGCAAGATAAAATTTAAAACTAACAATAAATTAAAACATTCTACAATACAAACAAAACTCTAAGCATCAGGTGTATAGAAACTAAATGCACAGACTATAACAAATTCTGCACTATACACACAGGTTGTGGCTTTTAATATAGTCAAAGAACTCACCTTGTATATTAAATTCATACTGATTATCTTTTGCTAACTGGATAATAGAGACATGTTATACTTATATAGAACATAACCGCAACAACAAAAAAATCACATCTCAACACATTAGAACAGTTTGATATTTGTAAACATACCAAACACACACAAAAATATTAACTCTACCGATTACTGCGTACAAAAATATTTGATTTCAAACATTTTTTTAATGGTATATTGGTCATTTAAAAATAATAAACAAAGGAAAAATTATATTTAAAAAGTACTTAACTAAGTGAATGCGTAATGACTTACTTGCTGACGCGTTTCAAAACATTTGTTTCTTTTACGAAGCTAAAAGTAGAGTAGAGGGTTAGCTTCGTAGAATAAACGAATGTTTTGAAACGTGTCAGCAAGAAAGCCATTATCTATTTACTTAGTTAAGTACTTTTTAAATATAGTTTAATAAGTGAATTCAAGATGGTTACATCAAGCAACTTTAAAGGTAAAATGTTTTAAAAAAATTATCTTCATATTTTTTGTAATTATGGTACGTAGATTTATACAAGTGAATATAAAAGGAATCTGTTTTATTAAAAACAAGTACTTTGTTCATACATTTATCCATAAAATGATTATAAATACTTAAAAACTGGAATGCATACTTTATTCCAGGACGTAAAGTTCATGATACAAATTTGAGAACTTACACATATGTTATCACACCTTTTACTTCCCAAAAGTCCTTTCTAGTGTATGTAGTACTGTTGGAAGCACTTAGGATGAAGTCTAACTTGACACTCAAACATATGAATTTGGCTTTTCTTGTATAGTTTGCACAAAGTCGTTCTGTGCCATTGGGTGGTGGCCAGTGACTGATGTTGTCATAGTGCATATCTTCTAGAGGTCTTGCTATTTGCCTCTGGTATAGTGGTTTTCCTTGTCTTTTCAATAATGTAATGGCCAAGATTATTCTGAAGTGCAAAAGCTGTTTGCTCCAGGCAGTAATTTACTATTGAGTAACCATGCACTTTCTACACACCCAGCAAATAAATGAAGTGGGCCGCCACCATTTTTGTTGTTTTATTCTAGTCAATTTGTAGCTATGCATTGATTTAACCCTTAGCGCTCGGATTTTTGTAACATGCTTTGCTTCCCCACTTGTAATTAAATTGTGACAAATTCCTCACCTGCAGGTTGCATTATTGTTTATGGAAAACTTTGTTTTCTCTTACATGATTTTAGTAAACTAAGCTATTTTTATTCACTAATACTGTATCTACATGATTTTATTATCTTAATTGTAATTTTGCAGAGTATGATATTTTTGAAAACAGTCTTCCGGATGAAGTCCTGGTTTTCTGCCGCATGTTTTGTAGTGAAAAACTGTTTCCCTTCTACCTCCTTTTATCTTCCTGTTACTGCAAACTACACAATCCTTAGAAGTATTTTTATCATTGGAAAAGATTAAATGTAATTTCCAATTCAGTCTTTCTTCTTTGTCAGTAGTTGACGGCTGACCCCTCTCACTATACGGGTTATTCCTGATATCACGAATGCATTCCCTCACCAAGTTTTAGCGAAACTATTTTTTTTTTACAGGATTTTCTTTCATTTCCTTTTTTTGGTTATTATAGATAATAAAACTATTTACTACAGGTACATATAATAGCCAGAAAAACATTGTCCTCCACCATTTATTTGTTCGTTTTGTAAAACTGCACGGTTCATTATATTGAACAGCTAAATCTATACCACCCATAAACTGGTTATATTTACAAATACCTGTTGGTTTAGTTATTTTGTTTATGAAACTGAACTAAATTCTAATAAATCAGGATCAAGTAAAAGATCAGGAATTTTAGAATCACTAATTGCACGTGAAGCCACGGCAAACTACGAGTAACAAATAACCGGCAAAACTGTAACCTACTTGCAGCTTACAACGTAGCGGCAAACTAGATTTTGTGATAACTCACATATTCCTAGGCATTTTCAACTTAGTTCACATTATTTTCAATAGAGTGTAGCACCAAACGGTAAAAGATTGAATGTCGTGGGCTTCGCCGCAGACGAGTTATAGGCATTTGAAAATCGTGTCGGGTGACCCCCGACATACGAGTAAACTGCAATATACGCTTGTCGGGGCTCCCCCGACAGTCGAGTGCTAAGGGTTAATAGATCGACACCCCTCCCTTTCCATATTATATGGAATTTAGATTTTTTTTCTCTTTGATCACCTTTTTTTTCTGTCGCCTTTTTTTTCCAACAGAAAAACTTTCACAGTTTGATGCTACTAAGCTGACGCTATTATCATGCCAACGAAACAACATAATGTTAGCAGCATAACCAGCTGTCCAAAGGGCAATGATGATCGTTCTTCTTTTTCTAACTGTTTGATGGTTTTAAGAGTACAGTGTTTAATTCTGTCGCCTTCAATAGTGTCTTTTGTACAAATCCCTATTTCTGCTACGTATTTATAAGAAGAACTTAACTTAAGTAGTTATCAATACCAGTGTATAAAAAAAAAACTAATAAAATTTATAATTATTTCAGACATTCTATCTTGTGCGACTGCATAGAATCCGATATATTGGACGCTATTGTTATATGATTATCAATACAAGATACATTATTCCCTTTATCAGGCATATGATCATATTTGTCACTTGTATTGTTACGAGTAAAATTATAACACATACATTAATTATTATACAAGTATATAGTAGTAGGGATGAAACTGACCTTTTATTCATGACAGAAAAGAAACGTCTCAACATAACTGCATCTGATGATGCGGGGTTATGTCGATAAAAGCAAATCACACATCCAGTCAGTTCAATAAACTGTCTGAAAACCTCTAATAACCATCATAATCTTCAAAAACAAAAATTCGCTATTTTGAAAATACAAAAATTAAAATTCTTGCGTCCGATTAATCGGACACTATACACTAATGGGCTAACAAACCCAATACAAAACATATGCATTGTTTGACACATTTTAGAAAACCTGCCTTTATAACAGTGGCCACTAAGCTCCAAAACTCTTCTCAGAAGCCAACCTAATGAAGATCAATTAATGTGATAGCAAAAGTTATGAGTCATTGAGTTTTTGATAGATTTACCTAAATTCAGGTAGTTATTAGTTATTACAGTTCAATTGTCAAATTTAACTCACTGTTAGAAGGATATTAGTTTAGCTTTTTAATGATATTGGCTTTAGTTAATTTGTTGTAAAAATTTAACTTAATCTTGTCTTCATTTTTATTTGTTTCACTAAAAATTCAAGTTGTCCCCCATTAGTGATACACAATTAAGTCAGCCAAGATAAATATCAGTTATATTTATGTTTTATGTCTGTAACATTAGGGAACAACCTTCCCCAGAAATCAATAAAAATTTACTTCCAATTGTTGGGTTGAACATTTTGAGTTTAAAAAAAATAATAATCAAGTATTTAACAATTTAACCTGGCAGAAAATTACTACTTACTGATATTTATTGTCAGTAGATGCATTCTGCACTTGGTCAGTGCATTATTTATTGCTGTGAGTCATGGACAAGACAATTATGTCTTGCTGAACTGTTAATAAATATCAGTAAGTAAATAAATGATTCAATAAAAATAACTGTTCCACCTTGTCTTTTACTGTTAAAAGAAGTTGGTTTTTAAAAACCGTTAAAAACATACATAACACCATTAAGTACAAACCTTTCATGATATCTTAATGGAATCAACTCAGTAAATGTAAACAACTACATATGTTTATAGAGCAGACAGTTGAGTAGTAAAATATTTGTTGTATTAGACTGCAGTGTAACACATTTATCCATGTCAAAACTTACATCTCTTGTGATACAAATCTAGGTAAGAAATTCATTAACTGAAAATATTTTCGTTGAAAGAATAAAATAATTTTGGCAATAGGATTTTTCTGATCATTGTATTATTGGTTTCAGTGTGTTAGTAATATTGCCAGTCTTAAGTATATTATTGTGATTTTGTGATATTAGGCTAAAGGTTTAATGAAAACTTAGCAACAAACTTGAAACTTTTATCTCATGATTGTAGTTGGTTGAGTTTAAACCATGATATTTAGTTATGTAGACCTATTTAGAAGTAACAAGAATAACAGTATATATTTATTATCTTGATTTTAGAAAAATCTGTTTGTATTTGTGTTTATTTCTAAATAATAAAACTATCTAATAATTCAAACTTCTCCTTTTTATATTTGTGTGTTAGGTACAATTGCAATGAGAGGCATCAAAACTACAAGAGATGGAAAATATCGGATGACATATGCAGATCGTGCTCTAAAAAAACAAACATGTACTCTTCTTGCTAGGTACTATATATGTGAATATAAGTTAGGACCTAGTTTTTTAAATCATAGTTTTAAGCATTCTTTATGTAATTATTAACAGCACATTTTATGCACAAATAATGTGCAGTGGTAAGTTAAAACAAAGCTATTTTCTGTGACTTGTCAGCTCAGGTGGTATAGTTCAGTGGCAGATCCAGAAAGATATTTTGGTGGGTGCTCGTGGGTGGGGGAGGAGAAGGTTTCCCCTTTCTGGAAAATATTTAGGAAATAGGGTAGCTGTAGTGTAAACTCTAAAGGGTCTTCTATTGTAGAGAAATAGTTATAGGCCTACTCAGTGATATTAAACACTCATTATTAATTAGTCTCATTTACCATATATTTACAATTCAAACTACCTATTTATTACATTCTGGGAGGGCGTATTTATTAATGATTATAGCATGGTATTATAGTGATTAATATGGGTTTGTAAACATATTATAATAATTCATAAGTAGATTTAAATCAGGGATGAACGACCGAATGCAAAAATCAAGAATTGTGTTTTATTTTAAATTTATAGTGTTATTTTATAGTTTTAAACATTTGCACATTTTCATATAGGGGGGCTTGAGCCCCAAAGCCCCCCTTAAATCCACCACTGGTATAATTGGGTAAATATTGTTAATTGAGTACTTATATTAAAATATATTTATTTTTAAAATATTTCAAAATACAAAATTAATATATTTGTAAAGCTATATTTAATATTGTAAACAACAAAAATAAATTATTTGGTAATGTTAAGTAATTAGATATAGAAGCATTTGAATAAAAACTTTCATGGATAATTTTAAAATTACATTAAAACAAATTTTACGTTTTAATAATATTTATAGATTTTTCATGGGAATGATTAATCTTAGGAATTAATGTTGGTCCTTGTTATTCAAATTATTTATTTTCTCATACAAATTAAAACATACGGAATGACTTAGCAGTTATTTACTGCATTTTAATTATGCTTTTTGTAATCTACTTGAATTCACTGATTAAACTATAATTAAATAATACTTAACAAAGTATACTTAGTTAAGTATTATTTAATTATATTTTAATTATGTTGAATTTTTAAACACATTTTAGTTTTTTCTATATTTACTTTCAGACAAAGCAGATAGTGAGAGTTTGATCTTCTCTGATCCTGCAAAAGAGTATTTCTTCTCTAGAAATTCACTCTACTAATGCAAGCCATATCTTTCTTTACTACTTTCAGTGAGATTGTTAGGCTCTTTGTTAGACTTGCCTTTATTTAAATAATCTCTTCTTAATTTTATTTCCACAAATGAGTGCAATGGATAGACAACTTCTTTTGTCCAAGCACATCTTTATTGTTCTATTGATACATGAAAATAAACATAGTCTATATCAATGGTAAATATTAAAGAGTTCACTCAAAATCATACATATGGTTCAGCTCACTACTGTTCTACAGTTTGGTGAATTACCAAACTTAATCAGTTTGTTTGAGTCTTCGTTTCAGTTTTGTTCAGATGTCTTTCAGAAGTTCAAAGAGCCATAGATACTTTTTTTTAAATTTATGTGGTAAATTTTGAGAGTTGATAGATATTTCTTAGAAAGTACAGACGTCTAGTCTTGTGCGTGACATATCAGAAAATAAATTCTATTAAAGCAAACAATTTAATCAAACAATAGCGACACTCATGATTAGCTGGGCTGGTCTGTATACCTGCTACCTATAAATGGTAGCTGACCAAGCACATAAACTGCAATGGGTTAAGGAACTATACATAAGGGCATGCAACTAAATTGTATCTACAGTTTTATACTGCTATTAAAATATAATTACAATCTGCATAAGTTTAACTTATTTACTTGAAACAATCATACATTTACTTCCAATTGGGTTGTGATTATGTAGTACAAACGTAGATCATTATATAACCCCTCTCATATCCAGATTTTTCGTTATCTGGATCAAGCTGTCGTCACATTGATCAGGATATGAGAAGTTTCACTATATATTCATCCTGGCCAAAATTAAAAGTTAGAAGTATAAGTTTTATTATTATTCACTTTTATTTTATATATATTTATTAAGTATAATGTCTGTTTTATAATCCTACTTTTTTATTGTTGTCTTTTTAACATTATTTTCACTTTAGCTTTATCCAGATGGTTGACTTTATGATGCAGACTGTATTACTTAATCTTGTAAAAACATCTATGAAGGACTTTTTAAAACTTTTGGAACATCATTTGAATTATTTGCCAAGTGATGATGAAATTAATGCAGGTAACACCTCTTCAGAATTGGAAGAAGTTAGAACTACAGGTATTTCTAAGGTAAGCAAATTCTTTGTTATAAAGTTATGTAAAGAGATCTGTTTTAATTACTGCCTTTTTTTGTTTTATTTTTTATATTTTTTTAATAATTATTATTATAATACAAGATTTGTTTGGATATCCACTTTTACATTTTTTTCTTTTTGTAGAAATTCTATACATATATTTTTTTAAATTAAGAAACATACTTTGTAACTAATTGATATTTTGTATGTATTTTTATTTCTCTAAGTTTATGAATTAAAATGTATGTTTAATGTATTCATGTGTATTTGTATTTAGCATAGAAATATGTTTACTTTTTGTTTTTAGAATTTTTATGACTACAACCTTACAAGATCTATATAATCACTGTTACTTTTCTTTAGTAATTATGAAAAAAAAAATGGCGTGATATGAGTAAAGTAGATGCTGCAATATGGTAATATTATACCTCATTATATTGTTTGAAATAACAAGCAATGTTAAAATAAAATGGCCTAAATAACTCCATTTACTTTGAGCATTGTTGTAATGGATAATACATGAAAATTTCCTACATTATAAATCTTATGATCATCTTCATATATTAATATCTTTTCTAATACAAGATATTATGATGTGATAAAAAATTAGTACATTAAAATTGTGTGTGAAATCTTAAACATTTGTAATTGTCATTTGGCTTTAATACCAATAATTGTATTAATAATGTAAATTCTTAATCTTGAATGGTGAGTGCAGCACTGATCTCATATTTCTTTTCTTTTTTTTAAACTCCTTGAAACCCGTATGCTTATCAACATAAAACTTTTTGATATATATTTGTAGCTTATTTTTCAAGTTTCACTTTAGTTGTATCCTTATCTTGAGCTACAAGCACAGCAATATAATGCACAATGTAAACATTTATATGTTAAAAGCAGTTAATAACTTTAATCTTCAGTTGCAAGACCTTGAAAGTTTGAAAATAAGAACTAAATGAGGTCAACATGATTTTGGCATCTACTTAAAAGAAAAGCAGAAAAAACAACTACATTTTTTCAAGTTAAACGAAATGGGCCTTATATACATAATAAGTGATATTTTATGAAGAGTGCATGAAACCCTGTTTGATGATTATGAGCTACAATTACACTCTTAAGAATAGTATACACTGGCAGTGTTTTTGTTTCAGTTTCCACTATTTTTGGTCACCTTGGAAATTAGTCTGGAAAATCTAAATGTAGATCCTTCTTACGAAATGTTTTTTGACACCTTTAGCAGCTTGATGATGGGATTTGAAAATATTAGTGTCAGTATTGCAGTTTTCCTATCAGACCCTTTCTTTGATCCATTTACAGAGTAAGTATTATTTAATTAACTACTTAATATCACTGTTTTTCCCCATGGGAATATTAATAATTATGATAATGTTCTTTCATTATACTATAAAAGCCTGTCTTAGTTATTTGTTTGAATAATGTTTTCTCTCTAATATGTACTTTTTATTTATAATAATCAACTCAACATATATTTTCTACCTCAGAACTTTTAATCGAATAAGGTCTTGATTGCTGTAAACATTTTGTGTTAGTATAATATAAGTACTACTATAGGCAGGTGTAAAATATTTACAAGTGGTTTTAGTTAAAGGCTGATTATTATAACTGAAAGCTGAGCTGTCAGTGTTAAGATAATTTTTGATCTTCCCATAAATAGTTAACTATCGAAAAATTGTTTATTCAAGTTCTACTGCGTTGGATTATAGCTGTAGCCGACTGGTCTATGTGATAGACAGAAGTACCAACCCAAGGAATACTATTACAGTATGTGGCTCACAGCATCATTTTGCTTGCCTTCGGGTATATTTTATAATTGCTTTCATTTTCATATTAGGGATTGATGTTGATCACGCCTATTTTTGTAAACCTTTCAAAGCAACATATCCGATAAGGCCAGCATTAGAAAAGTTTAAGCCCATCAGGTATATGTCTGAACTGTGTAACATTTAATAGAAATGCTTACTACTCTGCTATCTCTTGGGTTTTTTGCAACTATTTGGTAGGCGAGAGTTTGAAACTCCTTTCTTAACTGGTATCACCCAGGTCATGTAAATCCCACAAGTCACAATTACTTGTTATAGCACTTGGTCTAAATGTTAATAAAGTTCTTGAAAATTTATAGAAACTTAGACTATAACAGTGGTATGGTTGTAGATAGTGAAGATGTCGATTCAGATAGGAATTCTTCTAAAAGTAGTGAAATCGAGAAAATTAGCAAGAGTACTAATTCTAAAGTTGTACAATAGACAGTTAGTGGAAGTGATTTATCATTTTTGCTTCATTTCATTGTAATTTTAAAAAAAAAACAATTAAAGGGGTGACGGGCTTCGTATTATCTGAAAATGTCCACTTTTTATGTTCAGCTGCTCTTAGAAATTGCAATTTTAGTAATTCAACAATAAAAGAAACTATAGTGTCATTATTTATACTGCTGTAAATAAACTTTGTAAACCTATTTAGATATCCCCTTGAAGGGTTGGTTATCTATATAAATAATTGGTATTGAAGTATGTAATAGAACTGGTATTCTGTACATTACACTAAAGATTGTATTGACACAAGCGTTTTCTTAATGCAAGTAACATACACAAATATTTGATCTTAGTATTTGATGCTTATTAGTATTACATCTGTAAAGCGTTACTTTTATACATTTATACAGTACTTTTACATTTATACAGTATAATACCTGACAACACAACTGTAATAATGTTCTAAAATGTCTTTCTTGTATAAAACTAATCAAGCAAAATTATATACAATAAATGAACAAGTAATATAAACTGTAACACTTGGACATATATTATGTAATACTTTCCTATAGTAGCTCTTACTTTAACAAGGACGGGAGAAGTATTTTTTTGTTGACTTGGACTGTAAACTGTCAACCGAGTTGCAATCTGATTTAACAGTGGGAAAGATCTCCCGATTTGGTTATCTTCAGTAAAGAAATAAAGTGCTACAATAGGTTACCTTATCATATTCATGTATGTTCAAGTGTAAGCTCAAGTTAAAAATAGAACTGAATAATATTAATATAAACTATGTTTTTCTAGACCTGTAGTGTGTGGAAGGCAAGAAGAAAGAGTTTGCGGATTGGGCCCAAACCTTCAGTTTGTCTTAAATGATGATAATGAAATTCAAAGTATGAAGAAAAGAGTTTTGCAACTTTTGGATCAGAACTTCAATTCCCTCTACTTATACATTGAACATTTTACGTTTATTCATCAATTTTATATTGAGGATAAAACTCTTGATGTTAAAGTAATAACAGAAGAAACAGGTAAGTGCATTGAATGTGTATACAAGGACTTGCCGTATTAATTTAGTGTATTTCTTAAATGTTATTCCGTAGACAATTATAGAAGGTACAAGTAGTTTATTATTATTAAACAATACTTCAATTCAAACTTATGTATTTCCTCTATTTAATATGATTGCTGGTGTACTACTTGTAGCAGAGCAGTCCTTAGAAATAGCAAGGCATGGAGCAAAATATTTTTGTGAGGCTTTTGTAAAAAAGTGTTTTTTTCCGAAAGTTGTTTAAAATTCTTGCAGAAAAAGGTGACTTTAGATAAAATTTTATGAAGCTAATTTGTCTTAAAACAGGCATATTATTTACGAATTTTTTTTTTTTTTGTCGGGGTTAAAATTCCATTGCTATCGAACGATGTTTTGTATTCTTTTAGTTGTGATCTCCATATCTTATTCGTAGGTTTTGTTATTATTCAATAATTTAACATATTGCGCCAGTAGTCAGACAAATATTTTAGATATGTATATCTGTACAAGCTTACTAACATATTATCTGTATATCTCCACCGAACCTTTTTACTTATATTTTACTCACAAAAATACACCTCATCCCCACCCTTATATCTCACCCTCACCCTAACAAATATGAATTATAAATAAATGACTGAGCCCTCTGTTACGCCTACATTATGACGAGTTTATGGTAAACGATTTTGCACCCCAAGAAAGGGATCCACAAGGAGTTATCACATCAGTAACTGTGTTTAACACCAAAAATAAAATAATGACTATTAATTATTAATTCTATGTTTCAGATCTTGAGCAATTAAGAGATCTTTTGGATCGTTATCACAGAGAGAAGAAAGCTATTCAAGTAATTGTTCCTCAACAGGCTTTAGGCGCTATCTTGCTTCAGTTAGAATCACTAAAAGAAGAGGTTCTTCCAGTTCCTTCCAAACTGTTAGAAATAGTAGAGATTACATTGCCCAGGTAATAATGTCCAGTAACCTAAAATCAAAATATTAATGGAACTAGTTTAATTAAGAATAAAATAAAATTTAATACTTTATTTCAGATTTATCATTTTAATTGTAAATTTGTAAGTTAACATGTAAGTTAACATATAAGAGTTTGTTGTTGTAATCATTTGGAATTGTGATTAAATTATAAGTAATTATTGCATAACTGAGTGAATACTTATGCACTTAGTTACTGAAGTGTTTCCAAACCATCCTTTTGAAATTAAACATCACACAACATAAAAACAACATGTGCAACCACACACACTTCAGCTCTAACACCTTATTCCAATTTACAGAAAGCAACTCATTTAACCCAAACCCCCTTCACCCTCATAGATCGTATGTCCTGCAACCTTGACCGATTGCTGGTAGTAGCTTAACAGCTTTATCAATGAAACAATTGTTTCAAAACTCGTCAGCAAGTAAGTTCATAAGCATTCACTCAGTAACACAATACTTTCTTTTAATATAAGTTGGCATATGCTAATAGCAGTAAGAATTGATATAAAGTAGAAAAAGTTAAGCTTTCTAAAACAACTAATTAGTATTGGAAGTTGTGTTGAAAAACATTCTTTTTATAATATTCTTTTTATTTAATGTTCTTTACCATAAATTAGGTAAATATATTTATGTATATGTAAACAATTATATAATAATAATAATAACTATATATGTAAGTATATTTATTATTGTAATTAAATAAATAGTAGGATACAAATTTAAAATCTCGTTTTATATTCTAGAATTGGGAGAGAGAGAATTGATGCTCTCACTAAGGAAGCTGAAAGTGCCTTAGAATATTTAGAGTTAGATCCTAAAACTACACTTCATTATGTACAATATCTTGAATTCTTGGATAAAATTGCAGTTAGGGTGAGTTTATATTTTATTAGTACAGTAGCAAAAATGTAACTTGCCAAGTATATATTCTAAACTTAACATAATTAAATGTGGTACTTGTAGCAGAATTACTACCATAATTGTTCATTTATAATTTGTGTTTAAAAAAAAACTTTTTTTATAAATACAATTATATTAATAAGAAAGTTATTTAATTGTGTTAAAAACCTATTCAAAAGTAAAATGTCTCAACCTTTAAATGAATTAATTTTTTAAAAAATTAACATAAATATATTATTTGATGCTGAGTCTATAAAAATGTTGGTTGCTTGTAACTACACTCCACCAATATTCAGTTAGTCTAAAGAGGAAGTCTTTGGTGTTATGTAGTGGATATAATTTCATAATACAAAATAGATAATTTTGATAATAGCTGTTGTTAGATAGGGCAAGTTGTCTGTTACCAGTAAAGCAACAATGCTTTTCTAGGTTGATGAAATGGACAATGAGTCAGGATATTGTAAAGATCTATACGACTTGATAGAAGAATACACCATTTCAGTTTCTCCCGATGATGTGAATGCTTTTTACGTAAGTACTAATGCTTGCTTACTTTGTGAAAAATTTTATAAAACTTCTTTTAAAACATTTTTTAAATTATTAAAATGATTAAAAATATATCGGAAATTATTAGAAATGGTTAAATTAAGTACATTTTGTTTTGGATTTTTTTAAAATCTTTTCTTTTACTTGAATTTTACAGAATTCAACCATGATAGTTCTCAGATGTCTGTTTTTTTAAATTATTTTAAGAGAGTCTTGAAAAAATGTACTTGCAAATGCTAAATTGAAGCCGAAATTCTTTCAAAATTGTTAGAAAATAAATGTGTCACAAAAAGACAAAATATAATTGTTCTTGAAAGTTTGTGATTTATTATTTTAATAACTATTATACAAATTACACTTTTGCTAAAGTGTAATTTATAATTTACAACCAGCTCATGATTAACAGCAACAAGATTTCAAAACTATTATACTATTAATAATTGTATTACATTTAAAGCATTAGGTCAATTTTTTCATACACAGAAATATTGATTAAATCATTATTCATATCAGTTTATTAAAAAACTTTAAACTTTGATTTAATAAATGTGACAAAACACAAATAATATAAAAGTTATTTATTATTAAACGTTTTATCTAATATTTTCAAAATAACAACAATGGTTTATATTTTTAATAATTAACAGGATTTTGGTGATATTTTGACATCTCTTCATAATCTTGTTGACAAACTCTTGACTGAAAGGGCTGTAATAGTGGAGAACTTTAACAATCAGATAAGTAAAGACATCAGTATTCTTATTGAAGAGCTGGACAATATTAGAGAAGAAGCTGTTGTAAGTATAAAGTTATGACTTAGATATTGCCAACTTTTAGTTTTAAAAATTTTAATGCAACCTGATTCTTCATAGACAAACATGGAATATCATTCCACATGAAATATGAAAAATATGTTAAAGAATCAGTCAGTCTTTTCTGATTGTCTTGACCTCCATAAGTCATTGCTACATATGTATCAATAAACCTACAAATACTAAATACACTCATTCTTTTTCTTCTTCACATGTAATATGTGTCTTGTCTGTTACAAATTTTAAATAGTTACAAGGTTCAACTGATTTTTTGGCAGCAGATCTGAATAAAGTGTCTTGTTGTAATCATCTTGAATTCACTGATTAAATTATGAGTAATTATTGCGCAACTGAGTGAATAGTTATGAGAGGTTTGTTTTGTAAATAACTTTTGAGGATGATTGCTATGCAACTGGAATGTACATAGGGTATTAAATAAATGAGAAAGTTATTTGTGGTATAGAGGTTTTATTTATTTAAATTAAACATCACGCCACAATTGATTTATACAGTTATAATAATTATGAACTTACTTGCTGACATGTTTCAAACACTTGTTTTATTGATGAAGCTGACATGCTACTGTTGGCGATCGCTCAAGGTTGCAGGACATATGATTTATGCAGTAAATCATATTGGGTAGATGGGGATTGTAGAATATTCAAACACCACAAAACACAAAAACAAAATATCTTAAACGATCACACACAGTTCGAATCTAACACCTTATTCCATTGTATAGTAAACAATCTGCTTAACCTAAACCTCCCTCCACCCTCATAGAATGTACAACCTGCAACCTTGAGCGATCGCTGGAAGTAGTGGGTTGGCTTGGTAGATGAGACAATTGTATCGAAAAGTATCTGTAAGTAAGGTCATTAGTAAGGTCATTCACTCAGTTACGCAATAAATACTTATATATCTGAATAGTTACGCAAATAACGATCTGAACCTTCGATGGTAGTTATAGATTCAAGAATATCTTCTCTTATCTGTTCCTCTGCTAGTTTTCCTAGAATGATCAGCTGAAGCATCATATATTTACTTCGTCTAATAAGATAACCTTTGTATTACACTTTTCTTCTCCTAATCATAATACATATCTATTAATACCCGATCACGAATTAGTGTTTGTTAGTGGTATGATCAATTCAAGACATTTACAGGTCCACATTTAAAAAGTGTCAACCTTTTTCATCAGAGTCTTTAACTTTATACATGCTTCCATTTTGTACAATAGAATTCACACCACATAATATTTGAATAGCTAATTTTGAGATATAGATTTAGACCGTTTGAGATAAATAAGCTAGTTATTGAATGTTGCTATCAATTTTTCTAATCTCATTAACTTTTTTCCTTGCTTGTTCTCCGCGAAGAGCAACCTTTTACCCTTACTTCTCTCGCCACGGCAAGGGGAATAATAGAGGCTAAGGTTGGAGCACTGGTGAAGGGTTGACATGAAAATGACTGTAAAGGAAAAAGGTGGGAGACCATTATTGCTAAAGGCCCATTCCCTAACAATCTGCGATGAGCGAGAGCTGTGGCAGAGTTTCGCTTGGCACTGAACATGACTATCTTCATGCTCACCTACATCACATAGGCCTGGCAGACACTAACACCTGCCCACAATGGTCAGATGGAAGGAGACCAAATGTGTTTTTGTTAAGTTTTGCATGCAGATCGACCAACCACGTCTAGCCAGTAGTACTGTCTTTATTGTCAAGGTCAGGCATTGGCTAAAACAAAACAAATCTAAATACAATTTTTGCTTGGTCTCATTTTGAGTTTACTTTTGTTGCTAGATATGTATACAATTCTTTGATTACCTTGTAGCAACTGTGTAAATGGTTTTTAAGTTGTGCTTGTAAGCAACTTCTTTTGGATGTTTAGATTTAGCCTGTTATCTTCAAACCTAATGGTTTTTCTCTTTGTATTTTGACCACCATACAACTCTATACTACTAATGAGTATCACTGTGATACCTGCATGTCATTTATTATTAGGTATTTGTCCATTTACCTTTGTGGTTTTGGTTCTTTCCTGTACACTGTTCTAAATACCACTTCAGAATAGATGTTTGAGGATGGGAAACAAAATTCAACTCTGGCACACACCTTTCTTGATTTCAATATTATTAGTGAATACAACCCCCCCTTTAATTATTACCTGATTGCTTCCATTATAAACTTAATATTTGTTGGTTTCATGTTCATGCGAGCTACTAGTTTTTAACTAAAAACACTTGTAAATATATTACATTTGTATATAGTAGCACTTACCTTTATAATTGTTGCGGACGGCCATTTCGGGAGATGTATCCCATTGTCAACTCAGGTTGTAGCCCATCGTAAGTGCTACTATAGGCAAGTGTAACATATTTACTAGTGTTTATAATTATAGACTTAATATTTTTGGAAAGTCTCTATAGTCAATTCCTACCTTATGAAGTATTTCAAGCAAGGAGTAAGTTGTGCTTAACATTATCAAAGGATTTTGAAAAATCTATGATACCTATGTTCATATTCATAATATCTATTGATATCTATTGTTTACTAGTTGAGTACCTGAAAAACTGAAGAGAGCATCTCTAGTGTTGACAGCATTATGAAATCCAAACTGAAAATCTCTGATGTTTTGTTTACATTTCATCCATATTCTTGCGCATAACTGTGGTATAGGCCTTGGTGATGTAGCTAATCTGCCCTATCATACTTTATCTTTTACAAGAGTTTTTTGTTTGATATTTTCATAAAATATTTGGCACCAAGAGTGTACTACAGCTACTTATGAGGAAACTCACAACTGTACAAATTATTGGTATAAATAATTAAAAAGCCTAGTGATAATAAAAAATTAATGCCTGTTTGATTCACATAACATTTTCAGTATTTCTCTACGTACATTTTCAATGCATAGATTTGTGTTTTTTAAATGGTATTACCTCTTTTACTTCCAATATTAAAGAAGCCTTTATCAACAATAAAGGGGCTGTATCAAATTTCTAATGTATATTCTCTAGAATGATCAGTATCTGACAGTTGACCAACCTATATTTCCCAAATTTCTACTATTTTGTTTTCATCTATTTTTATTATTTCAATTACCATGCGTTATATATTTTTGCAACTCATTTAACTCTCATTGTTGGTCAATTATCTTTTTTGAGTGAATGTTACGATAGTCATATACATTTTGCATTGTTCAGTTTACTCACATTCTCTTTATTTTTCCTATTTGATGGTTGTATTTTGTTGTGAATTCCCTATTACTTTGCATAGGAAAGTAAATTTCCTGTTACTTTGTATACTTTATAATCTTTATTCTTTGTGTATTAATCATTTTTCTATCATGTTGATGATTTCTTCAATTATACACTTCTGTTTTGTTTTCCTATCAAGCTGCAAGTACTGAATGAAAGAGTGACCTTTTCTTTAGTATCATTATATTTTTTAAATTTAAATTTACAATCTTTGTGGATTTTTGTTATATTTATTTAGTCTGGTATATGTCTATTTCATGTTGCAGAGATTTCTAGTACCTAACAATTTAGGGATACTCTTCACATTTATCCTCGTTTTCTTTTACTGTTAATTTTGAAAAAAAAATTATTTTAGAATATTTCTTGAATTGTTTCTGTTTATTGTGATGAGGTTAATTATTTTTAAAGACCTGAATAACTATTTCAGCAACCCTGGCTTATTGACATAGAGTCAAACTCTGAAGCAGCAAAGACTACTTTGGCACAACTGTGTGATCAGGTGGTTCACTGTCAAGAAAAAGCATCTCAGTACAAAGCCTTCCAAAAAGCATTTAAGGTAAGAAGTTTAGTATAGTTATATGTGTGTTTGTGTGTGTGAGTGTGCGAGTGGGAGAGTGAAACTCTGAAGCAGCAAAGACTACTTTGGCACAGCTGTGTGATCAGGTGGTTCACTGTCAAGAAAAAGCATCTCAGTACAAAGCCTTCCAAAAAGCATTTAAGGTAAGAAGTTTAGTATAGTTATATGTGTGTTTGTGTGTGTGAATGTGCGAGTGGGAGAGTGAATTCTGTGAAGTATTTTCACCATACCTTTCTCTATGTATTTAACCAGAACAATTTTTATATGATCAGATATACAGAATGGTTCAGAGAAGCAGGAAAGTCGTACATGACGTTTTATCTATGCTATCTACAGGTAGCATTAGGCAATTGGTGGGACTGAATGATGTACACCAGCCTGCCCAATACACCTTAACATTTAATTATCATGGGTGGTTAAAGTGGTCATTAATGTTCACAGTATAAGCTTATTACATAAATATTGGCAGTGTGGAAGTTACACGCTTTTTTACTTTTCATTAAACTTTATTTATATCAAATTGCTCAGAATTAAGTTTTATAGAAGTTTTATTTAAAATAATCATGTGTTTGTTGCCTATTTTACACTGTTATTGCACATAAAAATCAAAAAAGGGTTTTACTTTAATTTTTCCATTTTACTCTAAATATCTAAAAAGGACCTGAGGCAAAGTTATGGGACTTATTTTATTTGCTTTCACAAGTTTAAAACCATAAGAAACTACCATTTATGTCTTTTAATTAATGGCTAAAAGGTTCCGTATGATATTTCTTCATGGGAGACATAGAAATCGCTCTAAATGCATTTGTTAACTGCGCCTTTGTTTATACTGAGATACATCTCAGTATAAAGCAATTCCGGTACTATGTCTGTATGAAACTTTTTCTTATTTCTCGATATAACTTCATCTCCAAAATATAACAATTTCTTCTTGAATCAACCTATATATAAATCAACAAAAACAATAATATTCATATTGTCTCTGTGTGTTGACTCTATGTTGTCATGGCGACACTCTTCCTCAAGTTTTATTTAGAAAATGTAGTTCCTAAAACACATTCCACAAAGGTTGGAATTCAATAAGTAGCCATATATATGTATTGAATATTTTTATAACTAAACATGTTTGTATGAGTTAGGTAGACAGTAATTAAACACAAAATAAGGTTTTATGAGCAAAAGTATATTTTTTTGCAGTTTTGGAGCTTGACTAATAAAGTCAAACATAACCGAGGGAGATTGAAAAATGTACTAAACTAATATAAAAACCTAATTTTACACATTTTTAGTGTAAAGCTGACTATACTATATAACTAACTAAAGTATAGTAATAGATAACAATAGTAGTATAATGTCTAGATAGCTAGTACGTTTCTACTTCAACTTAAGGCATAATTAAACATTGAAATAAATTTGAACTTAAACAAAGCAGTATGAGCTTGTTTAAAACACTATTTGTTAGCTTGTAGTAACAATTCATAGAAGTAAACTCAATGTATTAGTGGTAAAACAATGAAAACATTTTGCATCTTGACCAAAATTGCTTGATACTCTGTTCTGTATATGGATGGTTGATATTTTCTGTCACGGTGACTTGTCACTGATATTTGTTTGTCACTGGTGGTACGAGTACAGAATACGAAAAATGCCAGTTCCAGTGACAATGGATTGATCGAAAGTTGCCTCTATTGTGATTGGGCAAAAATTGGCAGTAACTGGAGGGAGCGGCTGTCAATGGTTGATTTGTCACTGTTACTGGCTCTGCTCTCACCTCCTGGCTCAAGGCGTCAATTATTGTGCAATGTCGTTAACTACATTGGGAGGGGAGATTGTCTCTGTTGTGATTGGGCAAAATATCGTGGTCATGACAGAAAAGTTACTGGTATTATATCATGGGTGTCATTAGATAATTTGTCTCGGTCACTGGTTCTACTCATTTACGTTGTATGTGGACCTGTCAGGTTTCAAGATAGTGACAGTGTACATATAGTACAGTAGACACTATTTCACACTTGGTAGTTTGTTCTTAATTTCATAGCAGTTTATTTTTAAATAAAATGAGCCTTCCAAAAAAAGAAAAAAACGAGATGTAGAATTATTCACTAGTGTAATATGTCTGCCTGTTATTTTCACATACAGAGCAGTCTCTCAGTATCCCTTGTCACAGTAACTAAAGTCATCGGTAAAAGTCACTGATCCAAACCTGGCACTGTCACTAAAATCACGAATTCATTAACGTCACTGGATCGTCCATTCCTAGTTCTGTAACTACTGCCCCCTTATATGTCATGCATGACACACTGCCAGAATCGAAGGTAATTTTCAAGATTCCAGTAACTCTAAAATTAATATAGTTTTAAAATATAGTGAATATATATGAAAACAGTTTTTTTTGGAAGAATGAATGATACCCATAGTTATAATAATCATTGAATAACAATTATTAATAATACAAACTTCTCGCAACAATAAATTTCTTTCAAAATTTAATTTCATAGAAAAATAAATTGAAATTTTCATCCTGGAATAACTATTTATTATTTTTTCCACCTAGACAAACACAAAAAGAAGCTTTTATGTAAAAAATTTTATTACAGGTTGAAGTGACACGTTTTGATATATTGGATGAAGTTATGAATGATGTCAAACTAAGGCAGTTACTGTGGGACAGCATTGAAGGATGGGATAAGAACATGGATGACTGGACCCATAATGAATTTGCAACATTAGTTCCTGAAGATATAAATCAAACTACAGCAAAATTTATGAAGTATATAACACAGTTTGAAAAAGGATTACCTGAAAATCTTATTGTTCCCAAACTCAAAGAGAGAGTTGAAAGACTAAAGGATAAGGTATGCCTGTTTGATTATTTATGTTATTGTATTTTTTTAGAATATAATGATCTATATTTGTGTGTCCAGTCATAAAAGCTACATAAATAAAACAGTGTTGATATTTGAGTCAACATTTTTTTATTTCTTCCTTTACTCTCTTAAACAACATTTTAGCAGCTATTTTGCTGTAATATTCAGGCCCCAAATAGATCAGCATCACACAGCCTTATAATAAATATACACACAGATACAGGAAAATCCACTTATTACTATTTTTTTCTCATACCCTAAAATTTAGCATAAGAACATAACAATTTTCACAGATAATACCCTCTGAATCCTGTTTAATACACTTTTTTTGATGCAACGATTTTATCAACTACAGTATATAGAAAATTTTACTGTGTATCAATAAATTAACAAGTATTACTGTAATAAGAAAAAGTATTACTGTAGTTTTATTGGAGTTCAGATGTTACAGTACTATATGACGAATCAAGGATATGAAAAATATGTTTATTACAGAACAGAATCCAATAGGATAAAAAAATAGAACTTTGATAAAGACTGTCAAAATGATTTTTCAAGATGTTTACATCAATGACATATAGTTCTTCAAGTTTACATTGCAAAGGATGACTACAGCATGTTTCTGTTTGCTTAGAACAAACTGCCTTGATTTGTTTACTGTACATGTACAAGTACACTACACATTCTACAATGAACACATTCCCTTATTTTCACCCCTATCAACTTTTCCTACATCCTCTAATCATGAAAGTCTTACTAAACTTTAAGTTAGTAGATTCTAGTCAGTCACATTGGAGATTCGTACAGTAAGTATGTACTGTATGTGCCATAGGATCATTTATTATTACAGTGTGTAGTTGTTATCAAGTATAGAATGGTGTGTTTGTAAGGCATATGATAAGAGCGGGATAAAAAGAAATGCTTTATCAATTGATTATAAATAGAAAATTTGAAGTGTTACAATGAAAATTCACGTTTGAGAAATCAAAAGCAAATCGGGGCAGATCTGAACATTCAGAAGTTCCACTGTAAGACCAATTAAGAAAAAAGAGTTAGAAGAAAATACAGTGCAAAGAAAGAAAATAAAAACTGGGAAATATGAGGAAATGGAAAAGGTTTTGTTACAATGGTTTCATTAAGCTTGTAGCTTACACCTGCCTACGAATGTGATTATTTGAAACCAAAAAAACACGAGAAGTCATGAAAGAGCTTCAAAACATGGATGGATTAACCTAATCAAAACCAGATATAGCTTTGTATATCGTCAGATCAGTTGAGAAGTAGAGTCATTAAATGAGGAAGGTGTTTCTTCGAGGAAAGAAACCATGTTACCACAGTTGTTGAAGGATTTCTGCCTATGTGATGTTTTTAGTGCTGACGAGTTTGAACGTTTTTCAAACTTATGCCAGATAAGTTGCTTCTATATAAGAAGGACAAATGCCATGGTAGAAAACTAAGTAAAGAGAGACTTAGATTACTAGTGAGCACAAATGCAGATATTTCAGAAAAACTTAAGAGTAAATAAAAAGGAAATAAAATAGTCTTGACTCACATATCAAAGGTGTTTTATTTACATAATAATAATAACTTATATTTTCCGTTATATTATTCCTTCAAATTAACATGCACACTAATAGCATGAGTTTCTTAAGTAAATAATATTAAAGTTGCTTTGGTAATCATCTTGAATTCATTAAGTAAGTGTGGGTAGCGGGTTGACTTCGTCAATGAAATGCATCAGCAAGTAATTTGAAAAGTATTCTCTGAGTTACAAAATAATTACTTATAAAATAATATTAGTTTGTTTTAAATAAATATTTTAAAAATATTTATAATGAAAATATAATTTATTATGTTTAAAAAAATATCAAAATTAACTACTTTAATGAACTAGTTATAGGTATTTATAGAAAAATATCTAATTTATTTATTGTAAAGGGATTAATTTTCAGTGTTAAATTAGTTAGTATTAAAAATAAGGAATGAGAGTTTTAAAGATATTTTCCAAATTTCCTTGAATTAAAATTACTAAATTATTTACATTTTTTTAAATAATGCATTTATTTTAATATATGTTGTTGGGTACAATATTTATAAGACAGGTATTTAAACAGTTTAGTAAATTATTTTACAGCTTCCAGTCATTACAACTTTAAGAAATCCAAACCTGAAACCCAGACATTGGATGGACATAGAACGTGTTTTAGGTACTAAATTCTCCACTGAAGTGCCATTGACGTTAGAAATGTTGGAACAATTAGGGGCTTTCATATTTCATGCAGAGTTGCAAGAGATTTCTGGGCAAGCAAGTTCAGAAGCTGGACTCGAGGCATTATTACGCAAGGTAAAGATTAGTTTTTAATTTGTAACTTTTATTTTATACAAATAAATATAAACAGTAAATTCTCGTACCTATTTAGGTCCTACAAATTTGACTAAACCTTCAATGTAATCTATTTGTTTTCTGGAGAGTAATCAATTATTTAATTTTTTTAATATTTTCTAAACTGCTGTTGTATAGTGATCATTCAAGCTATGAACATATTTTATTAGGCTTTTAATTACTTTTTTCCATGGTGTTGTAAGCGAATAGTTGGTGTGGTTGGTTTGAAGAGATGATATATCGCCTGATTAAAACACCGTTAGACAAAGATGAACATTACCAAGAATGAAACACTTGAAAACATATAGTACAAACTAATAGATATAACACAAGAATGATTGACAAATTATACAACCGCCTAAAAAACAAAATCAATAACCAAAATACAAATACACAACATGACAAACCCATAAAATACTTAAGAATGCCATACAGATCATCCAAAACCCACAATCTAACCAATACACTATGAAAATACAATCACAAAATAGCTTTCTACACACAACACTCTTAATAAACAATTTAAACCCAATAACAAAATCAATGAAATTTACAACGCCGCTGGAGTTTACAAACTAACTTGCAGTTCGTGCCCCAGTTTTTACATAAGCCAGACAGGGAGGTCTTTTTACACACGCTACCAAGAACATATAAATATATACACTAACAAACAATAATTACTAATCAAACGTCACTGAACATCTCAAGTTCACAAAGCATGACTACAGAGACATAGCAACCAACCTAAAAATTTTTCATAAAAACACAGAAATAACCGACGTTATACAACCGAACAATACTAAATATACAAACATATAAAACTACACCCAACACACATACTCAACACCCAATTACATTATAACTCACACATACTTTTCGACATCATAATTCCTAATCCTCACAAAGTAATCCCCAAAATCCCACGCCTGCCCTAACACCCTAACCTACAAAAACTTGATATCAGTTACGGTCTGATTTGACAATGGGATACATTTCCCAAAACGACCATCCTTAACAAATATAAGTAAGTGCTACTATAGGGAAGTTTGTGAAATATTTACAAGTGATTTAGTATAAACTAGTAGCTCACGTGAAGATGGAACCAACAAATGTTTTAACAAAAGTAAGAACCAGATCTGGGCATTGCCAAATTTACAGCCACGGCTACTAATATATTTACATTGAACAACTTATAATAACTACATTTATCTAATTTTTGAAGAACCTATAATAATAATAACAATAAAACGTAATATTAACAAAATTATTTAAATAATTTAAATTAAAAATAATATTTAACAATTAATTAATTTACAATAATATTTAACTTTGAATTGATCCTAATTCACTATTAACAATTTTATTTTTATTTCTATTTATAAATAAAGTTGCCCATGCATCTAATTCATTAAAATTTATTACATTTTTTAAAAGGACATTTTTTTAACATTTTCACTTTTAAACATATTTCTTGGCCAAACAATGATACACCATAACTGAATTTTCAGGCCTATTATATTTAAAATAGGAAAAATCTTTCGCTCTAACTTGTGTGTTTCTTTTAGTTTGTCCAATATATTTCATCTGGCACATTTCATGCTGCAAACTATAAATTCCCGAATTATTTAAATTTTTTATTACATCTTTCTCGTTCCCTAGTAGACTTTTTAGGTTAGTTCTTGTAACTAACGTTACTTTTACATTACTGTTCTTCTCCAAAGCTTTTTTAGCCATCTTTTTTTGTCAGGGATTGTAAGTTTCCTTCTAGTTCAAAATTGTTTTATATCATATTAGGAATTCCATTAAATTTGTGAATGTACTATGTTTTTAACACACAAAAATTTTATTGTTTTGCAGGTTGAAGATGCATGGAAAGCATTAGAGTTTGTAGTCCTCCCTCACAAAGAATCGAAAGATGTTTATATTTTAGGTAGTACTGAAGAAGTGCAAACTGCACTGGATGAAAGTAATATCAATATAAATACCATAGCTAGTTCTCGCCATGTGGGCCCTATTAAACCTAGAGTAGATGATTGGATTCTACAGCTTGAACTTTTCTCAAAAACTCTGGTAACTATTTTCTTAAACATTTTTTTGTTTGTTTGATAAAATTGAAATTTTGTTTGTTACATTGTAAGTTACTTATTTAAAACTCCCCATCAGAAAAAAATTGCTTTCTCTTTCACATTATCAGTTTGCCAATAACTGATAAAAAGGGTAAAGGGCTAATAGAAATTACCTTTTTGGGAGATGTATACTGTTTCAGGTCATAAATGGGACATGCCTTTCAAAACAACCATTCTCATGTTGGTGATAAATTCATTCCTCTACATTTCCATCTTAAGTGGCAGTTTTATTTGTGCAATGAACTCCTATAAGTGAACTTTACACTTTCCTTCAAACACAAGGTCATAACTGATGTTGAAAGTAGGTTTTATAAAATTAAAACGTGAATTAAAATGAGTTTAACAAATGGGTGAATTAAAACCTGAAAATTAATGGTTATGAATTCAAAATTTAAAATGTTGCCTTGATGCTCACCACAACCACTAAGGCAGAAAAAATCATGGTAAGTCAAAGTGGAACAAGTACCATGCTCAGCACTTCAATTTTTGCCATAAAAAACATTGTTTATCCTCTCAGACTTATGTTACAGTGTTGGTACATCGATTCGGTTTTCATAATGATGTTTTGAGGTATTTCAGAGGAGATGCGCATTGAAGAAGACCTAAGCTATAGGATGAAAAATACTCATGTTGAATCATGCCAAGTGCACACATTAAAAACACTCATTTTGACAAAAAACAATATAGCCGTTATACTACATCCTTCACAACTGTCAGAATTAGCTTCATGTGACTTTTTCCTATTGCCAAAAATTAATTTTGAATAAAAGTTTGCTATTCTGAAAATGTAGAAGATGTTATAATTATAATAATTCAAAAGGAAAGTATGGAGAACATGTTGAAGAAAATGTGTAACAATAATGATATAGGTAAGTAATCAATTTTATAGATCTAGTATGTGAACTTTAAAACTTTGTACAACTGTTCTGGGATAATTAAACCAATTTATATTTCATACCCCAATGGCTAAATCAGCAACAGCAAGGCCTTTCTCGTGTGATTCCAAGAAAAGGTCAGTTCTTCTGCCATAATAGGCATTCATACTTTGCTACACATCTTATTTTCATAATCCAAAACTATACCAACATACAACTAATTTATACGTAGAGTTTGAAATTTATAACCCCTTTAAATCTCTTTAAACCAATTTAATCTCAGATACAGATCTGTATTGTTAACTTTCTGAGTAAAATTCAGTAATTCTAGAGAAAACACATTTTCTTCTAGAAGCTATTCTTCTTGTTAAAAATTCAAGAGTGTGAACTTCTTTACTTATAGCTTATTTTAGATTAATTTTAATTTAATATCCAATTCTATGGTTTTTTTAATTTCTTGTTTTAGGATGAGTGGTTAGAATGTCAGACTAATTGGTTATATTTGGAGGCCATTTTTTCTGCTCCAGACATTCAAAAGCAGCTTCCATTAGAATCAAAAATGTTTTTACAAGTTGATAAATCTTGGAAGGAAATTATGCGAAGAACTGCAAAGGTATTTATTGTTAATAGTTATTTCCTATTTAACTCCACTATTTTGTATTTCATTTCAATAGTTTATAGTGATTAATAATTTTATATTGCTACATATTAGTATGTTATAGGTTGAAAAATTTACCCTAAACAATTTCAATGGTAATGTTTGAGTATTTCATGATGCCACATACATTGTTAGCAAAAGCTGAGAAAATTCGAAATATCAGCTAATGTACTTAAATAACATCTCTGAAAATTATGATAATTATAAAAATAAAAAATGAAGATGACTGTTTTCTAAAGCATAGCACAAAAATTAAGTTTTATTAGGAATAAAAAAGTTGATCGACTTAATAGACTGATATTCCTGGGGTGTAGAGGTGGTAATATAAGATGTTATTGACAAGTGCAAATTAGGTAGTGGAGGAGTTATTAAACAAAAACATAAATAACAGCTTGAAGTCACTGTATCATATATGTTTTTATTTAAATAAATAAAACCAGTAACCCTATTTTTTTCACCCTTATGTACATTTCAATTACAAAACAAACATCTTCATAGGAATTATTACAAACTCTTGAATTTTGTAGTCTATTGCTTTTGGTGAAACTTATTAATTACTTTTACATTAGTTTATGACTATCCAAACTTTAAATTTTGTAAATTTTCGCTCCATGGCGATCTTCATCAGTGTCTTCTGGAAGTAAGTTTTTATAAACTTAAAAAATTTAAAGTTCCGATAGTCATAAACTAATGTTAAAGTGATTAATTATTACAGAAATAAATATTTTTTTAATAACTACAAATTATAATAATATGTAACATGCTTTTTTGTAATAGCTTCCTATAAAGTGGTTGCTTTGCAATTGAAATGTTTACAAATGTTTTAATAAAAAGTTTTATTTGGAGTTAAAAGGTTTTATTTATTTAAATTAAAACACATATTTTGCCCCAAGATACAAGACTAAGAAAATTTTATTATTATTCAAAGGCCTACTTTTATTACTCTTAATGTGTAATAGTTTTCAAGTTTGACTAATGCACTAAATACTACATTCCTTTACATAAAGATTTTTCAAAAGTTTCAACTTTTTTCTAAAACTTTATACAAATATTAATTGATTAAAATGATTTTGCAGATTTTACCTTTATTTTTATATTTTAATCTAATAGATATATTTTATACAATTGTTAAATGAAAAATGATTGGTTAACCTGTATACATTTTAAGTGACAAAACTTACTTCCAACCCTAGACAAGTTTTAAATTACAAAAATAACTAAAATTTTATATAGACAGTTTATGATCATAGACAACAGATTATGCAATAAACACAGTTTTATACTGACACAAAAACTACCAATCATAAATAGTTCAATTTGAAGTTGCTTCTTGTAATCATCTGGAATCCACTGAATTAATCATAATTATTGAGTAACGATTGTTTCAAAATGCGTTACCAAGTGAGTTAATAGTTTTCACTCAGTTACTCACATAATTACTTATGATAAGTTCAATATTGTTGTTAGAGCATTGAATAACATATCAAACTAGCTGGAAAGTGTGACTAAAATATAAATATGTCAGGGGCTTAGTCCAATATTTAAAGCATGAAAAATGGATATTTTTTAAGGAACACAAATTTTTCTGTAATAAAATTTTCATTATGCACAGAATCCACTAGCAATCACAGCATGTACTCAGCCTGGATTATTAGAGACATTTCTTGTCAATAACAATTTGCTGGATCAAATTTTGAAATGTCTTGAAGCATATTTGGAATCTAAACGAGTTGTTTTCCCTAGATTTTACTTCTTATCCAATGAAGAACTTATTGAAATTTTAGCACAGGTAAATGAAATTTTATTTTTATTGACTTTGTGCATAGTATTCTTTTAGCTTTTGATTTGTTAATTAAAATTTAATTTAATTTTCTTTCTAGAAACATTTTATTTATTCTTGAATTTTGTAGTCCATTACGTTTGGTGATACACTATACACCATAACACTATACATCATAACACTATAAAGAGGCATGTCCCGACAATGCTAAAAACTCCTCACCTACACTAATAAAATACACCCAAAACTCCACTTCACTTCAGAAATTGAAACCAACCAATCCCTAAACTTCCTTGACCTAACCATAACATAAAGCCTCACACAACAACACAGCTTCAACATTTACAGGAAACCCATAATGACAGACACACTTATTGACAACACCTCAACCATCCTATCCAACCCAAACACGCTGCCTTCAGATCCATGCTCCATAGGCTTAAAGAAGTCCCAATGACCACTAAAGAACTAGACACAATTAAATATTTAGCATACACAAATGGATACAGCAACACAATAATAGGTAATAACAGGGAAAACAAATACATTACATTACCATACATAAACAAAACAACAAACAAAATTGCCCGCAAATTTCAAAAAATAGGATACAAAATAGTATACAAAACTAATAACAAGTTACAATACAAAATACAAGACAACTACAACAACAAAGATAAACTACAAGCACCAGGCGTATACAAACTAAACTGCAACAAATGTAACAAATTATACATTGGACAAACAGCTCCCAGCTTTAAACAAAGAGTTGAGGAACACCCACTCAACATTTTACAATCACATAAAAGAAACAGGACACAAATACACAGACATTTACCATAACCTAGAAATCCTACACATCAACAAAAAAGGACCACATCTTAACACCTAGAACATATGAAATTTACAGACACACAAAAACAGAAAGTATAAACATATTAAACGAACAAACACAATACAAATCACACATACTCTTTGATACTATCATGCCTTTAAAACCATCACTGCTTGACCCGACATCTCCAAGCAGAACACACTGATGAAGATCGCCAAATAGCGATCAAAAATGTTCTATCTCAGTAAGTTTTAACAAATTTACAAAACTTAAGGTTCGGATAGTCATAACTATTGTTTAAGTGATTAATTTTATTTATATTTTAGTAAAAAACATTTAATTATGTATTTGCATACAAATTTTTTTTTGGAAATTGTCGACCTGTTTCAAATTTACTACCTATTGGTAGAATTGATATCTAGTAGAACTTGGATAATTCAAAGCTGTTCGAATAAACCAAAACATTCGAATTATGAAATTTGGAAAATAACCTTTCTATCAAAAGCAGTCCAGTTTTTTGTGACTATGATGACTGTTTCACCCTTTTTCAGGTATTATGTCGCTGGTCTATATTTCAAGAAACAGACTATACATTAAACACTCTAATTTAAAGAGCAAGAAAACTACATGAACACAATATAAACATATACACTAAGTTATTAATATATATATACAATATAAAACTAATATTTATCAAAATATTTTGTAATGTCCGATTGTCTGCCATATTTAATTTTTTTATCATTTATAAAATCCTCAAGTACATTTAGGGAGAGAAAAACACTGTCACTAACATTACTTTTTCAAATTTTCATTTTAAACAGGCACACTAGTCTAACAACAAACTGATGACTAAGCAGATCGTCTATTGATAACTGTTGATGGCTTACTCCAAATCGCTTACGCACCAAATATTGTACCTTAAAACAACACAGAGAATTCTTGGAAGGCAATCACTAGTACCCTGAAATTCGAGCCAATATACAAACAAATAACTTCGAATTAAAAAAGTTGAACTTTGAATTATCCATAATTGTTTTACATTGGTAGCATATAAGTTCAAGAGACCGACCCGAAACGTTTTAAATTATCGGCAATTTCAAATTCATGATGTTCGAATTATCGACGTTCTACAGCATTCATTGAATATAGATGAATTTCAAATATAAAATATTGTTAAAACTCAAAACAATAGATATTTGTTACAAATTTGCTTTTTCTCTTTAGACAAGAAATCCTCATGCTGTGCAACCACATTTGCGTAAGTGTTTTGATGCTATATCTAAAATAGAGTTTGGTACTAAGCTAGTACCTGCAAAGGATGGAGAAGAATCTGGTGAAATGGAAGAAGTTTTAACTACAGACATTGTTGCAATGATTTCTCCAGAAAATGAGAGAGTTTTACTAGGAAAAGTAAGTTTCATAAGGGTAGAATTTAAACTCACTTCAAGCAAGATTCCAATTTGTACTAATCTGATTTTACTAGTCTAATGGGCACTGACCAGTCATTTAAATCAATAAGCTGGACCTCTTTAAAAATGCATTATGTTTTACATAGGTGTAAATATCCTCATTGTAATTTATATTGATCCTGTGAAATGGAGTAAGCTCAACCTTTGTCAGTTTGTGATTATTTCCTTACTGTACTGTGTGCGTGTGTGTGTGTGTGTGTGTGTGTGTGTGTGTGTGTGTGTGTGTGTGTGTGTGTGTGTGTGTGTGTGCGTGTGTGTGTGTGTGTGTGTGTGTGTGTGTGTGTGTGTGTGTGTGTGTGTTGTGCATGTTGGTGTGTGTGTGTGTGTGTGCATATTTACATCTAGTAGGACTTACTTTTAATGTTAAATGAGGATGGTTATTTTAGGAAATCTATTATTTGACGACTCAGAGTCCCTTATCAGTTACCTCTGAGTTGGCAAAAGAGACATCTGCTGCAACATCAGCTATTTATGTTTAGCGTTTTACTTATTACTGGTAGCATAATAATTTATAGTATAAAAAAAATATTATTTCTAGGGTCTTAAAGCACGTGGCAATGTAGAAGATTGGCTTGGAAAAGTAGAAGAATCTATGTTTTTATCTTTACGCAGACAAATGAAGGAAGCAATAGTTGATTATGGTCTTAAACCTCGTGTTCAGTGGGTACTTGATCATCCTTCACAGGTAAAAATATTACATTAATGAAGGTTAGAGTGAAATTATTAATATACTCATTTTCATATCTGTTAGGAATATTTCAATATGTTTGAGTATATTTTCTGACATTCCTAACTTTTCAATATTCTCCTCTGTAGCATTTCGGATTAACTCCATTATCAAAACTTCAATTGTACTTAAAGTAGTGAGTAAAATTGAAGTTTTTAAAATGGAGTTAATCCGAAACGTGTCAACAGAGGAGAATATTAAAAAGTTAGGAATGGCAGAAAAATGTACTCAAACATATAGAAGGCTAGAGTTATTTTATAGAAACTTCAGAGACTCCTTGAATTGTTCATGTAAAATTACAAGGTTCAATATTTCAGAGTGGCATATTTGTTATGGTTATTAGCTTTTACATCAGGAGGGCAACCAGATATCTCATTTTTGTTTATTACAGGCAAACCTTAATTATGAGGTATGTTCAAAAAGGAAAAGGCATTTTGTTATTTCATGAGTTGTATTAGAAGGGTTTGTGTCTTTTTATAGTTATGTTGATAAAACATTATTTACATTCGTCTTTACATTAGTAACCAAATTGGATAGTTATTTGGTTGTCAGTTGTGAATAAGGTTTTGTGTGTTTGCTTGCAAGAGGTGATTATAGATATATTAAAGAAATATATATTATTACAGAAATTGTATTAAATTTTGTTATAAAAACAGATTACAATGTATAAAGTTTTAGAAATGTTGAGTATTGCTTTCAGTGAGTCTGCTGTAAGTAAAACAAAAGTTTACAAGTGGGCGTGTGCTTTTATGACAGATGTGAAGATGTTGAAGCTGACGTGTTTCAGAGTGCTCCAGCATCTCAAAAAAATACTATATTTTCTCCAAAAGTCTTATCTTTTAGACTTTCATTTCACCTTGGCATTGTCTCCTTATCAATCAGTTCTTGGCTGTATGTATCATTATAGTTCTTATATTAATAAGACTGTATAATCCTTAAAGTTTCTTTTCTTATTGCTTTTTTCTGATATTTCTGGTCCTTAAAATTCCATTTAGTTTTCCAATAACATCTAGTCAATGTGTCTAGTGACTGAATAACATTCAGTCAATGTGTCTTCTACGAGGTGTGGCTATTAAATAACGAGACTGACGTTGCGGCAGCAAAAGTGCGCATGCGTAATCCGCCATTGACTGTCAGCTGTTTAGTGTGAAGCTTTCTCTTCAAAATGCCCTTAGCCTCATCTACGTAAGTAACACGGTTTAGTTATAACCTTCATTTCCGTTAACGTTGTTATTTTGTTTTGCCGAATAGTGTAATAATAGAGCAACGAATTGTTGTTAAATTTCACTTTAAACTTGGAAAAACCGCTACTGAAACTTATAATTTACTGAAAGAAGTGTACGGCAGTGAATGTTTATCCCGTGCACGAGTTTTTGAATGGTTCAAACGTTTTAAAGATGGCCGACAAGACGTTGAAGATGATTCGCGGCCAGGTCGCCCTTCAACGTCAAAAACGGATGACAATGTCGAAAAAGTTGCTAATTTGATTCGGTCTGATCGTCGATTGAGTATTCGTGCTATAGCTGAAACTGTAAACATTGATAAAGAATGTGTACGGCAAATTTTACATGACAATTTGAACATGCAAAAAGTGTGCGCCAAAATGGTGCCAAAGATTCTCACGTTTGAACAAAAAGAAACTCGCAAAAATGTTTGTACTGACATTTTAGATTCCATTAAAAATGACCCAAATTTATTGGAAAGGGTAATAACATGTGAAATCTGGATTAAGGTGAAATCTGCATTAAAAGGAACAAGATTTGAGTCCGTGGAAGCTGTTAAAGAGAAAGCGGCAAGAGTACTAAAAGAGTTGACAAAAGATGACTTTCAGCACTGCTTCCAACAATGGAAAATTCGCATGGAGCGTTGCAGGGATAGAGAAGGGGTGTATATTGAAGGCGATAATAAATAATTATGTATAAAATGAGAATAAAACTTTTTACAACGTCAGTCTTGTTATTTAATAGCCACACCTCGTATTCATTCAGTGAGATATTTTAATTTTTTAGTTATTTGTACCTAGTCTATTGTTTAGTACTTTTTGTTGAGTTTGTGTATCACATGGCCAAGGTTTCATCATTTTGTCTATCATTAAATTCCTTAGCTCACACTCTCCTGATATATATTTTGCATTAAATTTCAATCGTTAATAAAATACGTTTTTATTCACCCAATCAAGTTCAAATACATTTTTTTTAAGTGGATGACGATGTTAATAAGGTTTATTCAATGATTCAATTATAAAAATTTGGGCGTGTATCCGGATTTTAAATGTGAATCATCATGTTCAAAGTCTACCGCTCTTTGGCAATGCGTCAACTTTTAAATACCAAGAAATGAGTGTCTAATAGACGTATATAAAATTTTCTTTTACTACTATCAGGTTGTCGTCAATACCTCTATTGTACAACCTTAAACTGTTATGGTTTCCACAAAATATCATAAATAGTGCTGTAAGGTTAAAAATGAATGAAACGAGTAAAATAAACAAACAAACTGGAAATAAGCAAACCATGATACAATTTGTTTTTCTTGACCTTAGTAGAAATTAATGTTAAAAAAAGTTTCATATTACTTGTTTAGTAGTTAATCTTATGGAGAAGCAGTGTGCCTTATTCTTAGTATTTTACTACTTCTAGTATCACTCAGCAAAGAAACCACTACTTAATTTTAATTTTCAGCAGATCTGTTACACACTAGATCAGTGCATTGTTCAATGCTGTAAGTCACGGACAATACTGTCTTGTCCGTGACTCACAGCTTGAAAAATGCCCTGATCTAGTGCAAAACTCGTGTGCTGAAAAATATCAGTAAGTAGTGGTTTTTTTGCCGAGTGATACTAGAAGTAGTAATTTAAAAATCCTCAAAATCTACAACACAAAAACTGCTAATCTTAGTATTTTGGTCAGTCATTCCTAAATTTATATTAGTAACCTTAGATTTAGAAGAAGAAACATTGGAGTTGGAAAATAATTATTATATTATATCATAATATTATTATGCATATCACTGTGCACATTTTATATTTTGCCTTAATTTAAAGACTCATCTAGGATACCTACATTATTATTTGGAAAAACAATATCTAATATGACTCTAAATTTAATATATGTTGTATACATTGGTTACTGTCCTATATGTATTACTTACCTAAACCATCAAGTAAGTATAAACTCTCTAAACTTCTTGTGAGTAGAAAGCAAGCAATATTCATTTTGTGGGAGCAAAGTGTCACCAGTTCCAGCATTTTACATCAACCTAATGCCGATATTTAAATAGGATTAAATACAAAATACTTTTACAGTGTTATAAATAAAAATTATTAGTAGTAACGTAAAATACTGAATTGGAGCTGGGCCGTTAACTACTGAATGGTCTTGCGTGTTATTGATACCATTAACCCTGCAATTTCTCAGAAATTTTTTTAAAAAACACAATATGACACATGGTATGTTTAAAAAAATATTGGAGTCTTTAATCTTATAATAGAAATATTTCAGTCAGTTATGTTAATCTCTTTTAAATACAGTAACTAAAATTACTTTAGAAAATTTGTAACTGATATACTGTATTTACCATTTATATTTAACATCATCACTTTGGTTGATTCTGTTACTTATATTTGTAGTTATATATACAATATTTCAACCCAAATTTCAAAAGGAACTGACCTGAAATTTAGTGCGTTTTTTTATTATGGGCTAATGAAATAACTTTTTTATTTTTATAAAAATGGTAACCTAATGGATAAAATGTAATTGAAAATAAATCTTCGCTGCAGAAAAATTAAACTCATTTCATCTAGTAAAATCTTCACCGTCTACTTTGTCATAATCCTGTTTATTTGAATTTTCTCATTTTTTATGTCTATAATTGGCGCCGTCTGATTGTAATTAGAACTGCAATAATGGTTTTTTCCAAACCATTAGCTCTTGAAGCCAATTTAATTAAATTTTTGTCTCACTAATTGTTTATCTTGTGAACAAATTGAAACACTTTAAACAAATTCTTAAACTTGTTGTGTGTGGATGTAATGGATATGATGCATTGGAGTTCTAGTGTTCTTCTTTACTTTTTTTTAATGTTATTGACTATTCTCGGGGAAAGAAAAATAACTCGAATCAATCGCATGCTCAGTTTGCTCACATATAAATCTGAATTTCTTGAATAGGGATTCAACACTTATATTGGAGGTATAAACATGTCATGAGTAAGTCATAAGTTGGTTTTTAAATATTTTGTTTATTGCTATTTAAACTAGGTATGAACAGCCTGATCAAACATCAGTTCTTATGAATTAAGGTGCAAAATAATGTGTTACAATTAAGAGAGTTTTTTCATGGAGATATTTTAAATTTGAAAAATCCTTTCAATAGAATTCTCAGAATTAAAAAAAATTATCTTTCTTCACTAAAACTACTGGAGATTTAATATTACAGCAGAGTCTCAAAACTCCAAGTCCCGATACTTTAAGCTTTCTCTAAATTGGAGCATATTTCTATTTGAGTCTATTTCACCTATTTGGAAGAAAATTATGGGTTGGACTTCCAAGAAATATTTATAGCCATACAGCATGAAAAAGAAATGAGTCGGGCTTCCAAGAAATATTTATAACTGTATGGAATGCAAAGGAAATGAGTTGATCTTACAAGAAATGTGTAATTCCATATAGTATTTAAAAGAAATGAGTCGGTACTCCAAGATATGTTTATATCAATACGGAACACAAAGGAAATGAGTCGGGCTTCCAAGAAATGTTCATATAAAGTTCTATAAACTTATTTGTTCATGTCTAATTATAGTATTAGGGCTCATTAACACTTCTATTTTTTGTAATGCACAGGAATATATTTCCGTGTAATCTGAGTTTTTGGTAATTCAAGGGGTCTCGATCCTATCTACCTCAAATTATTGGGACCCTACTGTAAAATTCTAACTAGCCTCAAATAAAACCTTACCTACATTTGTTTGCATATGAATGCCATTTGTATTGAAAATATTTTAAACAGAAATTATATTACTTTAAATCTGTTGTTTTAGATTGTTTTAACAGTGTCACAAACAAGGTGGTGTTCTAATGTTCATAAAGCTTTAGAAAGTAAATCAGAAGCAAAAGTAAGAGATTTTGAAACACAGTGTTTTAAAGTGAGTATTAATAAACTATGTACAGTCTATATATATACAGTACATATATTGCTTTATGTATTTTTACAATTAGTGGTATTCAAACTACAATGTTCATATTTTGTTATAATTGAAGTTATTATAAATTAAATAACCTAATATTTCAGAATAAAACAACAAAAATTTCAAAAATAGGCAATCTGTGCCTTTCTATTAAAACAATGTGTATATAAGACTTCTCAGTGAGATAGTCTTTTCACTGGTTTCTTTTCATTTCTACTCATACATTGCCAATGACTTTGTTGATCAATAATCCCACCTATTGTAAAAACAGTTTTGTAATTCAATTTTTTTTTTTTAATTGTGTTACAGACTTTCTTAACAGTTTTTTACAAACTATGAACAAAGAAAGTTTTTGTAACTATTTCATCTTAGTAGATAAGAGTCTATAACTGTTGAATTATAATTTACACTACTGGTTTTAATGTTTTGTGGTTAAACCCACTAAGTTTTGATTTGCATAAGTTCGTTAGTACCAAATAACACTGTAACAAGTGCTAGCGGTAGTTCCGTTAGGATGGGTGCCTTCACTGGATCTAAGTGTACTGACAATACGTTTTGGTTTGAAGAATAAAAGTTCAGTGATAAAAGTTTAACCTAATTTCTGTACCAAGCATGATAAAGATCCTTCTATTAGGCCAAAAATTTTAAAATAGCATAAATGCTTTGTAGAAACAGGGTGGTTTTTAAAACATAACAAATCATAAGGTTGTCCAAGCACACACAACAAAGTCGTTAAGCCAGTAAGATAATGTTTACATCAACAGTCCTACAAAATTGACCTGCCATGAGCTGCAGGTCCCACAGACGGCTGGCAAGTATTGAAAAAAACATTTGTATTTTAAACTGTACAAATTGATGATTATACAATAAATAAAAGACAGTGATATTATTTCCCGTAAGAATTCCCATGTAGATATGTTAAATTGTGTAAATGAGGTCGAACATTTCTTGGACAATATATAATGAGTCAACCATTACACTTAAGGGCCAAGTAAACAAATTTAACTGAAGGATTTGGAGCAGTGCAAATCCTCATGGAACATTACAACATGTTTTTGATCATCCTAAAGCGTGATTTATGCTTATACAAAGACAAAGGTTTAAAGCTTCTTTTTTTACCAGGAGTGAACTATCGATGCCATAGTGTCTCTGGATAAGCTACAAAACCTTTTACTACCACAGATAGATGAGAATTACCAAGTATGAAATGTTTAATTTATGCAAGATATCATACCTCCAAATTACCTGACTTGATGTCTGAGATTTTCCCAATAACTGCTTTCTAGGACGATGGATTAGTCGCAATATCTAATTGCATGGCCTCCATGTTCCCCATGCACCCATTCTTGATAACCTTTGATTTTTATTTTGATGGGGGTGATTAATCAAAGATAATATAGATGTACCTCCCTCGCAGGCTTCTCTATCTGATCTCAGAAAAAAAATGTATGCTGCCATTTAGCAAGTTAAACCTCCAGTGTTGCAGTGAGTTTGGGAAAAATTGACTATAGATGGAATGTGTGCAGAGTAGCTAGTGGAAATGCTATAGAATGTCTTTAGATTAAGGAAAAAAACATGATGAGTTTCTTCACAAAATAACACTAAAACCAACTCTGTAGCTTCTTTCAATAAATTATATGAGTTTTCAAAGTTGTAAAGTCCTTTTTGAAACACTCTGTATAATATTTATTAAAGAAATTGTATATAGTTATGCGTTTAATGAGAAACAATTTGAAAGGATATATGCTCTGACTAAAAACTATAAAATTAATGAACACAACGACCAAATAATCTCAGCTTTAGTTTGCCAAAATAAGCATTAGTTCAAGGTCATAAATCCAAAAGTTATTTTTGGATAAAACCAGCACAAAAATGTTTATATTAAATGGGTTATGATAAATTTTATAGTGCTTGAGAAAAGTTAAAGATATCCTTAAGCAAGAATAGAGTCTTCACATGAATTTTTATCATATTTTGCTTAATTAGATTCTTATTTTTGATGAACCTTACTACTCTCACTTTGACCCAAGACCGTCATTATAAAGTACTAGTTGGATCTGATGGTTATCTGTCTCAATGAAAATCTATTATAAAGTAAATAGTTATCTTAAAGTGCTTTCTTCATTGATATATGCTTGCATTCAAGGACTGTTGAGTAATGTCAATAAGGCAAAACTTGTGAGTTCAAGAAGAAAAAGTGTTATGGCAAAATTAGGGTAGTGTCTGTTGTTATAGACAACATTTTTTAAATTACAGAGAATATTTAAGTTTGATTAGTTTCACATTTATGAATTTCATAAACTATGCCAAAACTCTCTAAAACTTCATTAAACATGAATACTTTTGGTATCACTTGACAAAAAAAAAAACTACTTACTGATATTTTTCACAGACCTAGTGTGAAACACGTCTACTGAAAAATATCAGTAAGTAGTGGGTTTTTATGCCAAGTGTTACCATAAGTAGTAATTTATAAAAAAACCTCAAGATATACAACACAAATACTGTGAGTTTTATTAAACAGCTTTTGACATATTGAACTATCAGAAATTGTCTGCATGTTAGTTTTCATACAGTATTCAAGGTAACAAGAGAGTGCTGCCAACCATTAAAAATTAATTCACTACAGATTCATTAAAACTGTATCATTATTATCTGGATATCTCTTTTACGTTTCTAGTAATTTATTGTCATTACAGAACGTAAAGATTGACTTGTTTCATATAGTTTACATTTGTATTCTATAAATTTAAAGATATTTAGAAAATTTTAATTAGACTTTTTAAACTTTTTCTGATTAAAAATAATACTATGCACTTCATCTAGTATTATCAAATTTAGGACTTGAATGACCTAGCAGGAATGGTGAGAGGAGATGTACCAAAACTGAAGAGATCTATATTGTGTTCCTTGATCACCATAGATGTTCATGCTCGAGACATTGTTTCTACCTTGACTGACTTAAAGATTACTTCAAGGTAATATTTAAAGATAAAAATTGTCTATTTATTTTGTTTTTAATACACGATGATATATGTAATCATTCTCTAATAAGTGAGATATTAGATTTCAAATAGTAATATTTTACTATTTTGATTTACAGTACCAATTTTGAATGGCAAAAACAACTTCGATATTATTTTGAAAAGAGCCAGGATTCTATTGTCGCAAGAATGGCAAGTGCTTACTGTTTGTATGGCTATGAATATCTTGGAGCCTCTCCTCGTCTTGTCATTACACCTTTGACTGATAAATGTTATCTTTGTCTTATGGGTGCTCTTCAACTTGATTTGGGTATTTTACTAAAACAATTTTACATATTTATATCTTTAAAACATTCACATCTTTTATTATTATTAAGAAAGTATCCTTTTGGTTTTAAACTTATTTACATGTTACTTATATTTTAAATACTTAATTTATTTTAAATAAAGGACAAAAATTAATTTTTTTCCTAAACAAATTTAAATTCAGAATAAGGCTATGTTTTTAGTATGTTTTATAGTAAATACAATCTGGTCCTTGACTATTAAGTTTATTTCTAACAAAGTAATAAATTTTAAAACTAAAAACATCTCATCTACTTTCAAGTTTTATTTATTATAGCAATAACACTAAGATGCATGCTTTGCAAAGACAACAAGACAAACTCTCTGTTAACCTTTGAGAGGGTGCATGAGAAGTTTTTCTCCACACGTATCATTATTTGTTAAGAAACGTCTTTCCAGTTGTCAGATGTTTATTTCCAGCTTGTTAATCCACAGCCTGCATTCTAGGAAATGGCCTAACCTATTTTTGTTAATCTTTTCCAAGTAGTGTTAGTGTGAATTCAATCTTTGTCAGTCACGGACAGATTGCGAAAGTTTCGACCGCAAGCGGCCTTTAGTGTAGCTTATCTGTGCGAAGTTCCTTGTGCACGGCTATTTACATTATAAAACACATTTAGGAGTTAAATAATTACTGTTTTTGTTGTTATTATTATTTTAATGTTATGTGTCTCTTAGTATCAAAGTTTCACATTTTACTGTTGTTCCATTTGAAGAGGAGAGAACTCGTAAAATGCTGGGTAGTGTCGAAAAAGAGGAAATTAAAGAAATATGGCCTACCGGAGATTTTGTTAGACAGTTTTTAGATAATTCTGATGAAAATGAGTCTCTACCACATGATGAAGCTGGCGAAGAAGCCAAGGAAATTAAAAATGAAACAAATATAATAGACATAATAGGTGAATCTGAAAATGACGAAAGGGACCAATTTATTAAAATGTGTCAGTTTTAAGGTTGAAGAGAAAAATCTGCTAAAAAACCTGCAGGAAGCAATTACAGTGCAGTTTGTCTATGGGAAAAACATTTTTTTAGTAAAAACCCAAAAATGCTGTGATATACTGAACCAGTAAGGCAATGGATGGAAGCAAGAAGAAAGATAATTCTCATGAGAGTGGATCATGTTCACGCAACTCTAGTGGTGACTAGTGAACTTGAAAATTAACCATTATGATTTGTTTTTTCAACATAGATCAAGTTTCTGCTAGTTTTATTTAACTGTAGAATTTACTGTGATATAAAGGCAATATTTTTTTCATCCATTAATTTTTAGAGTTATGTATTTGAAGCAAAACATTCCTTATTGTTACTAAATATTATAATAATTTCAAATTTATATATGTATTATCACAATTAGATATTTTTATGTTTGGACGTTTAATTACTATATTACAGAAAAATAACCTACAAACGCCTCTCCTGTAATGAAAACAATGGTCTGGTATACATTGCTTACACCTTTTAACAGCTCAAGATAATTTTAGAAATATGATGTTTAGAAATTGGGCAATAATGATTTCTGAAATTATTTATAATCTATTTATATAGTATTCAATTATAAATTCACCCAGATATAAAAACTAAAACCGTTTAAATTTAAATACTCGGCAGACCTCAGCAAACGTCCTCTCCCTTTCGAAAATCTAAGCACCCCCTCGAAGGTTGATACAAAATAAAAGATGTACACAAAACTCACAAATTAATCATTTATTAACTCACACTTACTCTTAAGTTAATAAATGTATATGAATAGTTTATAAACATTATGAGTTATTAAATGATTAATTTGTGAGTTTTGTGTACGTCTTTTATTTGTATTAACATAACCTCATAAGCTCAAAGAATAGTTGAAAAACTCTGTTGGTTTTCTTAACATGTATTTTCAAATTAAGTTTTGTATGTAGAATAAATCACAGACATTTTGTTGACTTTTCACACAGAATATTAGTATCAATTATTCTAATAAGCATAAATTCACTTGTCCTATTTGTGAATATTTACATATAGACAATTTTATTCATTCAATCTAATTATTAAGGCTTTGGTCCAGTTGCTGATTTTGTTTACAAATAACTGTTACATATTAACTCCTCCTGTTTTGTGGCTACTTCCAAATGTAAGAATTCCAGTCCTCTGAAAATTTGTTACTATGCTCTATGTCAGGGATATCTGATAAAACACTAGATCAATAATTGGACCAGGACTTTTATCTTGAGAGGCCTTATTATTAAGTCTTCTTAAGGTCAAATAATCACACAAATTTCCTTTTTAACTTTAAAAATGTATTTATAGAATTGTAATTTTGTTTCGGTGGTGTTCAAAACTATTAGCTCAAAAGTTATTCTCTTTCAAGGTATAATTAAGAGACCAAGAATAAGAAAAATTCTTTATGTATAAAAGTACAACAGATATAGCAGATAGTACTACGTTCTTGTAGTGTGTGATTAGTACATAACTTATAAGCTTGAAATATGTAATAGTAACACATATACTTTTGTTTAGGAGGGGCTCCTGCAGGCCCTGCTGGAACTGGAAAAACTGAAACTACAAAGGACTTAGCCAAGTCTCTTGCTGTTCAGTGTGTTGTCTTCAACTGTTCCGAAGGACTAGATTACAAGGTTAAAAAAAAATGTTTTTAAGCTTTATTTTTAAAAAAATTTCCATAATTATGAAGTTTATTTTTAATTTGATTTGATTTCTATAATTTTAAATTTGCTTTTAATTCTATAAATATAAAAGAAAAACTAAGGAAGAGTCTCTGAGTTAAATACCTAATCATAGCAAAACATTTATCAGAGAAGGTAACGTATCTTATATTTTTTATCTTAAAAGGGTAACTAAAAATACTCTAGGTATTAAAGGTGTTTAAATGAATGTTGTTTTCATCCTGTCATGCCACATATGAGTGTAACAGTGAGAGATGGGCATAGTATGTTACTAATGGGGGAGCTAAAGCACAGTTTACCACAACCATCCCTTCTAAGTTGTAACTGAGTTTGAAATAATGTTTTTAAAATGAATTGATTCTTCACATGAGCTACTAGTATTTAACTAAAATCACTTATACATATGTTGCACTTGCCTATATTTATGGTCTGAGTTGACAATAGAACACACGGCTTATTAATGAAGCAGTGTGAAATGAAAAAGTATAAGCACTTTGGAGTTGTAAATGACAAATAATAACAAGAAAATGCCCCTTTTTGACCTTTTTTTTAACTTGGGAGCGGGTTTAAACTGCCCGAAGCACCGCTACCTTAAGGTATATTGTACTTACCTCCCTGATCTAGTCAAATAGCCCCTTCCCTCTTACCAGGTTTAGGAGTTTCCTGACTAGTGTTTTACCTTCAGCATCCACCAGAGCTGTACTATCACCAAAGAAGTTGAAGCGCCTCTCGGCAAGTGCTTCACACCTATAAATGATGTGTGTGGCAGTCTCCAGTTCTTGCCCACATAATCTGCACACTGGTTCATTTTTGTAGATACCCATTTTATGCAGATGTTTCCTTAGTCCACAGTGTCCCATGAGTAGACCTGTGGCTATCCTCAATTCCTGCCTAGACAGATAGATGAGACTTTTCTGCAGCCCCAAGGAAGGTTTCCTAAGGGTTAGCTTACTGTGTATCATCCCTTCAGCCCTGATCCAGTGCTCACAGTGCCTTTCAGCCATCCACCTTCGCACTGCAATCTTGACCATGGATTTGGAAATACCTACCGCCGGCTCCAGTCCAATCAGGGGAGTCGAAGACCCCTCTCTGGCCAGCGCATCTGCGGCTTCATTTCCAAATATTCCCCTATGCTCTGGCACCCAACCTATTTTGATTTGATTGTACCTTTCCAGGGCTTCTAGGTTATTTAGGCACTCCCTGACTATGGCCGAGGTGACCACATGTCCGTGTAGTGCCTTAATTGCTGCCTGACTGTCAGAGAAAATAGCAATCCGGGTCCCGTTTATTCCCTTTCTCGCTATCTCTCCCAGACAGGCATTTATAACATATATTTCGGCTTGAAAGACAGAGGTATGCCTCCCCAAGGAAAAAAAACTAGTTTGACCTTTGGGTTTTTACAATACACCCCTGCTCCAGTGCCGAAGTCCATCTTGGAGCCATCTGTGTACCAGATCTGAGCTCCCGATGTTACTGACCCTGACCATTCCATCATAGTTTGATGGGCCTGGTCAGGTGCAAACGTCCGAGTAATGTGGTCACTGCCCATTTTCAAGACGGGTTCTTTGACGCACTCGATACTCATATGTCCTGAAACATCTGGGAGATTAGCCCAGTTGTTCGAGTTACGCAATCTCCGTGCCGCCAGCCTTGCCTCTCCCCTAAGGACAAGCTCAAGGGGAGGTAGGTTAAGCATTACTTCCATTGCTGCACCTGGTGTAGTTGACATCGCTCCCAGTGTGCACAGACAGGCCAATCTCTGGATAGAGCTCAGTTGAGCTCTTGTCTGTGCCTGGTTGGCCTTTGTCCACCACACCAGAGCTCCATAGGTAATCATAGGTCTTATCACCCTCAGATACATCCAGTGAATCATTGATGGCTTCAGTCCCCATTTCTTACCCACCATTCTTCTCTCTGTCATCAGGGCCCTTTTGGCCCTGCTAACTGTCCTCTCAAGATGTGGGTTCCAGGTGAGTTTCCTGTCCAGAGTAACTCCCAGGTACTTCACCTCCCCCTCAAACTCAAGGTATTCATCAAACAAGCAAGGCATCCTGGTCGTCAGATTTTTTCGCTGTATGGTGAAGTTAATAAGAGCAGTCTCTTTCGGATTTACCCTAAGGTTCTCCTTATTACACCACTCTTCAATCAGTCGTAGAGGATTTCTGATTATTTCAAGGACTGTATCAGGGAATCTGCCCAGGATCAGAACAACTATGTCGTCCGCATATCCCAGACAGAAGTACCCCTGTTCATTCAGGAGCTCAATAAGGTTGTCAACCACTAGGCACCACAACAGAGGAGAAAGAACCCCCCCCATATTTCTCTCCGCCCTTCTGACCTCCCCTGCCACCTCAACAGAAATGCTTCTGTTTCTTAACATGGAACATATCCAGGCACAAGTGGTCACATCCACTCCATGACGTCTTGCACCATTTACCATCGTCTCCACTGAGGGGTTATTGAAAGCCCCTTCAATGTCGAGGAAGGCACCAATGGCACAACTTTTCTTAGCGATCATTTGCTCTATCTTACCAACCACTTGATGGAGAGCTCCCTCGCAGGATTTCCCCGGTTGATAAGCATACTGGTTCCAATGCAGTGGTTTTATGGCCAAAGCACCCCCCCCCCCCCAATATGCCTATCAACCAGTTTTTCAAGTCCCTTAAGAACAAAGGACATGAGAGTAATAGGTCTGTATCCTTTCCCTTCCGATTGGTTACTGGTGGGCTTAGGTATAAAGACCACCTTACTAGATTTCCAGGCTGCCGGCACATGCCCTAGAGCAATGCTTAGCCTGTATAATTTAGTAAGTACCAGCACCAGCATATCCATTCCCTGTTGCAGCAGCACAGGATAGATCCCATCTAGACCTAGAGATTTGTATGGTTTAAATGTGCCTATAGCCCATCTTACCCTTTGTGGAGTTACTATCCTCCTTGCCACTTCCCAATCCTCCCTCTTACCACGTCTTGTGGAGGGTTTGGCAACTGGTACAGTGTCTGCTCCCCCAAGTTTCCTCAGAGTACTGCAAGGGAAATGTGTTCTGATTAATTCTTCCACAGTTTCCCCTGCAGTTTTTGTTATATTTCCCAATGGGGTTCTTAGCATCCCCACCGGGTTAACTGGGTCCTTAGAGAGCACTTTATGCAGTCGTGCCCCTTCCCGAGTTTTGTCAATCTCTTAACAAAACTCCTTCCAGGTCTTCCTGCGTGCTTCTCTAATTGCCCTGTTGTATTCAGTTAGTGTTTTCCTATACTGGTCCCACTTCCCGTTCTTTTTTGCTCTATAAAGAGTCTCCTGGTGGTCTTCCGAAGTTTGGCTAGCTTCTTATTCCACCATGATGGATCCCCTACTTTTCTCCCCTCACTGAGAGGGCAGTTATCAGTAAAGGATTCTACTATAGCCTCGCCAACCAATGTGGCAGAGTCTTCTAGCTCTCTCCTCCCACCATACTCCAATCCAGCCTCCTCAATCCGAACACCCAGGTCCCTCCTGTAGTAGTCCCAGTCTGTTCTTCTTGGATCCCTGGTTGGCCGAAGCATGGCTGGATTGAGGGAGATATCCTACCTAATATGTCTGTGGTCAGAAGAAGACGGTTCATCCTACACATGCCAATTTAGTACATACCTAGCCATCTGGTTCGATGCCACCGTAATGTCCAGGACCTCCCGTCTGGCCATAGTGACAAAAGTCGGCTCTTCCCCCTGATTTAAGACGAGTAAATTCTTAGAGCTAAGATAAGCTAAAAGTTCCTCACCTCTAGTGTTGGTACCTGTACTTCCCCACGAAGTGTGATGGGATTTAGCATCCATCCCCACCAGCAGCTCCTCATCCACAGCCCCGCAGTGCTCGACCAGCCTCCTCAGCTCTTGTTGGTAGAGCCCCCTCGTAGTCAAAGGGAAGATATGCCATGGCCAGGTTCAGCCTCCTCATCAAGTCCCTGCAGCAGAAGTCCGTTAGTACAAAAGCACTCAACCCGGAGTTCTTATCAAAAGAACACCGGAGTTCTTATCCTACAACAACTTACCTCCAGATGTCACCAACCCATATTCGTCCTCCAAAAATCCATGGCTCCTGGATGAGCACCAAGTCCACCTCTCCCCTGTCCAGCATCCTACACACGACAGCACTAGCTGCCCTGCTGTGCTGTAGGTTCACTTGGAGAAACTTGATCATTGTTCTGCTTACTTAGCAGTTGCTGCTTAGCTTGCTGGCTGCTTTGCAGACCCAGGACTGTCTCAGCCCCACATTCACCCTCAGGTTGTTGTTCCGCAGTGCCCTAAGGGAGCCCTCTCCTATATACAGGATAAGGGTAAGACCTGCATCCTCCCTTTGCTAACAATCACCTTCCAAGTATCCTGAACTATCCCAGGGTTCTGGGTTTTGACCACCTTCAGGATCTCTTCCGGCTCCTTGTTATTGTAGGGTTTGGGCACCCACATTGAAACTATTGCAATGCAAAAGATCTCCTTAGGTGGCTCTGCCCTCAACTTTACCCCCTCACTCAGGGTAAAGCTTGGCAGGACCCGAAGGACCCACTCCAGGCTCTCCCATGAGGAGCATACAACGTTTAGAGCCCCCCTCTCCAAGTATGCTGTCCTGAACCCTCTGTCCCCACTTTTCGTCTCAGCGGACAGCAGTTCTGAGAAGAACAGCTCCTCCAGCTTCAACGCCATCTCTTCCGAGAGTTGTCTCTCTGGGTAACTGACTGGGACAATGGCTAGCTTTTGTCGAAGGTTATCGCCGTATGTGCCCTAAGACTCTGCAGCATCCCCCCCCTTATCCCAGCTTCGCTTTCTTCTTTCCTCCCTCCACTGGAGAGGGATTGGAAGTCGAACTCCTAGGCCTTTTGGGCATGCTGGGGTTTGTTGCTCTTGGTTGATTGCTACCCTGTTACACCTCCCTCCTCACAACATCCAAGCCCTGGACTTAAACAAGCTCGGCTTGGTTTTGGCCTCCCCTTTGTTTTGTATTCAGGATTATTGGCCCTCCCGCTGCTCTCGCCTGATCTCTTCGGAGCCGCCTTTTGGCCGCTCCACTCATACACTTTCTTTGTAAAGAAAGCGTGCTCAACTCTACAGCCATTTCACTGGTTTCTGCAGTCGGCAGCTTGGTAGCCGCCCCCCACCCCCAGTGGTGGTTGCCGTTGACACATCTGCTACAGACTCACAGTTTGCCGTCTCATTGGCTTCCGCTGTCTGTGCAGTCTCAAAATAAATTTTTGTATTGGTCTGGTCCATTAACTTCCCACGAGTATGGGGGAAAGAACAGTCAACCAGAGCAGAGCCCCCACTGCCCTGGCAAGACAACATACAATGAGGTTTTGTCCGGTTCCTCAAGGGGATCGTGTGCGACTGCATTTTATACCCTGCAGCCATTCATCCATCAGCACCATGCCTTCCACCTTCGATTGGGTATTCATTCACTGACCTTGAAACCTACCCCAAATTCAGGACATTATTAACTGTTGCTCTTGGAGCGAACAGCCTGCTTTACTCTCTTTTGTTACAACTATGTCATTAGGGTAGTTTCCCGCCCATACGTCACTGCCGCATTGCCCTTGGTTAACCTGGGAGGTGAGAGTAGCATTGTGAGGACTTAATTCCCAACTTCCCCAGTCCCCAGTCAGAGCAGTTATTTCTACCACACCCAACCGGTTGACTGACGAGGAGGGATAATTCCTCACCTTTGAACCATTGCCTTGGTCCGGGCCTGCTTATTCAGAAACCTTCCGGAATCCTTATTCACAAGTAACCTACATATCTGTAGGCCGTTCCACTATCCGCCACCCGTGGACCCGCCCGGTTGCTCAGGCCAGCTAACCGGGTTTTGACCTTTAGCTATGAACTTTGATTATAAAACACAATGACTTGAGGAAGGAGGTACTTACATAGAATGCATTTATACATAAGTACGACTAACCAATTCATCATGTGTATGTTATGAGTCAATACATGTGATTGTTACATGCACAGGATATTAGGAAAATATAAATTTAAATTAAATCTAAAAACACTTGTAAATATGTTACACTTGCCTATAGTAGCACTAACTTTTATAATTGTAGAACTCTGCGATACAATCTGATTTGACAATGGGGCACATCTCCCGAAACAGCCATCCCCAACAAATATAAAAGTAAGCCTTACTATAGCTAAGTGTAAGATACGATAAGTGTTTTAGTTGAATTTTTGTTGTTCAACATATCTAATAAGGGATCCAATTTAGTCCCATTCTACATGGTGTAATATGTTTATTAGCCAATTTTCTAGTATTCTATTTGATTTTTTGGGACCTTAGATCTTGATACTCCAGTTTAAAACTACATTTACATGATTGGTGTATGTGTGTGTGTGTGTGTGTTAATGTTAACTCACCAAAATCCATTGGTCTATAGTACCGGTAGTTATACTTTACAAAAAGTGCTTACCTCTGTATCTGATTATGATGTGGCCTGTATTTTACTGTGAGTACAGGGAGGATGGCAGCTAGATGTTAGTGCAACCAATGTTTGCAATTAAAATATCCCATGGAGTCTATTAGAATTTTGTTTAATAGTTTATTTTAAACACATAGAAGAGTTTATATATATATATATATATATATATATATATAATGACCAGAATTGAGAAACACCTTGAGTTTTGTTTCATTGCTATAGTTTTGCTTCATCATATTTCTTATTTTTTCAGAAATTGATATTTTTATTACTTCAACACAAATGAAATGGGAACACAAAATTTTTAAAAGTGAGGCAGCAAGAGTAGGTCTGTGCAATTGGTGGCAATAGTTTAAGGAAAGTGTTTAGTTTTCATTAGGCTTCATGATTTGGTTTGTTGAGTATCATATTTCATGACTAATTCATTCTTTAAAATAAATTCAATAGCCTCATTGTAAAAGTCGGAATAGAGAGAATTTGAGATACTAATTATTTGGATTCCCTTCAACCATTGCTTGGAAAAAAAATTGGGACCAGACATTTTGTTAACTAAAGGTTGTTAAATTGTTAACTTACACTTGGTGGGAACGTTTTCGACTTCTTCAGCCTCGTATTTTTGCCACTAGAATTTGCTGCAGTTGCTAACTTTCAAAAATTGGTTCCAGAGAAACACAACTGCAGCAATCCTAGCAGTAAAAATATGAGGCTGAAGAAGTCATAAGACGAAAACATTTCCTCCAAGTGTAAGTTAAAAATTTAACAACCTTTAGTTAACAAAAAGTCTGGTGGCAAGTAATATCAAAGTGTCACAAGTAATAAAATTTAGTAATTTCTAATTCATGTTATTTCCTCAGGAATTACAGGTCCAATGTAAGGCATTCTCCCTTAAACTCTAAAATTACCACCACAATTATTAAGTTAGTTGAAACAGTCAAAATATTCTGGTGATATATTCTCTCAGTTTCCTTGAAATGTTTCTCTCTGGTTCAACAATGAAGTCCATCACCAACTATTTCCATCTGGTAGTGTGAAGAACAGACATTTTGTATATTCAGCAAATAAAAACCACTGTGAAGTTAGCAAAATACATCTTCACAGTTATGAAATCTATTTGGAGTGTTGTATCCAGAGATGTTGAGACCTTGAATTTGATTTCTAGTCATATTTTAAAATTATTTTTTACCTAAATTGGAGGAGTGTAATGAGAAAGAGTTTTGGTTTCTGCATAGTGACACATCACCACATTTTTTCCTGAGAATATAGCAAGAGGTTTGCAATTCTATTTATCTCATTATCTAGGGGTCTATTTATTTTTCCAATTTGACCCCTGTTTTCCAGTGTTAATTCCTTAGGTTTAGGTTTGTCGATTTCTTTAGGACTTAACTCCTGCCCTGTCATGTCAGTAGAGATGACAAACAGCATAATATAAAATGTTTCAGAATATTTTAGCAATACATTACAAAACATTTGTAACAAAAATGTTCAGAATTTTCAAATTTGATTTAAAACTAAATGTTCTGTTCCTCCCAGAAATACAACCAACTTGTTTGGAACTGAAATTATTTAGTCTTTACTATCCTTTGAAATAAATGTCATAAAGAAACTTTTGAAGTCTGTAATACCAATTTGTTTACAATACCTACAGTTTAAAGCAAGAAACAGTAGAAATAAAATACATATGAAATAAATACCTAATATTAATTATGAAAACACTTAATACTAATAGCATATTTTTAAAGTTAGAAAGTTGTTTGTTGTTAAATATTAAATTATGTTTTTTTTTTGTAGATGATGGGTCGTTTCTTCTCTGGTTTAGCTCAGTCTGGGGCTTGGTGTTGCTTTGATGAGTTCAATAGAATAGACATAGAAGTGTTATCTGTCATAGCGCAGCAACTCATTACTATTCGTAATGCTAAAGTTGCAAAAGCAGCTAGGTAAGGTGTTTGTATACTGCAACATATGTAATAAGAGTACTTTAACACGTTCACTGCGGCAGAACTTGGGGCATACCATGTACCGGTCCTGAAATTTTTGTTTACAATTTTTTTATTTAATTTAATGAAAAAAGATAGTTTTTAGAAAAAATAATAATTTCAATGCTTTTCAGGTGATACTATGAAGTCATAATTTTCGGAAGCCAACAGGCTTCCGCAGCGCTGCTAAAAGGTCACATTGTAAGAAAAATTTTACTTATGACTATTTATTGTCATATATCGTAAATAATAATGAAATAAATAATTTATCAGAAGAAAAAAAAACATTTTGAATGCTTTTCAGCTAATATTATGATGTCACAGTTATCGGGAGCCGATAGGCTTTCACAGTACCGCTAGTAGATACCATTGTAAAAAAATTACACTTTTGCCTATTTATTGTTTTATATATATATATATATATATATATATATATATATATATATATATTAAATATGGTGATATGTTTTCTTGTATATATAGTTAATAAATTTAAAATATTTCAAACACAAGAATACTTTTAATGAATATATTTATTCAAAGCTTTTCGCCAATAATTATTATCGCAGATTAGATAATTATTTTTCCTGAAGATGCTGATACTTTTTTATTGTGCGAAAAGCTTTGAATAAATATATTCATTAAAAGTATTCTTGTGTTTGAAATATTTTAAATTTATTAAATATATATATATATATATATATATATATATATATATATATATATATATATATTCTGTCGAGTAAATGGTATGTCTCTCAATAGTGTTATAATGACACCAAGTAGGGTTATAATTGTCTGAATCATCATCATCTGACTCACTTTCATTGTCTGTAGATATAAGTTCACCATCTAGATCAGCGGCATCAATGTCACTGGACTCATCACCGCAACTAGTCTCGGAGTAGTCACAAACATCGTTCAAAGCACTATTTACGTTTAAAACCATATCTCTAGATGTACCAGCCATTATTTTACAGAGATAAAACACTAAAACTAACTCTACTTACTTACAAAAACAAATGAATATTATACCGTACTTTGGTAAGCGAAATGGGAAACTATTGCTACACAAGAAACACACGTATACACCCACCACGCTGCAAGAGAAACAGAAAACTAAAGCAACAACTGCAGTCATAAACCTGACATGTAAGGGATATGGACAAAAGAAGCCTATAGGCCTCCGCCGCACCCGAGAAGCCCCCACTCGCAAGCCGATAGGCTTCCGCCGCAGCCAATGTGTTAAACACAATTCTTGGCTCCTTAAGTGCTTTACGTCATATTTATTTCACATAAATTTCAAGTGTTGGCACTATATTGAAAACTAGTAATGTACAAAACATTTTCAAATCAATTCCTATTTATGTTAACAAGATACTTCTTAATAAATAATTTCAATATTATTACAAATATTTTTATACTAAGTTAACCTTTGAGAGGGTGCATAGAGTTTGAAACAGGAGAGGGCGCCTGTGGATATTTCTTCCGCACAAATTCCCTTTAACATTTAACCAGTTTATGATTTTATATTTGGGTGACTTCACAATTAAATACCATATACATGCATTGTTATATACATTTGTACATGCATATATTATTTTAGACCTCATTATTGTATAATTTCAATTTTCTAAACATCATATTTCTAAAAATATTAGAATTGTTAAAACGTGTAAGCAATGTATACCAGACAACTGTTTTCTTTGCGGGAGAAGTGTTTGTGGGTTATTTTTCTGTAATAAAGTAATTCAACATCTAAATATATAGAATATTTTATCGTGACGGTAGGACCTATGTATAAAAATATGAGATTAATCGTATTATTTAGTGAAAATAAGGAATATTTTTATTCAAATATATAACGCTAGAAATTAGTAGATGAAAAAAATTGGCCTTATAATACAACAGGCTCTAGCAGAATCTTAGTCTTTGTTGAAAAAACAATTCATAATTGTTCATTTCTAAGCTTACTAGTCACCACTAGTGTAGTGTGAACATGACCCACTCTCATGAGAATTATGTTTCTTTTTTGCTGTTCTCCTCTCGGGTTCACTATACTATAGCATTTTTGGTTTTTTACTAAAAATAGGTTCTTTTCTATTGTAAAACTGCACTGTAACAGCTTCCTGGGGGACTTTTAGGGGGTTTTCTTTATAACGCCAAAATCTGTCAACATTTCAACAAATTGGTCATTTTCAGATTTGCGTATTATGTCTTCAATTGTTTCAATTACAATTTCATTGACTTCTTCGTCAGGTTCATCATCTGGCAAAGAGACTCATTTTCATCACAATCATCAAAGATCTGTCTAACGAAATTTCTGGTAGAAAGTATTTATTGATTTTCTTCTTTTTCGACACCACATAGCATTTTACAAATTCCCTCCTTTTCAAATGGAACAACTATAAAATGTGAAACTTAGATGACACACAACACTAAAATAATAATAACAACAAAAACAGTAATAATTTATTTCCACAAAGTCTTTTGTAACTGCACGAGGAACTCCGCACAAATGACTTACACAAAAGGGCTCTTGCGGACGAAACCTCTGCAATCTGACTGCGCGTGACCAAGATTAAATTCACACTAAAGCTATGAGGAAGATATGAACAAAAATAGGTTGGGTCAATTCCTAGAATGTAGGTTGTGGAGTAACGAGGTGGAAATAAACTTCTGACAACTAGAAAGACATTTTGTTAACAAATAATGATACGTGCCAAGAAAAGTTTTGCATACGCCCTCTCGAAGGTTAAGTGACAAAATAGAAAGCGAAACTAATTGCTAAAATGAATTAATTAAATGTAATTAATGAATCACTATTTGAGAAACTTTATTTACATCAAGGGTGATCCACCACAAGCTTAATAAAATGCATTTGCACTTGAGTGGATGAATAAAAAGTATTTTATTAACGATTGAAAATTTTATATATATATATATATATATATATATATATGTGTGTGTGTGTGTGTGTGTATAAACCTACTGAGTAAGTAATCTTAACTTTATGTGTGAGTAAAAAATCTAGTTAACAATTTTTAACTTAAAAAAATATATTTTTTTTTTTCATTGAAAAGGTTCTTATTTGAAGGACGTGAGATAAAGTTAGTAAAGACATGTGCGGCTTTTATTACGATGAATCCAGGCTATGCAGGACGTACAGAACTGCCAGATAACCTCAAGTCTCTCTTTAGGCCAATGGCAATGATGGTTCCAGATTATGGTAAGCTGCAATTCGAAAAAGTAAAAGTAATTCCAAGCAAGTTAGCATTCACAACAATAAAGAAATATATAGTCACAATATAAAATAGCTCAACAACCTTAATTGAAAAAATACTAAACTTTATTTAGTTTTAACTGAGTAATTTAAAATACCGGTCAATATTTTTAACTATAGAAATATTTATTTACATAAAAATATAATTGTAAAATTAAGTCAAGTTGTAAAATGTTTTTACTGTTACTTTGTAATAATTGTGTACAAAAACAATAATCTATAAAAACTATTGATTTATGTTTAGGTTTGATTGCAGAAGTAATTCTGTATTCAGAAGGGTTTGAATCATCCAAAGGTTTGGCCCAAAAGATGGTTAATATGTATAAACTATGCAGTGAACAATTGTCGCAACAGGATCACTACGACTTTGGCATGAGGTATTCCTTGATAAAAGTATTTCAATTTATTGATGTAATGATTTTGTTTTTATTATATTTTATCCTTTAAATATTGTTATTGCAAAATTATATGTTTTATTTGCAGGGCAGTAAAGAGTGTCTTGGTGATGGCTGGTTCCCTTAAACGAGAGAACCCAGATAAAAATGAAGATGTTGTATTAATCCGTGCTCTTCGTGACAGCAACTTACCGAAATTTCTCAGAGATGATGCTTTACTTTTTCAGGTTAGTATTTTTATTGCTTTAACTCTAATACAGTGGAAGAATATAATCTAGGGAGAATACAATAAAATTGTATTGTAATTTTTATAAATAATCGAAATCTTGTTGCTGTTCATGACGAGCTGGTTGTTAATTTTTATTACACTTTTGCTATTACTTGGGAACAGATTTTTTGTTAACTAAAAGTGTTTAAATTGTTAACTTACACTTGGAGGAAACGTTTTTGTCTTAAAACTTCTTCAGCCTCGTATATATTGCAAAATTACGAGGCTGAAGAAGTCGTAAGACGAAAACGTTTCCTCCAAGTGTAAGTTGACAATTTAACAACTTTTAGTTAACAAAAAGTCTGGTCGCAAGTAATAGCAAAAGTGTAATAAGTATAAATAATCATTAAGGTATAGATCAAAATACAATAATCAAAATGTAATCAATGTAACTAATATTTAAAAAAATGTAATGACATTAAAAATTAATGTAATGGCATCAATGTAAAATGTACATTTTAATCAATGTAATTATTTGCATTTTAACCATGCTTGCTTTTATAGTGACTGCTACAAAAACTTAGTGGATGGGTATAAATTCCATCAGAATTAAATTATAACATATGATTTCATATATCAGCTGATTTTATGATAACATAAAATCATTAGGTTATGTTGTAGAACAGATGTTTATGTTACATTATTTATTGAAGATGCTAAGGAAAATAGTTATTATTTGGATGTAAATATATTAATTTATATAAATTTTGATAAATCTCAATACAATTGTTCAATATAATAATAATTGTAAGTTATGTATTTTTAATCCAATTTTATAATGAAAACATTCTTAGGTGTGTCAGATATTTTCTAAGGACTGATTTCAAATCAATTTGTAAAAAAAATTATATTTAGTACAACATCTAATAAATATTTCTTGTTACCTACATTATTTTATTATTAACTACAGTAAATATTAGTTTTTATTAAATAGATATCTCAAATAAAGATTTAAAAATGGATTGTAAAATGTATACATTCATATTTTGGATGATTTTTGTTGACAATTTTACAATACTATTAGCTTTAATTTGTTATTTAAAGTTCAAATTTACTTGGTAAAAGTAAAAAATATATGTATTATTGTTTGTTATAAAATTATTGTTTATAATGTTATATTTTCATTTCATTCATTCAAAAATTTGCAAAACTATTAGCTCTAGTTTAATATTTATAGTTCAAATTGTGATGTAAAAGTAAAAGTTCTGTATTATTTTTTCTTATATTATAACAAATGTTTAAACAATTTCTCATTACAAAAAATTAAATGTTCTGTTAATTCAAAATATTTGTAGACATGGCTATAAAAGTTTTCATTTCTATCTGCACTTCCCTGAGTGCCACAATCAATTTTTTTAAAAGAGTATTACATTAATTAGGTTGAAACAGTGTGTTTTGCACTATCATAACAAACTATTTTAATCATAGATGTTACATCCACTCAGTGCTGATAATCGAACTATGCATGCGAAATAACAGTACAGTAATTACTTCGACTTACGCTACCCCGTCTTACACGATTCCCAAGTTACGCGGTTTTAAATCACGCTGTCCGAGTTATGCAGAAACTGGCCTGTTCTGGTAGAAAATGCTTATGAGAACTTTTATAGCTCATAAAGAGAAAATATTTTCTGGTTTTAAGGCATCCAAAGACCGATTGACAGTGATATTTGTCGCAAATATAGCTGTTGACTGTAAGTTGCAATCTCTTATAGTTTATCGCTCAGAAAGTCCAAAGACAATAAAAAATATTTCTAAAGCTAGCTTGTCGGTGATTTGGAAGTCCTTTTACAGACAAACAAATTCCTTTTAAAGTAATTCATATTAACTGGCAATGCACCTGGCCATCTTCCTACTACTTTAAATAATTTTGATACACGCTTGGAAGTGATTTTTTTGCCACCAAACGATTAGTTTGCTTCAACTGATGGATCAGGGAGTCATCGCAATATTTAAAGCTTATTACACAAGAGGATCATTTGCGCATTTGCATGATTGCTATGAGAAAGAACGAGCTCCCTGTTAGAGAATTTTGTAAACAATTCAATGTTGTAGATGCTATGAGAGTCATTGGACAATCTTAGAATGAAATTTCACAAAAAACTTTGAATCTCGTTTGGATAAAGGTGTTCCAATTTTTTTTGCCACTGAAACTCAAGAGAATCAGTGCCAGAGTCAGATGAAATTGTTGATGTGATTGAAGAAGGTGTCAATTTAGAAGTGGATAATGATGACCTTCAAGAACTGTTGGATTCACATAACGAGGAGCTGACAATTAATTGATGAGATCATAGAAACGCGTGTGCTAGAGCAAGACCAAAATTCAGATTCTTTAGACCCAGTTGATGTAGAAGATGAAATAACGGTTAGAAACTTGACGAAATGCCTTAGTTTTTAATTGAGTAGGATTTACAAATTTTGGAAAACATAGACTCCAACGATGAGCGTATTTCTGCGACAAAACAAAAATTTAAGCGAGTTAAAAGGAAATTCTGCGTAGGAAGAAAAAATTTTCAATTCGTCAAACGAATTTATTCGATTTTATGAAGCTTTCTATGTCAAAATAACTTCATTTTACTTACTTATTTCTAATATGTATGTATATAATATAATTTTTTGTTGTAATACGTATTTAAGAGTTGATACATTTACATTTTCCTTATAAATTATTAATTTATTGGAAACAATTTGGTCCCAATTAAACATGATTCCTATCTGATAGTATGTAAAATTATACCCCGACTTACATGAATTTGACTTACACGGTTATCGCTCGGTCCTTCCTATCGCATAAGTATGGGCTATTACTGTATTTCATATTATTTCAAAATATTTATTCTTCACTATTAATATTTCTTAGTTAGCCATGAATTTTAACTTTTTTCTTGAAGTTTATAATTCAAGTTTTATTAGATTATATTCATTGCATACATGTAAATAAAATATGAATATATTATTATTTTATTTAGTACAATCTATTTGAAACAGTTTACTTAGATTTATTTATTTTGATTTTCAAGACCTATGTAAATAAATATAGTTTATTTAGAAATTAGGACAGTAGAAAATAATAAATTACTTGCATAAAACTCTTTAATTCAAATTTGGACAAATTTTTGTTTATTTTTGTCTAAAGTAAATGGAAGTATAGATTTTTTTTAATTGTTAAAAAATGTTTGTCACATTTAATACAAAACTGCTATTTTTTATGTAGTAATTGCTACTGTAATACTTTTAAGATGACAAAGGAGAGGAGGGTAGAGACACCTCACTTTGGGCATACAATATTCAAGGAAGTTATTGTGGCTAGCACCACACTCTAATTATCGATTATCATCTGTGGTACTCATTTCTCACAGATTGAATTAACTTGAGGGGCTGAAAAGGCATACAGAGATTCTTTACTGCTACTGGGAATTGAACCCTGTATATAAATGTTTTTTTAATACTTTCAATTTGTGTTTATGTTGCAGTAGATTTAATATTAAAAATACAAAACCTAAACCCATTATCTATCCTTTAAGCTCTTAAGCCAAGAGCTTTAAAAAATATTCATTAAAATTAAAAAATGAGATGTTGGATGAAAATAGTAAGGATGTAGAATCTTCCATGGTAATGTAAGAGGTTGAGTAGAGAAAAATACTCAACAACTGGAAAAAACACTAAGAAATCCAAAGTTTGAACTACTAAACAATCCAGTCAGAATATGATTTCAAAAAATATCAAACAAAAATCAATAATTTGATTTAGAAAAATACTAGATGTTTAATGAAACTTTTTAGTTGGTAAAGTTTGATTGACCTATGCTGTTCTTCAATTTTGATATCATTATGTACATCTTCCTAATCTCACAGTACTTGAAACAGTCTTAAAATATTTTGTCTCTGCCTTGGATAATATCTCTATCCTGCTCCATCTGCTATGCCTCCACTTTGTTCCTTCACTCTTCTCTGGCCTGTTTATTTTCTACATGTGTCACACTCAGTTGATGTAACGTATTTGGAAAGTGCAATTTGGAAATGTCTGTCATAACAAAAGTATTTTAATAGTTTCTTTAACCTCAGATATTGATTTTACCAAATAAAAATACTGACTGTTTCAGGGTATTTTGAGTGATTTATTTCCTGGGGTGGTTCTACCAAAAGAAGACTACGGTGTTATGGAGAGTACCATAAAACTTGTAATGGAAAATGCAAATCTTCAGCCGGAGAGTTGTTTTATTACTAAAGTTATACAGCTGTATGAAACTATGATAGTTAGACATGGAGTTATGACAGTTGGACCTACTGGTGGAGGCAAAACAACAGTTCTCAGGGTAAGATTTGTCCTTTATAATTATGGCAATTTTGGTGGCGATTTTAAACAAACTACAGTAAAATCCGCATAATACAGTTTTCAAGGGACCATTCATAAATAGTGTCTAAACAGGTAAACATCTTACATAAGAATAGAAAATACTGCAATACCAAAAAAAGAATACTGTATCTACTTACCATAATAGATGTTGTTTTATTCCCACATATTCAACAAAGCAGTTTTATTACAATCTTAAACAATAAATCATGAAATAATGAAAGACGAATGTATGGAGCCAGGTATATGTATTTAACAGGAAAGGATAACCTACATACTGCACATTATTACATTACTAATGCATAGAGTGGATATTTTTTTAGTACTTTCTTAAAATAATTTTTTATATTATTTTGTTTTAATTTTTTTAAGAAGAATTTTAAATCAATATTTCCAATTGATTAATCTTTTTGATAGCGTTGTCTGATTCCGGGCACGCTGATAATGTAATGTCTCAGATCAGCCAGTGAACTTAATACTACAGCACGCACTACTAGCAGCCAAGGCTTGTCATCTTCTTCATTATCATTATCATCTTCACTCTCCTCATTTATAGATGAAGCTGTTGAAGAAATGTCTTTCTTAATTTAATGCACTGTTCGTATCTCACAAGTTGCAATATTATCGTCAACAGATACCGAGGCAGGAAAGTTATCAAATATGACTTCCTTAACTTTGTTGTCAGTACATTCGATACGTTTTTATGAAAGAGTTTTAATGAGCTCAGAACTTCATTCCATGACGAAGCAAGATAATTATTAGCATCTAAAATATTTACAGGATGTTGCTAAATAACTTGTTCCATGGCACATCAGTATCTTTAAACTAGTCGCTTGTGATAATGCTGCTTTACAACTTTTATTATTCCCTGGTCCATGGGTTGAAGCTTTCTTGTAGCATTCGGAGGTAGAAAAACCATTTTTATTTTGGTTAATTAAATATTTTTCCTATGTCGTCTAAACTCAGGGCTGTATATTAATGATAAACATCCTTCTGATACATTTTAGACAGTCTTTATTAAAGTTCCATTTTTTTCTTATTGGAATCTGTTCTGTAATAAACGTATTTTCCATATGTGTATAATAAAATGAATTTAATAAAATTTATATTAAATAAATGTTTAGAACTATATTTGTTTGAGTCCATTTGACTTTTCTACTTTATTTCTAATACAGGTTTTACAATGGACATTAACAAAACTGCATGAGATGGAGGTAGAAGGCCAATACTATAGACCCGTTGTTAGCTACACATTAAATCCTAAATCAGTGACTATGGGAGAACTGTATGGAGAGGTGAACTTGTTAACTTTAGAGTGGCGGGATGGCCTACTTGGAATATTTGTACGGATAGCAGTTCAGGTAATACAATGTTTATGTGTCGTTTATTTGGTTTTTCCTCTTCCAACTTTTGTTACTTGGTTTTTAGATGATTGAAAGTTGAAATACGTCTACAGAGAGGTCTCTATTTTGTGAAACTTCATAGCCATTTTTAGTATATTATTTTTCTCTCTTGATTTTGAGCTACTAATAATTTATTTGCGGCTTACAGCTTTTAAAAGTAGGTTTTCTGAAAGAAACAAATTTATTACATAAGTAACAGAGTTGTTTTTTAGCTATACATAGAAAATATCTCTGAAACCTAAATACTTCTTTTAGGAAAGTTTATAGTTTTATATGTAAAAATGCTAATTTTTGTATACATTATCTTTACATACATTAACCAGTAATCTAGACCCAACCAAAGCCACTTTGAATTACAATACTCATTACAAATTTTTCACTTTTATATGTGACCTATTTTTCCATCTATGCACCCAGGCCACTTTTAATTATAATCTTAGATGTGCAAATTTTACAAAAAATTCAGCAGATAGTGGAACCACAGAATGACAAATTGAAGTCACCTCACACTCGAGTAACAGAAAGTGTCTAATAGGTTCTGAGAATTTTCATGAATAGAACTATAGACTCCACAAAGGCATCCCATTGCTATGGTAACAAAATACTGGCAAATAGCATGTAACTGAATATGGTAAATGGAGTGTAGGTGTCTGTTAATAACATGCCAAGATAATGTAGCATTATATTTCATTTTTTATTAAACTTTATTAGGATACAGAAGTAGAAACTTGTAAGTATGAGATCTTGAGTTATATTCGTTTGTCCAAAATGGGACTTATCTGAAATATTCCTTAATATGCATGCTAAGGGTTAAGATGTTTATTCTTTTTCTGCCCATTTAATGGCAGTAAAATGTTAAGCAGAAAATATCTCTGTACTTTTCTTTAATACGCTTAGGCACATTACTACTATACTACTATTGTTTCTGTTATATATAAACTCTAATTTAGCTGTTTAGTTTTTATATCTAATTTTTGCTTCATATGGCAATGATTTCTATTCATTTGTAATTTTTGTAAAAGAAGATCCTTTTTTGTGTCAAAGTACATGAGTTTTTAATAATTTGTTAACAGTTTTAGTTTATGATAAAATTATCTCATTCCCTTTGTAATATATTCATGTCTTTATATATCATTTATTATATTTCCTTATATTACTTATCAAGTTATCATATTTCCTTGTAAGTTTCTTTGTTTCTTTAAGACTGCTGATCCCAAAATAGTCAAGGTTTTAAAATGACACAAGATAAAATTTCAGCCTTTCTGTTAAATATATTATTTTGTATTACAATATATTTATTATTTCCTAGGTATATGAAAATAATGTATTATTTACTATTTTTTGTACTGAAAAGTGTATTATTATTTCAACTCTCTCTCTTTATAAATTTTATATAGTTTTATACTGAACAGTTTTCAACACTGAGTTTATTTATTTCATAGTGTACAGATGAAGTTCACCAGTGGGTTGTTTGTGATGGCCCAGTCGATGCCGTTTGGATTGAAAACATGAATACTGTTTTAGATGACAACAAGATGCTTTGTCTTGCCAATTCTGAAAGAATTAAACTAACACCATGGGTAAGATAACACTACTGTGAATTAAAAACTTTATTCAAATCACAATATTTGATTAAATGGTTCAAATTCATAAGAGGCTAAACTACTTTCTTACATAAGTTTAATTACACAAAAAATATATAACAGCTTATTTAAATGCATACCAGTTGTTTCATATGAGTTAAGGGTATTTAATGAGCTTTTTGAGTCAAACAAATATTTTGCTGGAACATAAATTATTTATTGGTTTGAAGTTGATGTCCCCACTAGGTAAATGCCGAGGTGCCAGCCACCCTGCAACTACTTCAGTTGCTATCAACAGAAGCTACGGGTTTTTTCTTCTACTAGGAACTTTTTCAAATTGTAAAATATAGATAGACAAAACAACATTTGAATGCCAAATTCTGTGTTTGCTGGAGGAATCTTCTTCTAAGATCATCTATACGATGAAGAAAGGAAACATAAATGAGAATAATAAAAAGACAGCTGTATACAAATGGCATAAGCGTTTTCATAAAAGTGGCTGCCTTTTCATTTCCACCTCTAACAAAAGTATCAAGTGTGTTCAACAAACTTTATCTGCATGGAGGAGGATGATGACGATTTTTCATCATAAGTAATTATTCAGTAACTGAGTAAAAACTAATAACTTACTCGCTGATTCATTTTGAAACAATCATTTTATTTAAATCAATTATTATTAGTGATTTTAATTATATGGTTCTTGAAATGGTTACCAATTGGGCAAATAGAAACGAATATCAATGCCAGTAAACTTGATTGATAAAGTTGACACAGATGATAGTTCCTTGATGCAAACTGTGACAGAGGATAAGAGATGGTAGTATATTTCTGACTCACAGACAAAACATCTATCAGCAGAATAGAGATATTAATAACATTGACAAGGGAAGAAAACTTTTCCATGCCCCTGGGGCTATGGTCAAGCTGTGCAGGTTGACCCTAGGCCAATTACACACAGTTGATGCATCTTTTAGCGTAGGCCTACTAGTCGTCTTTTAGTCAAATCAGAGGAAGAGAGTATTAGATTGTAAATGGTAAGATCTGCAAGGATTTTTATTTCACACATTAATAATAAGTTTACTATTAGCCGACAGTTTAAGCTATTTATTATCACGAGAAGGAATTTGGTCATAAATTGTGAATGCTACTTTTTTTGTTGAAAATTACTTTGAAAATTACCTGCAATTATAACAACTCTATTTATTACGTAAAAACATTTAACCAGCCTAATCTTACCTAAATTTATAATATATTAAATATAAGATGATTTATATTTTGAAGTTATTTTTCAAGAAAATATTTAATAATTTTAATATTGTATTTGAATTTTTGTTGACAGCTTTTCTTTTCAAGTATTTTATGATATTTTAAGTTATACCTTATACTTTTTATACATTTTTACTTTTACTTTATATTTTTGCCTTACAATATGATTTGTAGGCTGCACAGTTTGACACTACCACCTGCGCACTTCAACCAATTAGTTGGGGTAGTTCTTGAAATCTGAGAACAACCTTGTGTGGATCAACCACAACCCAAGATGAAGTCTGATAAAAATGTTCTTATAAATAGGCACTAAATTATTGTTTTGTATTTTTTCTTCTTCTAATAGGTATCCAGCTGCTTTGTACAGCCAATGGCCCAATGTCCTGCGTACCCTGTCTCGATAGTCCCCAATATGTGCGGCTTTTCAGGATGGTGTCCAGTACATTGGTCTTCCCTCTAAGTATGTCTCTGGCCAGTAAAGGACAGCTGCATAAAAGCAATACATGCTCCACAGTTTCCTCCTTCTTCCTGCATTAGAGACAGGTGGGAGTATCCACCAAGTTAAAAAGATACCACATCCTTGCTCTCATGACAAAACTGACGATTCTTCTGGGGAGATTTAGGTAAAGGGCAGGATCTATCCGTGTTTTCTGTAACCAATGCAAACTTCGGCCCGTTGTTGCATTATCCTAATGTTAAATTCACTCTGGAATTTTTGTTGAGTTACAAAACTCCTGCACATTATTCTCTGACTGTGAAATTACCTGACTAGATACAATCTTACCACTCTGAAATAACTTTCATATTCTCCTTATCTAACACCAGAAGAGTTTTACCTGTTTCCATTATCCAAAGTGAAATTGAAGAAATGAAGCTATGCTAATTTAGAAAAGGCGGTGGAAATACACTAAAGCAGTTATAGTTACCAAAAATGGCTTTAATGGATCTTGTCAGTGTATGAAGGATATAAAAAGTGTTAGAAATGCAGGAAGTCAATAATCTAACAATTCTGTATATTATTATAATTAATTTTTATACTAACCCGTTCCAAAAACTTGTTGACTAACACATACTTATAATTTTTTTTTTTGTAAAAATACTTTAATTTTAATTATAAGGATAAAATAACCAGAAATTTAACATCTTTTGAGAGTGATATAAGCTTTAAGAGCAAAATATATTAAAATAAGTTATTTTTAACTGATCTTTCATAGGTACACATGGTTTTTGAAGTACAGGATTTAGCCCAGGCTTCACCAGCTACTGTGAGTCGGTGTGGCATGGTTTACATAGATCCAGAGGAGTTAAAATGGATGCCTTATGTCCAAACATGGTTGAACGATTTACCTAATGTTAGCCCATTGAAATCTGATTACACACCTTTCTTGGAACAATTGTTTTCAACTTATGTTGACATGGGACTTTTGTTTTGTAAAAGATATTGCAATTTTGCTATTAAACAGGTATTCCTACAATTCATTATTTTATCTATATTACAAGTATTATTATAAGTTTAAAACTGCATATTAAAGTCTTCAAAAATTATATCGATTATTTGTGTGTTTATTCCTTAGGTTTATTGTATCTTATATTGGATTTTAATAAACCCCTATTTTTTTGTTAGCAGTAATTTTGTGGTGATAATTTGCTTGTGTTTATAGTAAAACCATTATCAGTTATAGTAATTTAAGTGAGAAACAATTAGTTTACTCTCACCTTATATTTATTTGTCTTGTACAAATTCTAAATTAATAATAAAATAGTTTTTTATTCATTCTCTCAAGTTCAGTACATTATTTAAAGCCTGTAGTAAATGACAAATGATGATATTACAGTTTTTTCAAATATTTAATATTTAATTATATTTGTGTTAATAGATCTACTCTTTACACGAAACCATAACAAGTTGCTACTGATAACACCTCTTTAGTAAGGTTTGGTAGATGCACTTTCCATGCATTAAGAAAACATTAATTTCTGATTCCCTGATACTGAGGCTAGAGAGAAATTATGGCTTGTGTGGTTAGGGTTACTTATCTGAAGTATAGCTGCTCTCAACTCTAGTCTGCATATTACCTTACGTCGAATATTTTTACGCTATTTTTAAAAGTAGTTCATCTCTAGTCAAGCTGATTTTTTCAACATATGTGTTGTATTAACACATTTTGAAATGCCTGGCATACTTTAACACTACTGTGAAATGAATTTTTTAAATAATTATTACAGCAAACAAAATTACAAAATTACCATCCTCAGTTATGTGATTAAACTTGTTTTGTACAATCATGAAAGATTTATAATTTCTTTATATAAACTTCATGTTCACTAAAGTTACTTCAGTCTGGGTATTGGTGTACAGTAGTAGGTTTCTGGCTGTACCCATCAATCTCTCAGTTACCATTAACTGTGATTTAAGGGAGGTTTTCTCAGCCTTTTTATCAACCCTATTACAATTCATTTCACACCAGCTTTAAGGATTGGTTAAAGAATCACCACAGGAAGAAATTACCAACAATCCTCTTCTCTTATATTATTTTAAATAGTTAGAAAGCTTTTAACAAAACCTCGAGACCAAACATGTCTTCACAATATATGTAATTAATTAGAACATTAAATTCATTCAAGGGTTAAAAACACAATGATCCTCCTCAGCTAACAAACAATAAAAACTTTTTTTTAAAAATCAACTCCTTCTCTTTGCTTTCCTTTTCGCATTGTCCATTTATGAACCAAGGTTAAATAATGTTAATCCAGTTTGTTTGTTTGAATATATTTTCATTCATTTATAATCCTAGAGTATTATTTAAGATATTGTGTGGTAACCATGGTAAATTTTAAGGCTGTGCAATGAAGGTTTCAATGACAACCATTTGGAAGCAAAAAAAATGTCATATACTGTTTGTCCAAGTTAAAAAAGCTTAGTTTTTGCACAGGTTGGAGTGGTAGGAGGTGGAGTCTTGTGGTCTAAGGAGGGATGGATGAGAGTTGCATGTGCAAGTGAGTGCATGCGTAAACAGTAATTTCCACTTCTTCAGCCTTGCCATGGAGTTTGGCACCGTTATGCTTATGCCTGATGCATTTGTTAGATAAACAAAACGTTTGTTCACTTGTCTTACCTTAAAGTCCCCGTTAAGCTACTGTGTACTGACTTTTGGCTGTTTGAATTGGGCAAACCATTAGTTAATTTGTTATATTTGGTGTGTCATCGACAAAAAAACAGAGCTTTTTGAAAGATTTTTTAAAACTTGACTTTCAATTCATTTTTCATAATTTTCTGCATTCATATCATAGTGATATCATAGTCCCCTGTTTTTTTCCTGATTTAAAAATCAAAAGGGTATTTTCAACACCTACTTCACTGCCAATGTGTTCACTGTCAGTGTTATTAACCTTTAAATTTTTTTGTTGTACCTGTTTTGAGAAATCAGTCTACCTGAAACTTTTCGTATGCATGGAATGAATGTACAACTCATCTGAGAATATGATAGGTCAATTTTTGGCCTATTTAGTCTATTTAGACGAGTTTATTTAAATATGATACTTGTTTAAAACATATGTCATGTTTTTTGATTAAATTCTTCCTGATGTTCTCTGTTTGTTTTTACTAAACTCCACTCCTTTTATAATTTTGCAAAAACTTTTGTGATTAAAATTTAATTCTAATCCCGGATGTTAAAGATTCAAGACTTTCAACACACTTTGCAACATTTGTAGTCTATGATGAGTTGTGAGGAAATTATGAACTATGTTACAAACAGCAGTTTTTTGAGAATTATAAATATTTGCCCTTTTTATTCCTTTGGGTCGAGTTTTACAAGACGTACTAAACGATTCGTTTTCTCCTAGTTGCTTTTCCTCCATCAGTAATTAACTTAACAAGTGAACAGATATTCCACAGAGAGTAGCTACACTTTCTTGAATTATTGAACGCGACATATCAGGATTTTATTGTAAAATGTTTCTAAATACATTCATAATAATCCATTTAGATTGACTTCTAAACACCACACCTAGTAAACATGTCATCTTTGGCTGAGGCACATTCGTATTGAAAAATATTATTTTAATTAAAGAAGAAACACTTATTACAGTCACAATGAGTGCATGAAACGTTACCATTTAGGAGTGGCATGTCGCCTACACCAGTGCCTCCCCCTTACTCTTACAGCGTTCCATCCCTTCTATTGCTGCAGACTACTTCCCTCTTCTTCAATCCATGACCAAAACTGTGTTTCTGCACACCCATAAGCTACGCTTTCTTAACTTGGACCTATAGTACATCTTTGAGAAATACATTTACAGCTATTTAAAAGTTGACTTAGTGCCAAAGTTCTAAGCCGTTCTGTTTGAATCCAATCTGACCCCAACATTTATATAAAAAAGGTTGTAACTTACATCTCCTGAAACGCCCATCCCCAAAAATTAAAAAAGTAAGTCCTACTATAGGCAAATGTAACTTATTTACAAGTGTTTCTAGTTAAAAACTAGTAGTAATGGAATCAATTAATATAAAAGATTTAAATAATATTTGAAAAGACTAACAATATGATTTTTCGTTCACTGTAGAGCAAGACTCTTGAGTTATATGTGTTTTTGTCATCAGATTTATATTTACAATCCTTTTCATAGCCTTCATGAGCAATGATAGTAAAATTGACAGATCACCACAAATCACACACAAAAGTTAAAACCGTTATTGAGAATGACTAGTTTCCATGGACTTAAATTTAGTTGTACATGCTACGAAGTATTTGGGTAAATATTACATATTCATAATTTATTTTCTTTTAGGTTGATATCAGCAAAGTTAGTATGCTATGCAGTTTGTTTCAAAGTCTTATTTGCGAACCTGGATTATTCGATAAGACAATGGATCGTAGCAGAGCACGAACTGTTATATGCCAAACATTTCTTTTCTCTTACCTTTGGTCAGTTGGTGGAAATCTGGTTGATAGCTCAAGAGAAAAATTTGAAACCTATGTACGGGAACAGTTTGAAGAAAACCCTGATGCTCAGTAAGATTACTCGCTTTTATTAATCAGCTTTTGTTATTCAAGTTGCTTGTTGTAATCATCTTGAATTCACTGATTAAATTATAGATAGTTATTGAGTAACTGAGTGCATAATTATGAACTTACTTGTTAACGCGTTTCAAAACAATTGTTTTATTGACGAAGCCGAACCGCTACTCGATGACATTTTTGAGTAGTGGGTCGGCTTTGTCAATGAAATGCATCAGCAAGTAAGTTTATAAGTGTTCACTCAGTTACCTATTAGAATTACAAGATCAACACAATTTTGCTATTAGATTTTTTAAAAATTTGTTAATTAATTTGTACCAGAAATCTTCCTTCTGACTACAGAAATTTTTTTATGAAAGAGGCATTATACTGAGTTTAAACCTTTATTGTTCTCTATAGTCTCTAAAGTCTTTTAAGTTACCAAAATAATTCTCAAAACCTAAAGTTTTTCTCTTAAATATTCTTCAAAATATTTTAAATGATTTTTAATGTATTTTAATTGATAAACAATGATCCTAATAATTAATTTATGTAGTAAACTATTTCTTATTCTCACTTATCAACATACCAATATATTTCTTATTCAACTACGAATTTAATTATTCAAGCTCAACTCAGAATTAAAGTAAGGCTTTAAAAATCGTACTAAGATTATACACTAAGGTTTCACTACCCAATTATTACTAGTGCCTCCTGATTACCCTGTACAGTCAAAAAAGTATTTCCTCGGTAAGTTAAAAAAAAAAGTTTGTGCCTGTTTTGATTTAAATATTTTAAATTTAAACGTTTGTGATGGAGACAAAACACACAAATTATTTTATTTCGTTCCTAACAATATTCTTCAGATGACAACTTGATCTTACAGTATCTTGTCATTAGTCTGCCTCCAGGAACCGATCTCTGGGATCTTTATATGAATATCCAACAACGCAGATTAGAACCATGGGTGAGGATTGTACCAGTTTTCCAGTATAATCATGAGACAGCATTCTTTGAAATGCTTGTGCCAACAATTGACACTGTCAGATTTGGTTATGTTATGGAGAAACTGCTAAATGTTAATCACCCTGTTCTTTTCACAGGAACAACAGGTTTGTTTAATTATTAAATTTCTTAAGCACTATGGACTAATTTTAACTAAATAAATAAAAACCCACTAACAAAAATATAAAATCTTTTATTTTAATACTATATAAACTTTGTACATTTCGACTACATGACAATCATATTCAGCAGTACTTTTTTCACATTTTTGTTCACAACTGTTGATATTTTTGCTTTTTCTTATGAAAAAAATGGTAAAAATTTACATCTGAAGATGATTGGTAATAGTACTAGAATAAAAGATATTTATCCTGGGGTTTTTATTTGTTTAGTTACGTTTGTTTAATGATTTAAAAAACTTTTAGTATAATTCTTTGTTTTAAAGAGAAAAATAAGTCACATCTTTATATATAGCTTTGCAACAATGTCTTCTTCTTGTATTAACTTATCACTTTCACTATATGTTCTTAAACAAGAATCTTACTTGGTATTTATGGTTAACTTTCAAAGATTAGTAGTATCTCCATCATCAAGCATCACTGGCCGGGGGTTGTTGTAGACTGAGATACTACCAATCTTTGAAAGTTAACTCGCATAAATACCAAGTAAGATTCTTGTTTAAATACATATAGTGAAAGTTATATATATATATATATATATATAGAGAGAGAGAGAGAGAGAGAGAGAGAGAGAGAGAGAGAGAGAGAGAAAGAGAGAGAGGGAGAGAAAGGAGAGGGGAAGATAGGGGGGAAAGGATGATAGACAGGGAGAGAAAGGGAGAGGGGGAAGAGGAGATAAAGGATCATTTATTGAAGACAATAATGAAATTTTGCTCCAAGTTCCACACAAAATAGTTCTAATTTTTAATTTTTAAGAAAAATAAACTACATTTGAGCAATATTTTTAATAACTCTTTTTATTTATATTCTATTATAAGTAATATTTAACACTAACTTTTTTTTAGTAACGAATAACTGATTTTGAATATTCTAATAGCTTAGTTCTTATTGCTTCCAATATTGTAGGAAATAGTATGCACATCATATGTATTAAAATTCATATGGAAATTTTAAGCGTATACATTACTGACCTTGGTGGCTGACAGTTCAACCAAGAGTTAAATCAAGTTTTTTTTGCCACCATGGAAATATTTTTCTTTGTTGCTGAAATACAGTTGCAGAAATTTCCAGTAGATAAATTTTGTTCAGGTTTATCTTATTTTCACTGAATGATGTCATTTTTTAGAAACATTCCTTACAGCATAATAGGAAAGTTAACCATAAACACAGTTCTTGTTTAGTAAGTTTACATTTGTATCTATATATAATTATTTTTTAAAGTAAAAGTAATATTTATTACCTAACTTTGTTTTCAAAAGTTGTAAAACCAGATTTTCGTAATAGTTTTGGAGAAGAATATTGTGTAATCATCTAACTCAAATAGCATACTCCATCTTTCTCCAACTATGTTTTACCCAGAAGTTGAGTCACACAAGAATGTACTTTTGTTTCATTCTTAAGTTTGTTTCAATCTAAGTGTTTCTGATTCCATCGTTGGTCATAAATCGTTTTCATAAATTCTGTCCAATGTTGAATTTGTTTTATTTATTATAATTTCAAAATAAAGTGAGTTATTTTTTTAAAACAAAGATTCTTAAATTTTGAAACATTTTATAAAGATTAGAGTTAGTTAAGACATGAAAATAATAATACACAACAAACAGATAAGCAATAATAAGTTGCGTGCGACTTTCCTTTAAGATAATTGAGGAAAATAAAATTAAATAAAAAAACCAAGGTTAGATTCATTAACCCTGACAGCCCTCCTACCATATTTAGACATATTAACCCACCTATACATCCCAGAGACGTACCCTAAAAATAGTTAAAAAATGACGCTTTAAAACAGTAATAACAAATGTTTTCTTATGTCACTATACCAAAATGGTGTTATAAGCCATTGAAGCTATTCTAGGTGCACGGTAAAAATGAATATATAATTTACAAAAACTTAATTAGTAGATACAAATATATATACTGTATATATGTTTCACAATAACTGTTTACAACAATCCGTAAATAATTTTTTGTATGCTCGCCACATATACTGGTATTGCAAAAGTCACATCTCATTTCTGTTATTCTTTTTTGTTTGTAGTTACAACAGCTGCAGTATTTTTTTTTTTTTTTTTTTTTTTTTTGATCACCCGCAGAAGGTAAAGCAGCTGTCATGACAGAAGTATCCCTTTGTGAATTTTTATTTGCCGAAGAAACATCTTTCAATCCATTATTTCAAATCCTTTGGGATCTTTTCAGATGCCAAGCGTTTCTTAATCCATTTTACCTTGAGTTGCTTGCTCAACTTTACCAAGAAATTGAAAGAGTTGAAATGTTTTTCTCCCTGACTTGGCCCCGTATCTGATTTTTTCTTTGTAATTGTTGTGTAGATATATTAAAAATGGATTAATGCAGGCAATGTTCAGAATATTTCAGGAGAGTATATTATAAAAATGTCTTTATTCCTGGCCTCATAATAACAATAATAATAGTCTCATCTTTGTTGATTTCATCTTTATATGAGCTACTAGTTTTCACTAAACACTTGTAGTAGTTCTTACTTATATTTGTTAAGGACGGTCTTTTCAGGAGATGTGTCCAATTGTCAACGCAGATCATAATGCCAGAAATAATAATCTCATTCTGTTCACTTCCATCTACAGTATCATTAGGTGACTCATAATCTGGATCTTCACCTGAGTCATCTGAATCAAAATTTCATTCTTCCTCAGGCTCATCATTAGTTTCACTCTATCTTTCATCATCTGATTCCAATTCATCTCATGAGTCTATATTGATGTCTAATAACTAACACCTATAATATTTGTTCATCGTTATATAGAAAACTTCTCAAACATTTAAATTCTACGAATCTAAAAATAGAAAATTAATTATATAAAAGAGATAACTATATTATGCACATAAATTTGCATTTTTGAGATACTAAACTTTGGTGTTTTGAATATTGTAAAATCACAAAATATACAGCTCAATCCTACTTCTATGTCCTGGATACATATGCAAAACTAACTCGAAACCCACCTATACTTTCACAGACGTAGTAACTTATAAAAACTGTTGTAATTTATATATAAAACACGTGGAGCATCAAACTGTACACTGATCAGACAGTGCGTTAGCCATTAGAAGATTACCTAAAATCTGGGGGTTCTGGAATGTATACGGGAGTGAGGAGAGATAAAAAAGGGTTGGCTATAAATCTGGGAGAGGTACGGTAAGAAATGTAAGAAAAAAAGTAAAATATAATGATAATACTTTGATGCTTCACTTGAAATAATGGACACAAGTCAACTACTGTTACTTCATGGTACAGTTGTTGGGAAGGAAGAAAGAATTTAGTACTTTCCATCCTTCTACCAGAAAAGGATTCTCAATAACAACTTACTAAAATACTGAACATATTAACTAATTGAATTTTGATTTTTAAAGTGGATCATTGTAGGGAGTAAAATTCTAAAATCAGATGTTTGGATTTATTTTTTGACATTTAGAAGAACAACCTTATATAATATAAATATAAGTAGTATTTTATTAAATACATTTCATTTTAAATATTTTTGTTTCACTTCTAAGGTGTTGGAAAGTCTGTGGTTGCACGAAATGTATTAAATTTTCTATTTGAATCTGGCTTATGGGTGCCAGTCTTCCTAAACTTTTCTGCTCAAACTAGCTCAACACGAACTCAAGAGATCATAGAATCAAAGCTTGAAAGGAAAAAGAAAACTTTATTGGGAGCACCCATTGGTAAAAGAGTTGTTGTATTTGTTGATGATGTTAACATGCCCAGATTAGAAACATATGGTGCTCAACCTCCCATAGAGCTACTGAGGTAAGGACATTTGTTTGCCTAATTCATGTATTTTTGCAAATATTTTGAAAAACATTTTTCATTTTATTACCTCTACTAATGCAGAATAATGCGTATATTTACGTAGTGATAACAGTTTTCTCGTATTGCTATTGTATTTCTATTTATTTATATTTATACGTAATATCGTTTCATGACAATAACAGTAAACACGAATATCTCCAAAACAATTTGTGATATATACTTCAAATTACAATAATATATACATGCTGAATAGAATGCTGTATATAAAGATTGTGTTTTAAAGAGCTCGTTTTTTTCTCTTAAAATATATAAAGGCTCTAAGTCTTGTATCTTTTGCAAATATTTTGAGAAAAAAATATTTTATTTTATTACCTCTACTAATGCAGAATGTTGCACAGATTTACATGGTGAATAACAGTTTTCTTGTATTGCTATTGTATTTCTATTTATTCACGCTTATACGTAAAAATTGTTTCACAACAATAACAGTTGAACTTGAATATCCCCAAAACCATTCATCATATATACCTCAAATTACTAAAATATGTACATGGTGAATCGAATGCTGTATATAAAGATCGTGTTTTAAAGAACTCATTTTTTGGCTTTAAATATATCGAGGCTATAGGTCTGCATTTTTGTTAAAATTTTGAGAAAAAATATTCTATTTCATTACTTCTACTACTTCAGATGTTGCATAGATTTACATGGTGATAACAGTTTTTTTTATTGCCATTTTATCCAACAACAATTAGATATTTTCACAACAACTTATTGTTAAATGTTTATTCTGTATTAGTTAACTCTCTAGTTTTTACTTAATTAATAATATTGTAATTTGTTACATAGAAGACAATAATATACATCTATTTAAGTTCATTATTTAGTTTTTATAAGTGTTAACATTCATATAGATTGATATTTCTAAGGTTGATACCCTTATCACATTTCATTTTCCATAATCTTCTGTTGAAAAAATCTTCAGTTTGTGAAGCCTTTCCTGTTTACCATACTAATACATATTTTCAGCCTTCCTTATGAAAAGAGCGATTTCCAAATCTTGTTTCCATTTTTCAAATGACATAGTTTGAATCATGAAAGATCCTTCTACTAGAATTACTTTCGTAATCTTTTTGAATGACGCAATTTTATAATCTGAGCTCTATTGAAAAAATCTTTAAATCTTTTTAAGTTATTCTAGGATCTTTAATAAAATTAACCAACTGACTATACAGTTTTAACACATTATTATGCTTTATTTTCAGACAGTACTTAGATTTTAAAGTTATTCTAGGATCTTTAATAAAATTAACCAACTGACTATATAGTTTTAACACATCCTTGTGCTTTATTATTTTCAGACAGTACTTAGATTTTAAAGGGTTCTATGACAGAGAAAAAATGTTTTGGAAAGACATTCATGATATGGTTCTGTGTGCAGCATGTGCACCTCCAGGGGGAGGCCGTAACCCTTTAACTCCTCGTTTTATTCGCCATTTTGCTATGCTGCTAATTTCTTCGCCTAATGAGACTACTTTGAGAGTAATATTTAGGGTAAATTTCATTCAGTATGAATAATAACTTTATAAAAATTTTTATGAAATATATTGATGATTACCAATAAACTTTAAACTTTTTTGTTTCAAGTCTATTCTCAGAGGTTTTCTATCAGATTTTTCTCAAAAAGTTACTGACCTTGCGGATTCACTTGTATCTGCTTCGGTGGAAATCTACAATAGAATAACTGTTGATTTGTTACCAACACCAGCTAAATCACATTATGTGTTTAATTTGAGAGATCTTTCAAAATGTGTTCAAGGATTACTGCAAGCTGATTCAGGAACAATGAGGGAACCCAATGAAATGCTCAGGTACTTATCAAATATATTTACATAAACACCGTAATTTAAATATGTATTACTGAGTCAAAAAACTTTCTTTATTTGAAAGATGTATGTTCTATATATTAGTAAATACATAAGGGGTTTTGTCCTGCTACTATGAAAATCAATCCGAAGATATTTAATGTATTGAAACTTTCTGTTATTTTTTCCCAATGTTTTTTTAAATTGCTACTTACTGATATTTCACTACTTAGTGATATTTTCAGCATGAGTAGTTCACACTATTATCTATGCATTGTTTATTTACTTCTATTAGTTCAAACTCTCCCTAAATATGTCTTGTTCAAATATTCAATTGTTAATAAAATACATTTTATTCATCCACTCAAGTACAAATACATTTATTAAACTTTTAGTGGACGATACTTGACGTTAATACAGAGTTTTCAAGTATTAATCACTTAAACAATAGTTTATGACTATCCGAACTTTAAATTTTGTAAATTTGTTAAAACTTACTGAGACAGAACATTTTCAATAGCTATGTGGTGATCTTCATCAGTGTATTCTCTGAGAAAACGTTCTGTTTCAGTAAATTTTAACAAATTTACAAAAATTTAAAGTTCGGATAGTCGTAAACTATTGTTTAAGTGATTAATAAGATTCACCAAACGTAATGGACTATAAAATTCAAGAATTGATTCATTAACTAAATTTAAAATGACTTAATTTTAGTTTTATATGGGAGAAAAACTTTTCAGAAAATGGACAAGGCAATATAGTTAAGTAATTGTTCCATTTGGCTTGAATAAATGATAACATATTATTTTATGAAACAGCTGATTTTATGTTATAGATTATATGGAAGAACAGCTGTTTTAATGCATGGTAATATTGTTTACAGGCTTGATAAGGGCAACAGAATTGCCGAAACATTGCATTATTAAAATGAATATCTTTGACTTGGGGACAACCGTTTTATCATTTATTAGAACTGGACAGAATCAGTAGAATGTCCATCTACTTACTGTTATTTTGGGAAATATGCCTAATATAAAATATCTTATTGGCCTTTATCGGTTACAATTTCATAAACTGAGAGTTTTGTTTATAGGCTATTTTATCATGAATGTCTCAGAGTGTTTCATGATCGCTTAGTCAACCTAAGAGACAAGACATATTTTTACAACTTAATGAGAGAAATTTGTCAGAGATGTTTTGCAACGCCAGTGATTGTATTACCCAGCGAAAGAGCCTCCACTGATGGAAGAGAATCTGTTATCAGAGATACTCCAATTCTCATATTTGGTGATTTTATGTCGCAAGCTGCTAGCAAAGAAGACAGAGTGTATGAAGAAATAAGGGATATTGAAAAACTCAGAGGTATTTTGCAGGTAAGACAAATTTTGTCATCAGAAACATATTAGAGATATTTTAATATTAAATAGATAAAAATAAATTGGATAGTTGTTTAATTTCTATCTTTATATCCAGAACTGAATTTTGGTTACCATCCAACATTTTGAGGGAATCATATTTTAAGATATTCAAGTAGTTGTTATTTCATCCAGCTATTACCCTATTGGCAACAATTGCTTTACATAATTTTGTAAAATTATGTATAATACTATTACTGGTAATCAATTTAGGTGTTTTGTTTTCTTTTGATGATTACTGTTTTTTCTCACATAAAGTCAATTTATGAATATTTAATTATCATATTAATTGATTCCATCTTCATGTGATCTATTAGTTTATAACTAAAAACACTTATTTTGTTAAGTTACACTAGCCTATAGTAGCACTTATAGTGTGAACCATGTAACTATGTACTTGGCCTTGATAGATCAAATCACTGACTTGCATGAGATGGTCGTTACTAGATAAATTTGCTGATAAATCAGCTTTGTTATGAAATAACAATCTTGAAATATGTATAGACATATCTGATGCAAAAGCTGTTGATGTATAGAACATCCTGAGCATGTAACATGTTTTCAGAAATGGTAGTAGATGAGAAATCTTGTGCGATCTTTTAGGGCCATGTGCACTCTTACGTGGTCCACACTACACTTTTATGATTGTTGACGGACGTTTAGGGGGTTAAACTGTTTTATACAAATAATTCTAAATTTCAACTTGTCTTTTCAGTTGAGTTTATTTAATCCTAGAGGACTGGTGCGGGGTAATTATTCTCCCAGTGAGTTTTCAACAAAGATTATAAAACAGTTGCAAATCCTGAGATTCTTCTACCCTTTACTCACCTTCTAATTGACTCGCCCTGTATCTATTTCTGTCCCTACATCAGGTAGTTTGACAGTTTTTGTTTACTTATAATGTTTGAAGTTATTGTTGCAACAGCTGGGAAAGTTTTTACCTTGTGCGAGTCCTCTCTAAGTGAAGTTTATTTCTATTTGTATTTTGTGAGGTTTTTATAAGTGAATATTATTTTAAATTGTATTTTGAAAGTTTTCTATCACATAAAATAATTTTTATTGGTTTTTTGCAAGATTGTTATGAGTGAATTTTATGATGTTTCGTATTTTGTGTGGATTTTATAACTGAAGTTCGTTTTAATTTATAAATTTAATAATCTATTTTAAATTATCTATGTTCATATTTTGTCATGGCGATAAGAGAGAACACAAATTTTATATTTGTAATTTTTCAAGAGGGAGAGACGCAAATGAAACTTCTTTTGAAGAAATTAAAGCTTTGTTTGGGTATATTTTTTATATTTGTGGAGCAATGATGTCTTCGTACAGAAATTCTAAAGGTCGGACAACAGACAGAACTGGCTTGCATATAGTATTGTGTACAATGTCAAGACACATATTCTATTTTCTCTTGCAAGTATTACGTTTCTATATATATATATATATATATATTGTGTTTTGGAAACTATGCTTGTCTATGAAATATTTTGTTTTCATGATTATTGTAACAAAAAAACGTTTATTTACAATATAGGCTATAGCTTTATGTTTGGCAATATCACAAACAAACATTTTAATTATAGCTTTACCCAAGGAACCTAGACAAAAAACAATAAATTCTGTACTAATTGTAGGAAAGGTGTTTGTAAAAACCATTTAGTTGAAGTATGTGAAGAGTGTTTTGATTTGATGTATAAAAAAGGAAATAATGTTGCATGAGTTTGTTCATATCTTTTATAGTATAACAAAATATGTTTAAATCATTTTTTTATCTATAACACTAAATATTTTACTGATATTGACCTAAAACTAGTGGGGGTAAAAAATTACTCCTCCCGAGCCCTGGTGTAACGGATTTAGCATGAGTCCTATAGAGTTATTTATTATTTTTTTTAACTTGGGAGCGGGTTTAAACTGCCCGAAGCACCTTTACCTTAAGGTATATTGTACTTACCTCCCTGATCTAGTCAAATAGCCCCTTCCCTCTTACCAGGTTTAGGAGTTTCCTGACTAGTGTTTTACCTTCAGCATCAACCAGAGCTGTACTATCACCAAAGAAGTTGAAGCGCCTCTCGGCAAGTGCTTCACACCTATAAATGATGTGTGTGGCAGTCTCCAGTTCTTGCCCGCATAATCTGCACACTGGTTCATCTTTGTAGATACCCATTTTATGCAGATGTTTTCTTAGTCCTCAGTGTCCCGTGAGTAGACCTGTGGCTATCCTCAATTCCTGCCTAGACAGATAGATGAGACTCTTCTGCAGCCCCAAGGAAGGTTTCCTAAGGGTTAGCTTACTGTGTCTCCCTTCAGCCCTGATCCAGTGCTCACAGTGTCTTTCAGCCATCCACCTTCGCACTGCAATCTTGACCATGGATTTGGAAATACCTACCGCCAGCTCCGCTTCAATCAGGGGAGTCGAAGACCCCTCTCTGGCCAGCGCATCCAAATATTCCCCTATGTCCTGGCACCCAACCTATCTTGATTTGATTGTACTTTGCCAGGGCTTCTAGGTTATTTAGGCACTCCCTGACTATGGCCGAGGTGACCACATGTCCGTTTAGTGCCTTAATTGCTGCCTGACTGTCAGAGAAAATAACAATCCGGGTCCCGTGTATTCCCCTTCTCGCTATCTCTCCCAGACAGGCATTTATAGCATATATTTCGGCCTGAAAGACAGAGGTATGCCTCCCCAAGGAAAAAACTAGTTTTACCCTTGGGTTTTTACAATACACCCCCGCTCCAGTGCCAAAGTCCATCTTGGAGCCATCTGTGTACCAGATCTGAGCTCCCGATGTAACTGACCCTGACCATTCCATCATAGTTTGGTGGGCCTGGTCAGGTGCAAACGTCCGAGTAATGTGGTCACTGCCCATTTCCAAGACGGGTTCTTTTACCACGCACTCGATACTCATATGTCCCGAAACATCTGGGAGATTAGCCCAATTGTTCGAGTTACACAATCTCCAAGCCGCCAGCCTCGCCTCTCCCCTAAGGACAAGCTCAAGGGGAGGGAGGTTAAGCATTACTTCCATTGCTGCACCAGGTGTATTTGATATCCCTCCCAGTGTGCACAGACAGGCCAATCTCTGGATAGAGCTCAGTTGAGCTCTTGTCTGCGCCTGGTTGGCCTTTGTCCACCACACCAGAGCTCCATAAATAATCATAGGTCTTATCACCCTCAGATACATCCAGTGCATCATTGGTGGCTTCAGTCCCCATTTCTTAGCCACCATTTTTCTCACTGTCATCAGGGCCCTTTTGGCCCTGTTAACTGTCCTCTCAAGGTGTGGGTTCCAGGTGAGTTTCCTGTCCAGAGTAACTCCCAGGTACTTCACCTCTGCCAGAAACTCAAGGTATTCACCAAACAAGCAAGGCATCCTGGTCGTCAGATCTTTTCGCTGTCTGGTGAAGTTAATAAGAGCAGTCTTTTTCGGATTTACCCTAAGGTTCTCCTTATTACACCACTCTTCAATCAGTCGAAGAGGATTTCTGATTACCTCAAGGACTGTATCAGGGAATCTGCCCAGGATCAGAACAACTATGTCGTCCTCATATCCCAGACAGAAGTACCCCTGTTCATTCAGGAGTTCAATAAGGTTGTCAACCACTAGGCACCACAACAGAGGAGAGAGAACCCCCCCCCCCCCCTGTGCACAGCCCAGACTTGTCTCCGCCCTTCTGACCTCCCCTGTCACCTCTACAGAAATGCTTCTGTTTGTTAACATGGAACTTATCCAGCCACAAGTGGTCGCATCCTCTCCATGACGTCTTGCACCATTTACCATCGTCTCCACTGAGCGGTAATTGAAAGCCCCTTCAATGTCGAGGAAGGCACCAATGGCACAACCTTTCTTAGTGTTCATTTGCTCTATCCTACCAACCACTTGATGGAGAGCTCCCTGGTTGATAAGCATACTGGTTCCAATGTAGTGGTTTTATGGCCAAAGCACCCCCCCCCCCTAATATGCCTATCAACCAGTTTTTCAAGTCCCTTAAGAACAAAGGACATGAGAGTAATAGGTCTGTATCCTTTCCCTTCCGATTGGTTACCGGTGGGCTTAGGTATAAGGACGACCTTACTAAATTTCCAGGCTGCCGGCACATGCCCTAGAGCAATGCTTAGCCTGTATAATTTAGTAAGCACCAAATTCAGGTATTCCCTGCTGCAGCAGCACAGGATAGATCCCATCTGGACCTGGAGATTTGTAGGGTTTAAATGTGCCTATAGCCCATCTTACCCTTTGTGGAGTTACTATCCTCCTTGCCACTTCCCAGTTCTCCCTCTTACCACGTCTTGTGGAGGGTTTGGCAACTGGTTCAGTGTCTGCTCCCCCAAGTTTCCTCAGAGTACTGCAAGGGAAATGTGTTCTGATTAATTCTTCCACAGTTTCCCCTGCAGTTTTTGTTATATTTCCCAATGGGGTTCTTAGCATCCCCTACGGGTTAACTGGGTCCTTAGAGAGCACTTTATGCAGTCAGGCCCCTTCCCGAGTTTTCTCAATCTCTTGACAAAACTCCTTCCAGGACTTCCTGCGTGCTTCTCTAATTGCCCTGTTCTATTCAGTTAGTGTTTTCCTATACTGGTTCCACTCCCCGTTCTTTTTTGCTCTATTAAAGAGTCTCCTGGTGGGTCGCCAAAGTTTGGCTAGCTTCTTATTCCACCACGACGGATCCCCTACTTTTCTCCCCTCACTGAGAGAGCAGTTATCAGTAAAGGATTCTACTATAGCCTCGCCAACCAATGTGGCAGAGTCTTCTAGCTCTCTCCTCCCACCATACTCCAATCCAGCCTCCTCAATCGGAACACCCAGGTCCCTCCTGTAGGAGTCCCAGTCTGTTCTTCTTGGATCCCTGGTTGGCTGAAGCATGGCTGGATTGAGGGATATATCATACCTAATATGTTCGATGCCTAATATCATACCATCTGGTTCGATGCCACCATGATGTTCAGGACCTCCCGTCTGGCCCTAGTGACAAACGTCGGCTCTTCCCCCTGAGTTAAGACTAGTAAATTCTTAGAGCTGAGATAAGTTAAAAGTTCCTCACCTCTAGATTTGGTACCTGTACTTCCCCACGAAGTGTGATGGGAGTTAGCATCCATCCCCACCAGAGCAACTCCTCATCCACAGCCCCGCAGTGCTCGACCAGCCTCCTCAGCTCTTGTGTTGGTAGAGCCCCCGCGTAGTCAAAGGGAAGATATGCTGTGGCCAGGTTCAGCCTCCTCATCCTCCCCTCCGCCTGCAGCTCCACCATCACTGTTATCAAGTCCCTGCTGCAGAAGTCAAAAGCACTCAACCCCCTCCTGACCAGGATACACGTCCTGGGAACACCAGAGTCCTTATCATACAACAACTTACCTCCAGATGTCGCCAGCCCGCATATTCGTCCTCCAGAAATCCATGGCTCCTAGATGAGCACCAAGTCCACCTCTCCTCTGTCCAGCATCCTACACATGACAGCACTAGCTGCCTTGCTGTGCTGTAGGTTCATTTGGAGAAACTTGATCATCGTTCTGCTTACTTAGCAGTTGCCTGGGTCCGCAAAGCAGCCCCAGGACTAGAGAGCATCTTGAACATGGCCTGTCTCAGGCCCACATTCACCCTCAGGTTGTTGTTCCGCAGTGCCCTGAGGGAGCCCTCTCCTATATACAGGATAAGGGTAAGACCTGCATCCCCCCTTTTCCTAACAATCACCTTCCAAGTATCCTGAACTATCCCAGGGTTCTGGGTTTTGACCACCTTCAGGATCTCTTCCGGCTCCTTGTCATTGTAGGATTTGGGCACCCTCATTGAAACTTTTGCAATGCAAAAGATCTCCTTAGGTGGCCCTGCCCTCAACTTTACCCCCTCACTCAGAAGCTTGGCAGGACCCGAAGGACCCACTCCAGGCTCTCCAGTGAGGAGCATACAACGTTTAGAGCCCCTCTCTCTAAGTATGCTGTCCTGAACCCTCTGTCCCCACTCTTCGTCTCAGCGGACAGCAGTTCTGAGAAGAACAGCTTCTCCAGCACCAACGCCATCTCTTCCAAGAGTTGTCTCTCTGGGTAACTGACTGGGACAATGGCTAGCTTTTGCCAAAGGGTATCGCCGTATGTGCCCGAAGACCCTGCAGCATCCCCCCTTGTCCCAGCTTCGCTTTCTTCTTTCCTCCCTCCACTGGAGAGGGATTGGACGTCGAACTCCTAGGCCTTTTGGGCGTGCTGGGGTTTGGTGCTCTTGGTTGATTGCTTCCCTGTTGCACCTCCCTCCTCACAACATCCAAGCCCTGGACTTTGACAAGCTCGGCTCAGTTTTGGCCTCCCCTTTGTTTTGTATTCAGGATTATTGGCCCTCCCGCTGCTCTCGCCTGATCTCTTCGGAGCCGCCTTTTGGCCGCTCCACTCATACGCTTTCTCCGTAAAGAAAGCGTGCTCAACTCTACAGCCATTTCACTGGTTTCTGCAGTCGGCATCTTGGTAGCCGCCCCCGCACCCCCACTGGTGGTTGCCGTTGACACATCTGCTACAGACTCACGGTTTGCTGTCTCATTGGCTCCCACTGTCTGTGCAGTCTCAAAATCAATTTTTTTACTAGTTTGGTCCATTAACTTCCCGCGAGTATGGAGGAAATAACGGTCAACCAGAGCAGAGCCTCCACTGCCCTGGCAAGACAACATACAATGAGGTTTTGTCCGGTTCCTCAAGGGGATCGTGTGCGACTGCATTTTATACCCTGCAGCCATTCATCCATCGGCACGATGCCTTCCACCTTGGATTGGGTATTCAGTCACTGACCTTGAAGCCTACCCTAAGTTCAGGACATTATTAACTGTTGCTCTTGGAGCGAACAGCCTGCTTTACTCTCTTTTGTTACAACTGTGTCGTTAGGGTAGTTTCGCCCATACTTCACTGCCACATTGCCCTTGGTTCACCTGGGAGGTGAGAGTAGCATCGTGAGGACTTAATTCCCAACTACCCCAGTCCCCAGTCAGAGCAGTTATTTCTACCACACTCAACCGGTTGACTGACAAGGAGGGATAATTCCTCACCTTTGAACCATTGCCTTGGTCCGGGCCTGCTTATTCAGAAACCTTCTGGAATCCTTATTCACAAGTAACCTACATATCTGTAGGCCGTTCCACTATCCGCCACCCGTGGACCCGCCCGGTTGCTCAGGCCAGCTATCCGGGCCTCTAGGGTTAAAGACATGTTTAAATTCAACTAGTTCCTTGTCTGTGATGCCAATGAACAGACTAACATTCAATATCATAGTTTAACTTTGACTATCAGATGAACTCACAACAATGCTTAAATTGCCCATATGGTATAAATTATTATTATTTTCTGGTGTCCACTATAAGGTTTTAAATAAATTAGAGAATGAACTGATACAAGAAAGGCAGACTGAAGTTACAAAATTAACTTTGGTACACAGCATATTATCTTTATTGAAGTCAAATAGACTAAATAAGTTCAGTAAAAATAAATTTTTATTTTAACTCTTACTATATTATTCTACGTTAGTTGATAGAAAGAATTGTTTTTTTGTCAAGTTGTTTTGGATAAAATATTCTTGCTTTTTATGATAACATTATAAATACGAGTAATAATTGCTTTTATAAATAGCTACAGACTTGAAGTAATAAAACAAAGTCTCTATCACTTTATTGACTTACAGGATTACTTAATGGACTTTAACCTGCTTACTTCAAAGGAAATGAAACTCATATTCTTTTTTGATGCGATAGAACATGTTACCAGGTTAGCAAGATTACTTCGAGCAGAGAGAGGCAATGGGCTACTGGTTGGTGTAGGTGGTATGGGAAAACAGAGTCTCACTAAGCTGGGAGCTCATCTCAATGGTTACAAGTGAGATTCATAATAAATTTCTGAATAGTTTTTTTTCAATATTTTCTTTTAAAATTTAAGATATGAAGTCTGGTTTATTTATTTAAAGCCTGGTTTATTTATTTAAAGCCTGGTTTTGGCTTTGAGATTATTAAGAAAGATCAAAGAAAAATCTTTTTCTCTCTTTCAGTTCTCCTTGTCCACAGGGTTTGTGTGTATATTTTTTATTTTTAAAAAAAAGTTTAAAAAACTGAGGACAGATGAATTTACTGGCTAAGCAATCTCAAAATTTGTGAGATGACGCCAAAAAACTTTGTCCTTAAATAATACCTGATAATATTGGCTGTAAGGGTATTTACTCTATCTTGTTGAAGTTGTGTTTACTTTGCTTAGGCTGTTTATAAAAAAATCACATTTTAAAATGTTTTCTGCATTTAAAGTTCTTTATTATTTCTACATTTCTTCTTTAGACAAACATTTCTTATGTCCAATTCACAGAAAGTTATATTGATTTTCAGATGCTTCCAAATAGAAATGACAAGATCATATGATTACAACTCTTTTCATGAAGATTTACGTCGTCTTTATTTTTCTGCTGGAGCTTTGAATGAAGACACTGTTTTTCTTTTCACAGACACACAGATTGTAATGGAAGAATTTCTGGAAGATATAAATAATATATTAAATACTGGTATGAATTTAGTTATTTATATTTAAAAACTAATATAATAAAATCATTTCTTAAAATAATTTGGTCTAAATGGACTCTTAAGCATGTGGTTAATATCCTTCACAGGAATATAATCAGAGTTTGATTATAATATCATCTTAATGGAATATAAATTTATGATTTAATCCCTTATTATAGTCTTAGATTTTCAATCCCTTTTGTTGAGACACAAATGTAAATTCTCCTTCTCTCTCTCTCTCTCTCTCTCTCTCTGTCTGTCTCTCTCTCTCTCTCTCTCTCTCTCTCTCTCTCTCCCTCTACATCTAGACATGTTAATTACATGTTATACATTTTTAATTATAATAAAAATATTGGCCAAAAACCCCAATACAACAAAAATAATACAAAATAACTAATGTTACAAGTTACCTAAGATTAAACCCTTATGTGTAATATGACCTTGTCATCATCATCAGAGGTTGCATGACCTCTAAGTCAATCTAGCTTGTAAATTATTGTATTCTAGGTTGTAATTTTGTAATAGCACCCTCTAATGATGTTGACATGGTCATCAAAATGTACATAAAGGTTTTATCTTAGGTAACTTGAAATATTACTTACACTTTTTAAAAAATGTTTTAACTTGCCTATAGTAGCACTTACTTTGCTTGTTGAGGACGGCCGTTTCGGGAGATGTGTCCCTTTGTCAACTCAGACCGTACCAGATCAGTTACGGTCTGAGTTGACAAAGGGACACATCTCCCGAAACGGCCGTCCTCAACAAGCAAAGTAAGTGCTACTATAGGCAAGTTAAAATATTTTTTAAAAAGTGTAAGTGATTACTAGTAGCTCACGCGTAGATGGAATCAACAAATGTTGAAATATTAGTTATTTTTTATTATTTTTGTAAAGTCTTTGCCAATATTTTTATTGTAATATATTTTGCCACTGTGCTCTTGATATTGTATCTAAATTTTCAACTTGATTAAAATATGTATTTATCCTATAAATATTAAAAATATAATTAAAATTAAAGTTACATTTGTTTGTTTTTGGTTAGGTGAAGTCGCCAATCTTTTTGAGTCTGACGAGTATGAGAAGGTGATCATTGCATGCCGCCCTCATGCTAAGGAAGCTGGAGTACAAGAGAGTAATCGAGATGGTATATTTGACTATTTTATTTCTCGAGTGCGAAGTAAACTACACCTAGTTATCTGCATGAGCCCTGTAGGAGATGCTTTTAGGTAGAAATATTTATAAAACATTCATTATATAGTTTTATTTAGAATATCATTCACAGTTAAAATGTTAAGTTAAAAATCATTAAAAACAGTAGTAGTGCAAACTAAGCATGAAAAGCTCTCTTTACAAAATTAATTATTAAAATTGCGATACAAACCACCAGGTGCACACTATTTTTCTACAATGTGTGAGAGAACAATCTTCAATACTGAACTTACAGAGTAACTTGTAAAAGTAACTTAAAAAGAAGCGTACCTGTAACTTACTAGTACATTACAATAATATAGCTGCTTTACCTCAACATTGCAACGTTGGCTTCCAACATTACCTAATGAACCTGAATTAACTTATATATAATTTGCTTGTGTTAATATTGATTAAGTTATCACTTTATTTTTTTAAAAGTGATTTTCATGATAAACTAGTCATGGAACCTTATACCTATACTATATATGACTTGTACAACGAATATATTTACAGTAAAATCAGTTTAAAAAAAGTATCACTACTATTAATTTATTTCAGAAACTCTCAACTTGTCTAACCCATAATTGGCTTTGGTTTGCTTGTCAAAAAGTGAGGTAAAACCATAGTCACCGCTTTGAATCAAATGAAGTTGACTCATGACAGGCAGATTTGAAATATGAACATCTTTGGGTTTCTTGTGAAAAGTTACACAAGAATGAATCATTTAAATTGTTTAATGAATAATTTCTAATTTTACTCTTAATCCTCTCTGTACTTATGTTGGCCATGACAAAAACATACTAGTAGTTGAATAATTCCATATCACCACAGTAAAAATATGTTTCTTCTAGGCATTAGATTTTATCTTTATTTTTAGTGACAAATCTTCCTTCTTTTAGTCTACAGTTAATCGCCTCTTTTACATATCTACCCATTAAAAGTTAAACAAGAGGAATTTAAACAAGAAAATTTCAAAACTAAAAAAATATTTTTTTAATATTTTATCATAAGTGCTAATTTAACAACATTTGTTAAAAAAACTGAATGTGACTCTACATTCAAATCCATCTATGTGACCATTATTTGTAAATAATATTTTTCCTAACAAGATATTAGAAAATAATAATTCTTGTGATATTATTGACTGTTGATGTAGGTCTTTTTGATGTGTCCTTTTGACATATCTCCTTTTTCAGCTAGTTAGCTGTACATATAACAATTTCTATGTCTTACAAATGAATAACTTTAGATACTACAAAATAAATATGATGGTGATTTATAATTTTTTTTACTGTTATACAGGCGAAGATGCAGAATGTTTCCTTCTTTAGTAAATTGTTGTACGATTGATTGGTTTGTTGACTGGCCAGAGGAAGCTCTTCTGTCAGTCGCACAAGATTCACTTAAAGATCTTGAACAGAAAGAGCTGGTTCCTGAAATGGCGTCAATGTGTTTTGTAATACATAAGGTAGAACAATTTATTTCTAGATATTTGACATAACCCTCACTTAAGAATATTATGACACCCCTATAGGGGGGGGGGGCAAGGGAGCAGGGTTAATAGATCTAAAAAACAAAATAAATATCCAAGCGTCATATGACGACTAGTTGATCTTTTGGAAAAAGTGATTTTAAAAACTGGTAAACAGTAGGACATGACATTGTACTAAAATAGTTTAATATATATATTTGTTGATTCCACCTTCACGTGAGCTACTAGTTTTCACTAAACACTTGTAAATTTTACAAACTTGCCTATAGTAGCACTTACTTATATTTGTTGAGGACAGCCGTTTCGGGAGATGAGTCCCATTGTCAACTCAGATTGTAACTGATCTCAAGGTTTACGTAGGTTAAGGTATTAGGGAGGGGTGGGATATTATGGTGGTGTGGGTGTATTTTGTGATTATTAGGAGTTATGATGTCAAAAAGTGTGTGTGAGTTGTAATGTAATTGTGTATTGAGTATGTGTGTAGGGTGTAGTTTGAAATGTCTGTATATTTCGTATTTTTCGGTTGTGTAGCGTTGGTTATTTAGCCTGCTTAGTTAGCCTACTTCACACACAACACTCTCAATAAACAATTTAAAACCCAACAACAAAATCGACATTTCCACTGGAGTTTACAAACCAACTAGCAGTTCGTGCCTAGTTTGTACATAGGCCAGACAAGGAGGTCCTTCTAAAAACATATAAAAACACTAAGAAACAATAACTACCAATCAAACTTCACTGATCATCTCAACTCCACAAAACATGACTACATAGACATAACATCTAACCTACAAATTCTTATTACACTTTTGCTATTACTTGCAACCAGACTTTTGTTAACTCTAATGAGTTAACAAAAAGTCTGGTCGCAAGTAATAGGAAAAGTGTAATAAGAATTAACAACCAGCTCGTCATGAACAGCAACAAAATTTCGATATCTACAAATTCTTCATAAACAACACAGAAATAACCAACGCTACACAATCGAACAATACGAAATATACAGACACTTCATACTACACCCTACACACATACTCAATACACAATTACATTATAATTCATACACACTTTTTGACATCATAACTCCTAATAATCACAAAATACACCTACAGCAGCATAACATCCCACTCCCACCCTAATACCCTAACCTACGTAAACCTTGAGATCAGTTACGGTCTGAGTTGACAATGGGACTCATCTCCCGAAACGGCCGTCCTCAACAAATATAAGTAAGTGCTACTATAGGCAAGTTTGTAAATATTTAGAAGTGTTTAGTAAAATAGTTATATACAAAAAATGTGTTATCATGTGTTTTTTCCATGAATATTTATGTTTGTTGATTCCATCTTCATGTGAGCTACTAGTTTTCACTAAAACACTTGTAAATATTTTACAACTTGCCTATAGTAGCACTTACTTATATTTGTTTAAGACGGCCATTTCGGGAGATGTGTCCCATTGTTACTCAGAGTTACGGCAAGCTGTAAAATATTTACAAGTGTTTTAGTGAATATTTATGTGTTTCCGATACTGTAATAAACAGTACAAGTAATTTTGTTGTTGTGTTTATTTTCTTTAATACATTAAGTACTGTGGCCTAGTACCTTATAAGTAGTAGTGGATTAAACAACGTTAAAGCTTGAATTTTTTAAGCTGCTTAATTTTTTAGTATGCAATGCCTTCACTTACAGCTCCCCTTACAAACTTTCATATGGGCGCCCATGGTAAGAACATAGTTTTTATCTTTTAAATTCAAATAATTTATTTGTTATTCTTGCAAATGTTACTGTTAGAAAAGTTTGTATTTCTGGCCAAGAAACATTAGGAATATAAGTAATCATTTCATGCTTTTCTTTATGTAAATGAAGTAAACTTGTTGGAATTTGTGTTTGGTGTCAAAGTTTTGAATATTTACACAACTACTTTTATTATATTTACCTACTTCATCTATAGTTACCGATCAATAGCCAATTACTCTTGTACTTTCTTTCTATCCTATCCTTCAACACTGTACTTATTGTGCAATGTATATGCTTTTATTTGATATTATGATTTTTCTTATATGATGTAACTTGTAATCAGCCAGTACGTCTATCAGGAAAGCGTCTTAAACACAGGTATGATTAAAGTAGGGACACAACATGCCCTGGTGGAGAGTATAAGGGGGGATTAGGACATCATGTGTGGAGAGTCTACACCAGAAGTGGACCTACTCTGAATCAGGGTTATAAAGAGGTGTTTACTTCTTATTCCTTAATATTTGTTTACCTGTATAATTAAAGTAATTTTTTCTATTTAATCTTCCTGAGACTTTCTTTCAACTTCAAGGTATTTATGTTTGTTATTTACATCACCATTTTTTGAAGTCTCTCACCTCAAAATATTCAAACTATTTCTCCTCTTCAATAGCAATTAGTTTAGTTTGTAATACTTAAAATCTAGCTATTACTTCTGGATTTTCTATTTAGACTAAAGTATCAAGCATAAGGATCTAAGGTATACATGTTTCCTTAACAAGAATGTATGATAAAGTCAATTTATTATGTGGGTAAGCTGAGTACGTTATTGTAGTTTGTGTTGTTTTTCTTAGCAGACAAAAATAAAATGAAATACATAAAAAAGAATGTTTGTTTTAATGAAAAGAAAGTAGAAAGGGCACAGAATTTACAAAAACCACAACTTTGGAAAACAACAAACACTCATTTAAATCTGAAATCTAGGCCTATAAACTGACTAAACAAAAACGATTCTCGTCAAGAGTTAAGCTCGTATTGAAGGTTATGTTTTTCAATGTACTATGGATCAGGACCAATCCATTGCTCCTGTTGCTAGAACGCCAGATATTTTGGAGCCCATGGATTAACACATACAATGTGCTAAATTAAAATGTGATTATATTGTTTGTATATTTAGAAAAAAATATAAAAACAGTAAAAAATAGAAATAAATATAAAAAGTATTTCTCACTTCCAAAACATGAAACGTTACTTTCATGCTTGAAATATTTATTTATAATGTATAAATAGTCATAATTCTAAGTGAAAAGTAAATTAATGATTCTATATAATCTTTTGTTATAATATTGTTACAAAAACATTACTTTTTCAGTAATAAGTTATTTATTGTAAAAACCTAAAGCAAGCATTACATTTATTATAGAGCGTTGAAGAGATGACAGTCAGATTTTATGAAGAAATGAGACGACACTATTATGTCACTCCAAGCAGTTATTTGGAACTTTTAAAGCTTTATAAATTTCTACTTGATAAAAAAACTACGGAAATAACCCGCATTAGAGACCGTATTAAAAATGGTCTTACTGTAAGTATATTAATTCATATTTAAAAATTATCATTTTGCATATTTTATTTTAAACTTTTTTCCATTTTAATGTTATTTAGCTTTGTTTTGGTGTTACTTTTCTATTAGCATATTTCCATCAGTTTGAATATTGTTACCAATTACAATCCTTCTATTAAACGTATGTAAAATTTATTGAACAAATTGCAAATTTAGGCATCATTAATACGATCAACTATTAATTTTCCAGAAACTATTTGAAACTAATGAGCTTGTTGCTACAATGAAAGTTCAGTTGATTGCTTTAGAACCACAATTGAAAGAAAAATCTGCAGCAACTGCCGTTCTAATGAAGAATCTAATTAAAGAAAAATCTCAAGCAGATGAAGTTCGACAAGTCGTTGTAGCTGATGAAGCAATTGTAAAGGTAATTGAACTTTGAATTCGTTATTTTTTAGTTCAGCTCTAATGTTTTTTTTATAATAAATGCACAACTGACATTAATGTAGACCAGGTTAAAAGATAATTGATCCCTTTTTCCATAAAAACCAAATGTTTGATAATCTCCTTCTATTGTTAGTAGTTTTATATTTTGAAACATTTTAATATTCATATTTTCTATAAGTTTGTGGTTTAAAGATTTGTTTGTGCCTATAAAATATAAAATTGTTTATATATTATGCATATATATATATATATATATATATATATATATATATATATATATATATATATATATATATGTTTATATAAAATTGGGATATGTATTGCTTGTTATCTGTATTTAATTTGTATAATTAAATTTGTATTTGGGTTGTAATAGGTTAAAGCAGCAGAAATTCAAGTTCTGGCAGATGAAGCACAGAGGGATTTGGAATTGGCACTACCTGAGATGGAAGAAGCTGCAAAAGCACTAGAAGCTCTTAATAAGAGTGACATAAATGAATTAAGAGTGTTTAATAAACCTCCACATTTGGTGAAGTTTGTTATGGAAGCGGTGTGTCTACTACTTGGAGCCAAGTAATCATTTTATCTAGTAGCTGAGCTTAATAATTAGTCATAGGAAGAACAGAGAATGTTTAGATTTGTATTTAAATCTCTATATAAGATCAGGAAATTAAATACAGTAGCAGGTTTATTATTAAAATCTAGCAAAACAATATTTCTGGTTTTCTTAGAATTATAAACTTGATATATTCATATTATTTGATTCCATCTGCATTTGAGCTACTAGTTTCTAACGAAGAAAACTTGAACATTTATTAATATGTTACACTGCCTATAGTCGAACTTACATTTTTGATTGTTGAGGATGGCTGTTTTAAGTGATGTTTGTCAAATTCTAACTCTTAGTTGTTTTAGGTTTGGGGTTGTGAGGTTATAATGTCAAAAAATTATTGTGAGTTACAATGTAATTGGAGTTGAATATCTATCTTGGTGTAGTTTGAAATGTTTGTATATTTCATATTGTTTGCTTGTGTATCATTGATTATTTTGTTATTGTTTGTGAAGAATTTGTAAGTTTGATGTTATGTTTACGTAGTTATGTTTTTTGGATATGAGATGTTCAGCAAAGTTTGATTGGATCTTTTTGTTTGTGAGTGACTTTATGTGTTCTTGGTAGTGTGAGTATGGCTACTTTCAATAAGTTTACTTTGATTCATGAAATTTATAATAAAAATATAACGCTGGATGTTCAATATCATTTTCTGTTTTCTAAACTTCAATTTATATATAACCTTCAAGACAAAATCTATATTCTATTAAAAGTATCGTTACATATAATATAAATATTTAATTTTAAAAAACGTATTATTTATTTTTCGAATGTTTAGCATCAAAATCAGGTACCAGCTACAGTACGGTAATCTGATACATTTCATTCAAAAAATATAAATAAAAAGATAATTCTGAATAATAATAATTATATATGTAATTATTTATGTATATATATATATATATATATATATATATATATATATATATATATATATATGTATATATATATATATATATATATATATATATATACATATATATATATATATATATATATATATATATATATGTGTGTGTGTGTATATATATATATATATATATATATATATATATATATATATATATATATATATATATATACACACACATATATATATATATATATATATATATATATATATATATATATATATATATATATATATATATATATATAAAACAACTAAGGTTATTCAAAACAAGAATTATTTATTAGTTGTTTTTGAATATTAAACAACAAAACATATTTTATATTTACATCCCACAATTCTCTTTTATATTCAAAACATTTATGTTTCTTAAAATATCAACCCACATTGCCAGCATTCTCCTAAAGTACCTTATTTCAAAATAATCAAACCAACCATTCTCTTTGGTATCAACTAATTCAGTTTTAATTACATAAAGTGCCCCATTTACTATTCTATTTTCCTTTAGTCTCATGAAATAAAACTATGTAAAATAAAATTTACTTTAAAGTTCTATAAGTAAACAAGTAAGTAAGTTGTACTTATTCATATGAATTGTAAATATTTACTATTGTATAACTTATAGTAGGGTCAAAACTGAAATGTATTTTTCCTTACTCTACTACAAGACATGCTAGTGCCTGTTTAAGATGTGTCGAGCAAAACTTAGAATAACACCAGATTTATATATATATATATATATATATATATATATATATATATATATATATATATATATATACAGTTATTATTCACCAAACACTTGTAGATATTTACAAACTCGTCTATAGTATCACTTAATTATATTTGTTAAGAACGGCCGTTTCGGGAGATGTGTCCCATTGTCAACTCAGACCGTAACTGACCGTAGAGTTACGGTCTGAGTAGACAATGGGACACATCTCCTGAAATGGCCATGTTCAACAAATATAAGTAAGTGTTACTATAGGAAAGTTTGTACATATTTACAAGTGTTTGGTGAAAACTAGTAGCTCACGTGAAGATGGAATCAACAAATATGAGGTTTGTGTTCAATTTGATCACATTGAGTGATTAGACAATGGTCAAGTGACTGAAAGGTGCCTCACCACATAAGGTAAAAATAATTGCACTTAGTGGTGGAATAATTGTTTACAATTAACCATAATAGCTTTATAAAGCCAGTGTAACGGAAAAATAATGGACAACGTGAAACTACGATATATATATTTATACTGTTACAGCATTAGTGGTAGTTTATCGCAAATCAAATACTATTGATTCTTGTTTTGCTATGAATCTTCTTCTATCAGAGCTTTTTAATTTTATAAATGTAAAATTTAGACCTCAAGTAAAAGAAATAAAAGCCATTGAAAATTGTAGATTATTTGCATTTCTGTTTTTTATTTTTAACAAATTGGAATATTTCAAAAATATTGTCATTCAACAATAATATTCTATATAGAACATTACAAATTCGTGAAATAATAAGTTTGTCATTTGTTGATTCCATCTTCTCGTGAGCTACTAGTAATCACTTACACTTTTTAAAGAATGTTTTAACTTGCCTATAGTAGCACTTACTTTGCTTGTTGAGGACGGCCGTTTCGGGAGATGTGTCCCTTTGTCAACTCAGACCGTAACTGATCTCAAGGTTTACGTAGGTTAGGGTGGGGGTGGGATATTTTGATGGTGTGGGTGTATTTTGTGTGTATTAGGAGTTATGATGTCAAAAAGTGCGTGTGAGTTGTAATGTAATTGTGTATTGAGTATGTGTGTAGGGTGTAGTTTGAAGTGCCTATATATTTCGTATTGTTCGGTTGTGTAGCGTTGGTTATTTCTGTGTTGTTTATGAAGAAGAATTTGTAGGTTAGATGTTATGTCTATGTAGTCGTGTTTTGTGGAGTTGAGATGATCGGCAAAGTTTGATTGGAAGTTATTGTTTGTTAGTGCTTTATATGTTCTTGGTAATGTGTGTAGAAGAACCTCCCTGTCTGGCCTTTGTAAAAACTGGGACACAAGCTGCAAGTTAGTTTGTAAGCTCCAGTGAAAATGTAGTTGATTTTGTTGTTGGGTTTAAATTGTTTATTGAGAGTGTGTGTGTGTGGAGTAGGCTAACTAAGCAGGCTAAATAACCAAGGCTACACAACTGTAGTAATACACAAGTGTAAGTAATAAGTTTGTCTTAGTGTTACGTGTAGACTAAACGTTATTACGCTCTACACATATTTTCTCAACAGAATACTGTAGTTCATTTAAATATTTTGCCCTTTAATTATTGTTTTGTTTTACCATTTTGCAGAACTGACTGGGCATCAGCTAAAATTGTATTAGGAGATATTTCATTTTTGAAAAAGTTGCAAGACTATGATAAAGACCACATCCCAGACTCATTGCTGAAAAAGCTTAAAGACTACATAGAGCATCCAGAGTTTCGTCCAGATTTAGTGGCCACACAGTCTAAAGTGTGTCGATCTTTGTGCACTTGGGTTCGAGCAGTTGACAATTATTCTAAAGTTTTCCGGATAGTTGATCCTAAAAGACGAAAGTAAGAATTTTTATTTTTGTGAATTATAACTAGCTATTTTAAGGTACTATGATTTTATTTACTTTCTTCAGACAAAACTGAAAGCAATTAGGGGTAATATTTTATTATCAGTTATAAACTGTCATTTGGTGTTAAATTATTATAATATTTTCTTTTGTTTCTTTCTTGAGATGTCCTTATTACTTTAGAAATAAAATTTAATTTTTTAATTTTTCTTAAAGGGTAGAAGTTGCAGAGCGAGAACTGTCTGATGTAATGGCAATTTTGCGTCAGAAGCAGCAAAATTTAGCAGAAGTAGAAGCTCAAATTGCAAAATTGGAAGCAGTATATGATGCTAGTGTTGCGGAGAAAGCAAATCTTGAAGCTACTATGCTACAGTGCAGTTCCAGGTTAGGTCGTGCAGGGAGACTTACAATGGCACTTGGAGATGAACAAGTTCGCTGGGAACAGTCTGTTGAGGTAATACCCCAGTTGTGTGAAATTAGCATTAAGTTAATTGCACTGTTTGTTTACTGAAATTATTTATCTGTTATATTAAAACATCATTGAACAATAACTGGCTTTAAAATAATTTGAAATGTACAGTAAACTCTAAATTACATGAAGCTAGTTGTCTAGTAACTGAAATTTAGTTGTTGCAATTTTTAACTGAAATGTTAGGTATGTTCGATATAATTTTAATTAAAGGTTATTTAATATTTTTCAAATCTTAATAAAAGTATTGTTTTAATGAAACAATGATGTCCTTTCTTCTGAACTTAAGAGCACAATTATAATGACCATAATGAGTAAATGCAAAAATTAAATAAAGGTTTATGTAAATGAATAACTATTATGTTTTAAATGGTTGCAATTTATACATAAATTTTTGTTTTCCTAACTAGGCTTTAAAAGTGGGTCTAGTCAATTTAATTGGAGATGTTCTGATAGCTGCGGCATGCATTGCATACGTAGGGGCATTTACTAATGACTACAGAGAGGAATTAACAAGACTGTGGATAGCCAGGCTAAAAGAGTTGGGCATACCTGCCTCTTCTACTTTCAGGTAAAATTTGAAACATATATGTAATTATGAACAATTTCATAATGACAAGAATATTCAAATTTGAAAAACCTAAATTATACTTTGATTTTAAAAAATGTATTTTTGTAAAATATTTTCTTTTGCACGGTCCAATTAAATTACTTCAATTGCTAATATTCATAGAGTTAGATTTATTAAATAATTATGATTTTATGTCCAAAATGATATTTTAAAATTAGAAGAAATTTTAACATTATAACATATTTAAGTTTATAATTTTAAGTTAAAAACATGTTTATGTCTTCTTAAGCAAATATTTATTTGTGAACAGTTTAATCACAGTGTTAGCAGATCCATATGAAATAAGAATGTGGAACAGTTGTGGACTACCTCGTGATGTTGTCTCTACGGAAAATGCTATTTTAGTGACACAAGCTGGACGGTGGCCTCTTCTCATTGATCCACAAGAGCAGGTAATGTTAGCTATGTATAGAATTCAATTTAAAGTTTAAGAACAATATTTGTTTTCAAATGGTCCATGTCTTGACCATCAGCTTCTCATATCTCCTGAGCATATTAATTAGCTTTCTTTTCTTATGCTACCTTTCATCCAAATATGTTTGGTTAGTTGTCAGTTTTCTTAGTGTCAGTTTGATATTAGGTTTCAGTTCTAACAATTACTTTATTTGTTTTTATATTTAATTTTAGCTTTGATTTTATTACAGGTTAGATCGATTACATGCATCTAAGTTTATTTGTTTGCTATTAAAAATATAATTTTCTCTTGGCTAGGGATAAATCAAACTTACCCTTACAATTAATTATAAGTTAATTACTTCAACATAATTAAGATTCTCCGAACATAATGGCCTACAAAACTCAATAATTATAAGTATTTGTGAGTTTGTTTGATTTAATATATCCTTGAAGTAAACTGTAATGTGTAATACTCTCTTGCAGTAATGCTTTTACAGCATTACAACTTTAATTCTATAGCATATCTATACTTTTTCACTAAATCAGCTACTTCATTGAAATTGAAGTGCACGTGTCTATTATATAATAAATTGTTCAAGTATCAATGAAGATTATGTTTGTAAATAGGCAAACCGTTGGATCCGCCAAATGGAAGCAAGTAACAACTTGAAAGTTGTTAAACTCACAGACTCAAATTTCATGCGTGTGTTGGAAGCTGGAATTCGCATTGGAATGCCAGTTTTGTTAGAAGAAGTTGGTGAAACACTAGATCCAACTCTAGGCCCCATTTTATTAAAACAAACATTTATTCAGGTAATTTCATAACATTAATTTAATAATAGAAGTTAAATAATTGATGGTGTAAGGGTGGTACAAAAGATCTATTTATTTTTGACTTTTGTGTTTGGATGGATATCGATAATCCAGGCAAGCTGGTTTTATTTATTATCATCCATGCTTTTCAAATTATAAAAAAAAAATTGATTTGAGCCAGACAATGATAATTCTATAGTTGAGTAAGGACAAACAAACTAATCACTTGCATTCTAACCATTCAGCGATGATTTGCTATTACTCCTTTGCCCAAGTAACAAATATGTCTTATTATGCACATTTTCATAAACTATCTTTTTTCTATTTATATAGTTTTTATTCACAATGTTATATTTAAACTAAACCATAAAGCAAAGTTGTGGTTTGACTTTTTGTATCTTATTATAAATAATGCTGAATGAAAATAAAAATATAATAGTTAGAAACAAATATTGAGTAAGAAATAGGTAGAAGGTGGGTTGTTGAATGTATATCTAAAATAAAGAGAAGTTACTTATACTTCTCAGAAATAGGTAGATCTTTGTGTCCACCTGCACTGTTTTAATGTCACAAATAAATGTTCTAGTTTATTTAATGCTGAATGTGTACAGTATATACAATATAAATAAATTTTGGGATGTGAGAAATATACAATTTACCAAATTTGTACAGGAATAGGTTGGTAAAATGTAAAGATTTACTTATTTTGACGAATCTAATTGGGTATAAAGTATACTATTCCAATCAGGAAAGAATAAATGGTGCTTGGTTCAAAAATTACTTAAGAACCTTATTGTAACTAAAAACAGAATTAATTTGGCTCAAGCATTCTCGACCTCAAAGAGTAGGAAAACAAGAATGAAACATTTTACTACCACACTTAATAAAATGTTCGAATGAGCTAAGCATTGTTCTTAGCATTCTGTAATATTGTCCCACAATTAAAATTAAATAAGAAGACCTGAAACATATTTAACAATATCCTCTCTTAATTTTGATGTAAAGTTTCTTTAGACTAAATGAATGCTATTGAAACGTAATAAAAATCTATGAAGAAAGAAAAAAGGAAAAATTGCCAAAGTTTAAGTTATGTGTATAACATTGTAGGATATGTAATATATATTATTTCTCATAAAGTTTTGATAGTGTAATCTAATACACTTCTCTATAGTAGCACTTACTTTTATAATTGCTGAGGATGTGTATTTCAGGAGATCTGTTCCATTGTCAACTCAGAATGTAACTCAGTAAAACACTAGTAGCTCATGTAAAGATGGAATTTATTTGCCAGGTCACTTCCCGGAGCAATGTGATCAATATTTTAGTCAATTTGAACTGAATATAGTGAACTATTATATGTTTTATAAGCGAAATTACAACAATATCATTATTTTTTAATGAATAAATTTTGTTTTGCTCCAGTAACAAAAGATGTTATATACAAGATTTGGAATTTTGTAATATATAACCAAATTTTAAATTTGAGTGGATCAAATTAAAAAATGATTGAGGCCTCAAATATTCAAATGACTTTAAAACATGGATTACAAATCCAAAGATTTACAACATGAATTATTCTTTCTGTGCATTTACAGAACAGGGTTATGATGAAGTAAACCTTTCAACCTTTAAACAACAGCACCTACTAAGCGTGTTTCTAAACTAAGGGCCGTTTGCTTATATTCCCTCATAGTTCGCGTGTACTCCGCAACGAGCGCTTGCGTCGCGTCCCGACATGCCTTGGCAACAACTACTCTCAGTTACAGCTGTGTAACTAGCCTGTGCGTTGTGTTCTGTGCTTGCAAAATGTTCAAGGCTATCGAATCACCCGCCCCTTGCGAAGTTCTACGGTTTTTGTCGGCAAGAAACATGTCTGCTGCAGAAATTCACCGACAGATTTCTGAAGTTTACGGTGCTAATGCCATGTGTGAAGGAAAAGTGCGTAAGTGGGTTCAAGACTTCAAAGATGGCCGCGACAATGTCCATGACGAAACGCGATCTGGTCGTCCATCTCTAATGTCAGACGATTTGCTGACAACTGACGCTTCACGATCACTACTCTCTCACACGAATTTCCGAAAGTTTCGAGGTCTGTGATTTACAAAATTGTTCATAAAAAATTAAACTGACGGAGGAGGACAAACACAAAAGACTCGAGAGTTCCTTGAATTTTCTGACACGTTATGACGAAAATGGTGACGACATGCTGAGTTGGATCGTAACTGGAGACGAAACGTGGGTTTCGCATTTCACTCCCGAATCGAAAGAACAAAGCATGGAATGGAGACACACGCAATCTCCCGTAAAGGTCAAAGCCAAACAGACTTTGTCACAGCGCAAGATCATGGCGTCCATGTTTTGGTATAGGCATGGTGTTTTACTGGTCGACTTTATGGAACGAGGAACGACAATAAATGAAGCCTACTGCCAAACTCTGAGGAAGTTGCGCAGAGCGATTCAAAACAAGAGACGTGGTATGCTCACAAAAGGAATTTTGTTTCTGCACGAAAATGCAAGGCCTCACGCTGCCACTCAGACCCGAGCTGCATTGGACTCTTTTGGCTGGGAAGTTTTGGACCACCCACCCTACAGCCCTGACCTTGCGCCGAGCGACTTTTATCTCTTCCGTCATCTGAAACATCACTTGGGCGGCAGCCGTTATGACGATGACGACGAATTGAAAACGGCCGTGAATTCTTGGTTATCACAGCAGGCGGCAAGTTTTTATGAAGAAGGTTTCCAAAATTTAGTTGTGCGATATGATAAGTGTTTACAAAAACTTGGAAACTATGTAGAAAAATAGATAAAAGTATGTAGATTCCAAAAATAAAATTAGTTTTTGCAAATTTCTTTCTGTTTTTGTTTTATTTTCAAACGGCCCTTACTTTAAGAATACCCCTCGTATATTGTTCATCCAATCTTCTTGAAGTTATGATAAATTTTCAAGATCTCCTGATAAAATTCAAGACTATATTTTTAATTTATTTTTATTAGACTAGTACGTTATTGTTTTTTTTTGTTTTTTTTTTATTTTTCAACTATTAAATAATTTTATATTTAAAGATTGTGTTAAAAGCTATGTTGATTTTCTAAAGTTTTTACTGATATTACCAAATTTAAATCACAAAATTTAAATCTATTTATGTTATACTTATATTATAAAAATTAATTACAGAATATTAATAAAATTTGTTTGGCTTTTTAAGGGTGGCAGGACACTGATTCGCTTAGGAGATTCTGATATTGAATATGATAATAATTTTCGATTGTATGTCACTACTAAACTGTCTAACCCCCATTACTTACCTGAAGTATGCATTCAAGTAACACTTGTGAATTTTACTGTTACTCCTTCTGGATTGGAAGATCAGTTACTAGCGTAAGTAAAGAACTTGTAATAGATAAAATTTTACTTGACAACATTTTTGCAAGATAATAAATACAAGAACTGTGTAACAGATCTATCATAGACAAAAATATTGCAAGTATTCAAAGTTACTAAATAATTTTTATAATATATATTTTTAAAATTAAAAATATTGATATTTTAGTGATGTTGTTCGTCTTGAAAGACCTGATCTGGAACAACAAAGAACTGAATTAATTGTCAGAATTAATAATGATAAAGGACAGTTAAAAGGTATAGAAGATAAAATTTTAAAACTTCTATTCGCCAGCGAGGGAAATATTCTAGATGACGAAGAACTTATTGAGACTCTTAATGAAAGTAAGGTAAGATCATTGATAAATTCACAGAAATTTATTTATTCTAGTATATTGTCTTCTTAATATTCTATTTCACCCACGTCTGGGCCCCCAGAACCGGCCCGGCCTTCATGACACCCAGCCTCTAGTAAGCTACCTCCATCTTACACACGCATGTGGTTAGTATCCCTACCACAAGTGAAGGAAATAGGATTGATTGCCCATGTATCAAACTGATAAGTTCTTTCTATGGAGAATCAGGAGATAGTAAAGTGAAACACTACTGTACGAGGTGTGTTCAAAAAATACCAGGAATGTTTAAATTTCGCGCATTTGGAGAGTCCAATTGTCAAATTTTTTTGTATTGTGTTGGTATACATGCCCCTGAAGTGTGACACAATTTTCAGCTGTATTCATTGTTTACTTTATCTGTGGCAGTCGCTAAGGTTAGACGTCTTTTCATGAGCTCTGCGATTTTCAATTGTTAAAATAAATGGATCAAAGAATTTGTATTAAGTTTTGTGTAAAAAATGAAATAAAGTGTAACAAAGTGTGCGAAATGTTAACAAAGGCCTATGGTGAGTCTGCTATGAAAAAAACAAGTATTTACGAGTGGTATAAGCGTTTCCAAGATGGGCACGAAGACGTTGACGATGACGAACGCCTCGGACGCCCCAGAATATCAACAACCGATGAAAACATGGCAAAAGTCGAAGCAATGGTTATGAATAATCGCCGAATCACAATCAGAGAAGTCGCTGGTGATGTTGGCATATCATATCTCATGCCATGACATTTTTGCGAACATTTTGGGTATGAAACGAGTGGCAGCAAAATTTGTCCCAAAATTGTTGAATTTTGAACAAAAAAAGGATATCCTTATGCTAAGAGATAAGGAGGAGTATCACCTTATAAATAGCTTTTTGGCGAGGCTATAGGAGTAATGATATCCACTTCTTCTGTTGCCTACTCGAAACTGTAAAAGCATGCATATCAAAATTAGTACTTCTGTTGGGGCTAAGTGGCAACCTTATGGATGTGCCTTTGCGTCACTTGGAACATAACTGTGAAGCAGATTATATTAGTGAATATTTTCTTTGGATGTTTTGGTTAGATCTTTACATTTTTAATATAATCTGCTATAGATATTGTGCTGCACTCTATGATATTTTAGTGTGAACTATTTGAAAGAAGTAGGTTTATACTTTAGACAGAAATGCATTAAGTTCTCCTTTGGAATCATGTGCTTGTTGGAATTCTAAAAAAAATTATGATTCCATTTGGAATATTTATCCAATGTTGGGCTAACTTTGAAGTTAGTATAATTTATCTCCGATAATTTAACATGGTTAACAAAAATGTATATAAAATATTGTATTGAAAAAGTATTATAAATATTGTTATGGTTTTGGGCTTTAATGAATTTCACCACAGTTGTTTGAATTTATTGCATTTAATTTATTTCATTATCTATAATAAGATAGAACGTTTGATTATTAGATAGATATTAAGTTCACTAAATTTGCAGTTTTGTCTTGTACATCTTGAAGTTTTTATAAAAATTACACTTGTTTGTGTAATATCACAAAAAAAATAATACAAACAAGTGTAATAATATTCACTAAATTGTCTGCTACAGTATTTAATTTCTGTGTTTTGCACATTTAAATATATTAAGAATATTTTCTTTAAATTGTATAAATAGTTTTGTTATTTTAATTATTGTTTTATTTTTAATGTATTATATGTATCCAGGAAACTGCTGCTATCATTGCTTCTCGTTTAATGGAAACTGAAGCTACAGAAGAGAAAATATCAGTAGCCAGAGAAAAGTATAGAACAGTTGCTTCCCGAGGATCTTGCTTATACTTTGTAGTTGCTACATTAGCAAATATCGATCCTATGTACCAGTTTTCTTTAAAGTATTTCAACCAGGTAAGTATAGTAGTTTTATCCAACCTTTATGAGTATATTGCCACATTTAAAATAGCAGGCTCATGCGAAAACAAATATGATTTCTCTACTCAAATACAAGTCTACGTTTTTTTTGTACTTCAGCTATTAATCACCAGTTCAGGAAGGAATTCACATTATAATTGGTAGTTTCTGCACTTGAAACTTTTTAATCTCATGGTTTATATATTTCTTTTTATAATTTATATACTTGACTAGTAAAGCAAGTAAACATTACGGCTGAAGGGGGAATACTAACAACACTACTACCAGACCAAGTAAACATTGAAAGTGGAAAATATGTGAACTACTGCTACTGTGCTACTAGTATTCCCCTCTTCGGCTATGTTTACTCGGCCGTGTAGTAATTATAGTACTCCTTAGCGGGTTAGCCATAGCAGTTATGGCACAGGCCTAAAAGTAGAATGTTTATGTTTAAGTAGATGGTTTGGTATTTACTGTAGACAAGTGTAGTATTAAAGGTTAAAAGAGAATCTGTATTTGTTAGTATTTTGAAGATTATGAAGTTAACAGATTTTCTCAACATTAAAATGACCAAATGCTCTATTCAAAAGTAAACCTTAAAATTTACATACCAAACTGTCTGCATGTAGTTGATCATAATTGACTTATTACATATACCCAACACATATAAAGATGATATGTTTAATATTAACTACCTACTAACAATATATTTCTTTTTTATCGAAAGGTATTTAATTCAGTAATCATTAGCAGCCCTCCTTCGCCAGTCTTGACAGAGAGACTGGAAATACTTCTTGATCAGATCACACTCTCTGTCTACACAAATGTATCAAGAGGCCTATTTGAAAAACATAAACTTGTGTTTAGCTTTATGCTGTGCACTAGTATTTTCAAACAAGCAGCCATAATTACTGAGCAACAATGGAACTTCCTTATCCGAGGGCCTGTTGGTGGGACAGTTCCTGTAAGTTGAAGAGATGTAAATAATTCTTATGTTGTTATTTTTTATTAGTTTATTACTGTTTCAGTTTTTGTTTTTTGTGAGATGTCTTAATTTTGTCATTGATACTGCCAATCAGTGAAAAGCTTTTTATTAAGGTGTCATTTAATTGTGTATATATAAAACAAGAAAAAGAAATTCATCCAAGGATTACAATATATATATAACTATCGCAGTATGTTTTCTTGTGTATTAATAAAGAACAAAAGTCTAAATACAAATACAATAATTATAATTGAATTTACAATTCAAAGCTTTTTGTTGGCTAACAGTACCAACATCATCAGGAATATTAAACAATATATATATAAAGAACTAAGTCAAAATACAAATACAAGAATTATAATTGAATTTATAATTCAAAGCTTTTCGTTGGCTAACAGTACCAACATCATCCTTAGTTGATGATGTTGGTACTGTTAGCCAACGAAAAGCTTTGAATTGTAAATTCAATTATAATTCTTGTATTTGTCTTTTGACTTAGTTCTTCATTAATACACAAGAATAAATATTGCGATATATATATATATATATATATATATATATATATATATATATATATATATATATATATATAATATAATCCTGATATGATATATATCATATCACGAATATATAATATATATTTCGTAATATTCCACGTTGTCCATTATTTTTCTCTTTCACTGACTTTATAAAGTTATTATTGTTAATTGTAAACAATTATTCCACCACTAAGTGCAATTATTTTTACCCTATGTGATAAGGCACCTTTCGGTCATTTGACCATTGTCGAATCACATTTTAACACCAACCAAGTTAAACAGCTCTAGAGTGACTCGACAATTGTCAAATAAAGAAAAGGTGCCTTATCACATAAGGTAAAAATAATTGCACTTAGTGGTGGAATAATTGTTTACAATTAACAATAATAACTTTATACATACACATACACACACACACATATATATATATATATATATATATATATATATATATATATATATATATAAATATAAACATATATATATATATATATATATATATATATATATATATATATATATATATATATATATTATAAATATAATATAAATATAAATATATATAAATATATATATATATATATATATATATATATATATATATATATATATATATATATATATATATATATTGCCAAGAAAAACAAGCTGTAGGCCTGCATATTAAATATAACTCAAGTAACATGAAATTTAGAAAATACATGCAATCAGTATTTAACTTTAAACAATCATTTACTTATACATGGAAACATCTATTTTTGGTCTTCATTTATTTTCTACGTCTATTTTTTTCTTTAGACCTCATTCTCTTCATAATTAATTAATTCTTTTTTAGTTCGCAACTATTTAATTATCCATAAATGATTTCCCATTCATTCCTTCAAATGTTCCAACTGGACTTTGGTACATTGGGTAGTGACAGCAGATTTATGAGTAGTGGGGATTATCAACCTCCTTCATCTATTAAATGGATGTTCTAAACAAGTCTTTCTCTGACAGACCAAATGTTTTTGAAAAATTTAGAAATTTGCAACAAATAAAGAATGAGTCAATTCCTCAAAAGTGGTAGTCAACATGAATAATATCTTTAATATGTATCTGGTTTACATATTCAAACAGAGGCAAGGTTTCATCCTACAGTATTGTCCAAATCAATCTAAATACAGGAATGTTTTTTATATGTTTTATGATGTAACTAAACTGTTAATTTGGTATGGTATGTCTATATATGTAAGTTATTTGTGTGGCATAAAGCTGTTGTTCTTTGTCTTTGTAGCAATTGTTTTCATTTTCCAAGGCCTTATACGACATGTTTGGAATTTTAAAGAGAGAGTTCTTTTTTTTAGAACTTAGCCGTTTCATAAAGTTTCCTTTTTTGAGCTTGTTATGTTTGATACGAAAAAGGTCATTATTATTTAATTGGAAAAACTTTCAACTATGTTTTTTTTGTTTTGAATATTAAAGTTTGTTGGTTTTATCTTATAAAAGAAACCTTCCCCATCAGTGTTGAAGACGTCTTGCTCTGAATTTCAAGTGTATAACATGGCCCTGACAGTGCCCATCTAGCTGCCCGTGTGAGTTGTTGACTTCACATACCTCTCCAACAATCAGATCATAATAGATGGGATGCAGTATCTACTTATTCAGCCAACTTTCAAGTTTTAAACCAAGCTGGAGTATATATAAAAAAAAAAATACTTTGGATTTAACAAGATAATCAATTAATTGCATTACATTTTTTGGCCATAATTGAAGCAACTGCAAAATACAATGGCTTAATCTCCATACTGAGGTTTCTTAAATGTCTTTCTTCTGCTTTCCTCAAAAATTATTATTGTGATAAGTTATGTAAGCATTTGTAAGATATCTTTTTAAATACATGAAGTTAATTTTATTTCTTCAGGGTTTACCCAAAAAGCCTGATATAGCAGCATTAAGCGAAGCCCAGTGGAATTCTGTAAACTACTTAGCAATCCACTTTCCAAAGTTTAAGAAATTACCAGGAAATGTCAACAAAAAAATAAATATCACAGTTGGTGACTATAGCCAGGTATGATTAATTATGCTTAATTTACATTGACATGTTACATTATCCTGTAAGAGAAATGGATTTGTGTGTGTGTTTGTATGTATGTGTATGTGTGTGTGTGTGTGTGTGTGTGTGTGTGTGTGTGTGTGTGTGTGTGTGTGTGTGTGTGTGTGTGTGTGTGTGTGTGTGTATGTATGTATGTCTGTGTGTCTGTGCATGTGTGTATGTATATCTGTGCGTGTGTGTGTATGTGTGTGTGTGTGTGTGTGTGTGTGTGTGTGTGTGTGTGTGTGTATATGTGTGTGTGTGTGTGTGTGTGTATGTGTGTGTGTGTATGTGTGTATGTCTGTGTGTCTGTGCATGTGTGTATGTATATCTGTGCGTGTGTGAGTGTGTGTGTGTGTGTGTGTGTGTGTGTGTGTGTATGTGTGTATGTCTGTGTGCCTGTGCATGTGTGTATGTATATCTGTGCGTGTGTGAGTGTGTGTGTGTGTGTGTATGTTAAAGTTCACAGCTTAGTTCAAGTTCACAATCTAACAGATCTAGTGAAATGGGAATTCTCATTCAAACCAAATGAAGTGCTACTTCAGGTTACTTATTTTAAAGTATATATCAGTACCTCAATTTCAAGATGGAAAAACAGTTAATTCTACTAAGTATATTTAGATATTATGTATGTAAGTTCAAGAAATACATACTTATTTTGGTAAAATATTATAAACCTAATCAAATATGCAATATACTAATTCTTTCTTCTTTGTAGGTTATAAACCTAAATCCAAAGAATTCTGAAGATAGCCAAATAAACTGGAACTCCAGGCTAGATGTATTTGAACGTATGATGATATTAAAATCTCTTAAAGAAGAAAAGGTATAAAGAATTTACTATTCCTATAGTAAAGTTTATTTTATAATAGGAAATTTATAGTAATTTATTTTATATTTTTATACAAAATATATATATAAACTTTGACTAACAAGTACTGTAGAAATAGTGATTTCTTTGAGTTTGAATGAAAACTGCTAGGGAGGTGTGTTCAATTCAAGTTGACAATGGAATAAATCTCCCTAAATGTCTGTCCTCATTCATAATCAAAGTAAGTGCTACTTCCAAGCCTGTATTACCAAAAAGTCTTTTCCAAAAAAGAAAGACAATGCTATATTATTAATAATATTACTTTTTCTTACAGTGATTTGTAAATTTGTTTTCAGTTAATGTTTGCCATAACTGAATATGTCAAGACTCAACTGGGAAAAGATTTTGTTGAGAGTCCATTGATCAGTTTACATTTATTGTGAGTATTGAAATAACTAATTACAATCTCTTAGCACTTGTAGAGTTTTGCTCTGTTGCTCATACTTGTTATAAACTTATTGAAATTGTTAAACTATACATTCTAAAGAAAATCAGACAAAATCTTCCAATTTTTACAATTATTTTACAATTTTATGCAAATGAAAAAAAGGTTTTTTATGGTCGGGAGACACCCAAATTTATAAAACTAAGGGCTGGCTGGATTAGTGAAGTGGTGGTTTATACAACGATTGCTATACCTCCGAAAAAAATCAATAACAATATATTTACTCATTTTAGATATGCATCTATTTTAAATAATCATTCAATACTCAACTTTACTTAAAAAAACTCTATAATTACTCGTACATCTCTAAGTTAAATTTCTTAGTAACTAAAATTATTTTGATTAGATTTTTTAAAATTTTAGGTACCAAGATACTACAAACACTACACCCCTTGTATTTGTCTTAAGCACGGGATCAGATCCTGTGGGAGCTTTTCAAAGGTTTGCTGCTGATACGGGAAACAAAGAGAGAATTCAGTCCATTTCCCTAGGGCAGGGTCAGGGACCTATAGCTGAGAAATTAATTGATGCAGGAAAGAAAAGAGGAGATTGGGTGTTTCTGCAGGTCTGTCTAAATTGAGAGAAGTTGTAGGTTATATTTAGTTAATTTAAATTTTTATATTTTGGGTACAAAATATTATGATAACTAAATAATTTTTGACTAAGTAAGTCATAGTGAAAATTATTATTTGCCTGTTTCGAAATCTCATTTTATTCAATTCTGTGTACTTTAAAAAAATTTTTATGTTAAATTGTAGGGCTGCATTAATAAATTTGTTGATTAAATGTGACCTTGGTATAAAGACAGTAAAATTTCAATTACTTTTCAATTAAACTGTAAGGCTAAAATTTTTTATGACATTCTTTTTTTTAAATAAAGAATACAACTTTATTACTATTTTTTGTACTAAATAAAAAATAAATACAGTTGTCTGAGTTACCTGTGAGTATGTCCGATTATTCATTAATAATCCATGGTATCTAATATGGTGGCTTAAAATCATTAATTAATTAATCAAACAAAATACTGTAATTTGCCAATAGCTATGCTTTAAGCGTTATAAGGTTAAAGGAGGGCTTATTTCAGTATTTATTTCAGAACAAAAACTTCTACATTTAATTAAAGCTGAAAAATTTAATTAAAGGTGATTCTGATTTCATTACAAGCAATGGAGTCCACCAGTTGCATATTTGCATGATTAGTTTGAATAAATTTTATCAAATTTCAAGGATATGGATCATTTAAAAAATGTCAAATTAACTGCTATAACACTGGTTTTAATTTCAAGCAGTAGTATGCATGCACAGTGAAATTTTTGAATCCTGTCCTTAAAAATCTTTATCCTTTCTATAGAGAAATATATTTTAAGAGGAAATAACCTACCCAGAAAGGCAGTTTGATGCTACACAATTCCAAATCTCAAAATGATTCTGGTGAACTTGAAAGTAAGGACATAATGGCGATGTATCTGCCTTCAAACGTGACTGCCATAATACTGTATATTTTTTGAGAAAAATTACAGTAGTAGATAAATCCTGAAAGTTACTATAAAGGAAATATTCTGGTGTAGTAGTGTTTTTAAACCTACAAAACTAAATTTTTTATTCAAGTCGAAGCCAATTTTCCTAAAATTAAAATTAAAATATCCACGTATGTTCTGGTTTAGAATCAGGGTCAGTTTCTAATCCACACTTTTATATTTTATGAAATGAGATTAAAATGGAAGATAGTTATCTCAGTGAATTTTGTAACTAAAAAGGTATTTTGAGGGTTTGGGTTAAAATATCTTTTAAATACCTTTAAAATATGATACCAAAAGTAGCATATCCATTCATGATGTAAGAGTATAGCTGTTCCTGGAAATTTAAAACCGTAACATTACAAGTTACAGCCTTAGTTAAACATGTGATACTTCTTTAAAAATAACTGGCTTTATAGATGTAACTAAGATAATTGTATATTTTTAAAAAATGTCCAGAAATTTACGATGGAAGCAAATAATTTGAGGTTAGATAGTTACAAAAATTGTTTGGTACCTAATGAATCGGTCTTTAAGATTAATGATTGTGTCTTAGCAAAACTTACTCTCTTTAAAACTTTATAGAGACTTTCAACTTGGATTTCAAATTAATTCTTGTAATATACATTAAGTGATGGTTTTAAAAACAATATCAAACATTTTCTCATGTCCTTTCATGAACTCAGAACTGCCACCTTGCTTCATCTTGGATGTTAGCTATGGAAAGAACCATATTAGCATTACAGGAAAACCCAAGAGATGTTCATCCAGAATTTAGATTATATCTCAGCTCAATGCCCACAGCCAGTTTTCCAGCTTCTATACTTCAGAATTCTGTTAAAGTAACCAATGAGCCTCCAAAAGGTCTGCGTGCAAATATCAAAAGAGCATTTATTGAACTTCAAGAAGATTTTTTTGAAGATCATCGTAAGTGATTATCTTCATTAGTTTTTAAATATCTCTCTCTCTTTTTATATGTTTTCAAAGTAATGGATTTATTTAGTGAAATTTTTAAAACGTTTTCTTAAAATTAATTTTTTAAAGTAAATGTTAACCCGCAATCGACCGCACTCTGTTTTGTAACGTAATTAGACGGTCATATCAGGAAACCCCTAACATTTAAAAACTCATTAATTATAGCAATCATCTACATTTAAAAATAAATTTTAATGTACAAAATTGTTAAGAAATATGTAATTACAAATTTTGGAACAAATTATTTTCAAAGAAAATATTTCAAATTATTTTCAGGGAAAGTTTAGATGAAGGGAATTGAAATGACATGACTCGACGCCTAGTTAACTAGCCGTCATTTTAATTTCTTTCATGGCATATCATGCAAATTGAGACCTGTGATCTAGTATGCTCTCGACAGATTGATCTGTTACATCCATGTTACCTCTGTTTCGTATAACGGTTCTTCTCTATTTCACAGTACACACATCATGGGGCTTTTCCTCCAAAATTTTGTAAAATGAAACCAAATTCTGTGTAAGTTTCGTTTCAAACAATTAGATTATATATAAGTAGAGATCTTGAATTTCCATGAAGTGCTGTTATGCACACACTTTAAAATAATAATTTATACTAGTAAAAATAAATAATATAAAAAAGTTTCATATTTTGGTAACCAACTTTCATGGATATCTTTTTATTTTATTTTTTTTTTAGGCGAAAAACCAATCATGGTTATTATCACCTAACTAAAATGTTATTTGAAAAGTAAATTTAGAATAAGATGAATAACTATAATCAAACAAAATGAAATAAAATGTTGGTTAAAACTAATTTTAATTATCTAAAACTAAATAAATAAATAAATAAAATAAAATTTTAATTTTCAGATTTTATATATTGTAATGTAGATTCAGGTGGCGTAAGAAAGCGATAACACGGTCGATAGCCATGATATCGTCCCTTAAAACCACCTTTAAACTTCTTCGAAGATCGTAACGTAAATACAAATCAGTCAACTCATCACAGTCAAACAGAATTTGCTTGACTGTGATGGTACCTCCACAAAACTGACATAGTGGTTGATCCTCATGTCGCATCAAACATCTATGTGTTAACAAAGAGTGACCGATGCGAAGACGAGTAACCACCACTTACTCCCTACGATTCGAACAAACAGATGACCTCCATGGTAGGCTTGTATCCTTGATTTCCCTTAGCTTGTTTTCATTTACATTTTGCCATTCTTTATTCAAATAGAGTATAGTGTAGTTTTACCATTAGATACAAAATCTGATGCCATCACACGTTGTGTCGATGGCACCATACTTGTCGCTAATTTTGCACCATCATCTACTTTAGTGTTTACGAATATTTCACAGTGACCAGGGACACAAAGAAATGACACCTCGTAATTGGAGTCTGTGTATTGAGCACAAGATGTGGCCAACTAATAAGTTCTTAGTGTACATTTCCTGAATAGCCTGGAGAGCACTTTTAGAATCGGAACACACAAGATAGTTAGATGTTGCTGATGGAATTGATCTTAAAGCTTGGAAAATGGCATAAAGTTCTTCAGTAAAAACGCTACAGGCCGAGGGCAGTCCGTAGGTGAAGGTTTGTCCTTCCATATGAAATCCTATCTTATTGTCCCGTTTTGAACCGTCTGTGAATATAGTCACAGTATGCTGGTGAGTTAGTTGTATCTGTAAAAACTCCTGACAATTAATAACATCAGGAGTATTGTGTTTTAGGTATCTGGACAATGAAAAGTTAAATTTTGGCGTTCGTATTGTCCATGGAGGGATGTAGAACAATATTCATTCGAATATAGGCGGATGTTCTAAATTTAGTTTACTAAAAATGCGCAACGTTCTTATTCGGAAGGAAGCAGTCGAACGTTGACGCTTTTGAATGCCGGAAGTTTAGGTTTACTTTGAAGACCAGTGTAATATGAAATTTGAAGCATTTGACTTTGCATTGAGAGAAATGGTTCCCCAGCTACAAAGAGCAGGCTGGAGATTGGGCTCTAAAAGCACCAGTAGAAAGTCTAAGGCCAGAGTGATGTATTGAATCAAGGAGTTTTAGAACCGTGGGTCGAGCAGATGAATAGGCTATACAGCCATAATCTATGCGTGATCTTACGACGGTGCGATAGGAATGGAGCATACAGGATATGTCTGCTCCCCAATTGATACCACTAAGAACTCTTAACATATCCAATATTTTGCTGCACCGGGTCTTCAAATCACGCACATGCAGATTCCATGAAAGTCTTTTATCCCATAAAAGACCAAAAAATCTCACATTATCCGTGGTCTGAAGCCGCATACCATAAATATAAAGGATAGAGTCCTGGTGTTGCCTACGACGACTAAATGCTATACACTGGGTCTTCAAAGCCGAAAACTTCAAGCCCATAGATTTGGTCCATTCTTGCAATTTATTAATGACTAATTGTAGGGACCTTTCTGCTGTTGCCATACTTCTAGAAGTCACATATATACAAAAATCATCTACAAATAAGGAACAGTGAACCAGTGATTGTACATTTGAAGTGGCACTATTAATGGCAATGGCACACAGTGTCACACTCAAAACGCCGCCCTGTGGTACACCATTCTCTAGCTCGTAGCGATTAGAATATGTTCCTCCTAGACATACACGGAAAGCCCTGTTATTTAAATAATTCTGTATAAAAGCAAGAATGTTACCTTGTATACCCCATGATTTCAAAATGTTCAAAATTCCTCTTCTCCATGCCATATTATATGCTTTCTCAAGGTCAAATAAAACAGAGACGAGAGTTTGTCGCAAGAGAAAGGCATTCTGTATAGCTGACCAATTGATCAACTGATGAACGCCCTTATCTGAAACCACATTGATCGTTAGAAAGAAATTTGTTTGCTTCTAGATACCAGGCAAGACTTCAGTTGATCATCTTCTCCAGTAGTTTGCAGCTGGTCAGAGAGATGGGTCTGTAATTACTGGGATTAGTTTTGTCCTTTCCTTGTTTTAAAAGAGGAATTATTATCGCTTCTAACCATGCATCGGGAAAACCGTGCTCCTCGAATATGCGATTGTATATTCGAAGGAGAACTAGTTTTGCCGAGGGTGGTAGATATTTAATCATGAAGTATACAATATCATCCGGGCCTGGAGCTGAATCCTTCGTTGACGAGAGAGCTGACTCCAGTTCATCAATAGAGAAATGGATATTCAAACAAGAATCTCCAGACAATCCTGACCGATGAAAGGTAAGGCTTCCTGTCTGCGCTTGTACACCTGGAAAGTGTCCTTGTATGCAGAAGATGAAGAATGTTTTGAGAATGATAACGCTGGCACATTGGCAATTTCCTCACAGTCCGTGGTCAAAACTCCATCCAAATGTCTTAATGACATTAATGGCATCGGAACGGAAGTGCCACAGACGGATCGTAATTTCTTCCATACTCTAGATGGAGCTGTAGTTCTTGTAATTTTGCCAATGTACTGCGACCATGATTCTCGTTTACTTTGGCTAAATATTCTCCGTGCTTTTGCTGGGAAGATTTCATATATTTCCAGGTTTTCACTAGTTGGATGTCTTTTAAACTGGGTCAAAGCTTTTCTTCGTAAACAAAGGATTACAGTACACTCATCATTCCACCATACAACAGGTGGTCCTCATGGTTTGGATGAGGTTTTTGGAATTGCCTTTCCGGCGGCAATCAAAATAGTTTTTGTAAATAAATTCACAGTGCCATCAATAGAAGCCAGGTCTTCCACGTCCAGTGATTCTAGATCTTGTGAGAATTGACCCCAGTTGGCTTTTTTGCCACACGGTGAGGAGTCACACTAAGAGATCTCAATGGGTGTATGATCTCTACAGTAAAAATCAGGCAATGATGACCATCTTAGCCTTGTAGCTAAAGCAGGACTGCACAATGACAAGTCCACAGCTGTCCATCTGCCTGTAGACGCTGATAAATGTGTCAGAAAATCGTCATTTAGCAGGTATAAATGCAGTTCAGATCTGACACTCTCAACCAGATGACCTTGTGAGTTGTATTCTGATGCACCCCATGAAACATGGTGGGCATTGAAATCGCTCGCTAATAAAAATGGAGTCGGTAACTGATTTATAAGGTCTACAAGATCTATCTGTTGCAGGTCGTCCCTTGATGGAAAGTAGACACAACAGAGAGTGAGCTTGTATGGAACAGCTGTTGGCTAATGCTCGTAAAGGAGTTATTAAGTTCACAGAAACGGCATCGACTCAGTTGCGGGTTAGAATGGCTACGCCATCTCTAGCTCGATTTTCTGTAACGGAGTCCGATCTGTAATCTGAATACTCCTTTAGACTCTTGAATACTCACAACCACTTTGTGATCCTCAATATGACTTCTGACACCATTGATGTTCCACTGAATCACGGATTGTTTAGGTGTGGACATTGTTATTTAGTGAAAAGGATTGACCTGGTTCTCATTGTTGTCTTTAGATGTTAATTTACCTAGAACGTCAGGAGAAGCTTCAGGCAATTTATTATGGGATTCCATCACCACTATTGCAGTGGTGGAACCCAAAGAATTTGTTTACTCAGGAAGTGAGATAGAATGAGCCCCTCCTTTGACCTTTGGTTTTTTTGCACCTACTTTAATTGGGGCATTCTTTTGTGAAATTACAAGATTTGGTTTATTTTTCCTATTCTCTAAGGGTAAAGACTTATAGCTTTTAGGTCTATCCATTGTTTCTGTTAGTGTCTTTCCTTTGCAAAGAAATACCTGTGCTGACATGTCTGTGTCGGCTGAGTTGCTATATACTAGCAAATCACTCGGCATGGTTGCTGGTTGTTCTATGTTTAACGAAGACCCATTTGTAACTAAAGTCAGAAGGCGAGCCACTTGCTCAGTTAAGATTTCAATTTTTTTTGTCATGTCTGAGCAGTTGGAACAGACGACTTAGTAACGCTCACAGAAGCAGCATATGAATTACCGACAACCTTTGGTTGGGTAGCTTTAAAGATCTTCTTGGCTTCTGTAAATGATATCCTCTGGTTAGCCATAATACCAAGGATTGCTTTCTCCTCCTTAAAGTGAGGACAGCTGTAAGATCTTGCCAGGTGATCACCCCCACAGTTAGCGCACTTCGAGGGGTTACCACAATCTTTTTCATCATGGCCTTCCATGCTACACTTACTGCATACACCATGTTTAGAACACGCAGAACTAATGTGCCCAAAAATGCTGACACTTGAAGCATCACCGAGGGTTAGCTACATAAGGCCACACTGACAGCCTTTGGTAACCTCCATTAATATATTCAGGAATCTCTGGTTTCCCAAAAGTAAGAATAAAAGAGGCTGTTGCAATTTTCTCACCTTTTTCAGATTTCATAATAGCCACAACATCTGTAACAGACTGTGACGAAAGTTCAGCCTTGATTTCATTTATTGGGATGTACATAAAGTCCCTGCATGTAATGACCCCCTTTGAGAAATTCAAGGATCTATGGGGAGCAACAGATACCTTGACTTGGTCAAAGAAGGAGGTAGTTTTTAAGAAAGATCGTGTCTGTTTCTCACTACTAGTTGTAACAAGCAGTGTCCCATTCCTTAATTTTTTGTTAGATGAGACAGGACTTCCAGCACAGGCAGAGACTGCCTTATTTATAAGAAAAGGAGAAACTTTAGACAAATCCCTTCCATCTTCGGCACTAGAAATTATCAAATATTTTGGTGATGTCAATGCTGGTGATGTTGTCACCATCAACTTTTTTCTCAAATCATCAACTTTATGCTCATCAGGTGAATTCTGGCGAGTCTTCTTAAGACTAAAACAATTTGACTTGTTTTAAGCTTCTATGCTTTAAAAGCATAGAATGCTTTTAGCCAGCCATCGTATCCGACGTTACGGGTAAGACTATAGGAACGGGTAAACCCTTGGATCACTTGCAATCATTTCCAAACCCCAGAACTCTGGAGCCTATAGTATTTTCATTAGCTCGACTGGAGGGACATCAGTCGAGAACTCGTAATACTGTGCACAAGCTCCGACACCTGTGCACCACTTACACTTCCTGACCAAGGACCGAAGTAGCTGGTAGACCAGAAAATGCGCTTACGTCTTCGGCCTCCCAGACCAGAATTTGTCAAGCTTTGGACTTTTCAGCACTCCCAACGAGCATCGGTTCTGACCAGTCAAATTCTCTAAGTGAAGATGTTAGTGTATGTTTATGTGCGTGTGTGTGTGTGTGTGTTTGTATGTGTGTGTGTGTGTGTGTACGTGTGTGTGTGTGTGCACTTTGTGAATGGTGTAGTGTTAGACTGGGGTACCGTGAGGGACGCCAAACCCCTCATAGGTGCGGCTAGTCCGCACCCCCCTGCGGGGCAACTTTCCTGGATTTTGACTCCTGATAGGGCCAGTTATATTTTTTAAACTCTGCTTGAGCGGTATGGAATATGGACACATTTTCATTTGAAGCTCTTTTCAAAAGATGAGGCTTGCAATGGCCTTTGCAAACTCAGCAATGAATTTTCTTCTAGCAATTTTCGCTCTACTATTTTCCTTGTATGAGATATGAACATTGATTGTTGCCAAGTTTAATAATCCATTAAATATAGTTATTGGGCATCTCTGCTACTCACTTTTTTTACTCAGTATTCCTTCTTCATTCTATCAACTGAATAAACTTCTTCCTTTGATATGAAATCACCTCATGTTTGAATAAATCTCCTGTATTGTGACTGATATCATTGTCTAAATGTAATGTTTATGACATTTTTGTTTTTTTTTGTATAAAAATTGTGTGTTACTATGTTACTGTGTTATTTATTTTTCATACTACACCGTAATGTATTCGCTTACAATATTTTCTTTGTTGACAAATATTTGTGTATTATGGACCTAATATAATCACTACAGCGTTAAAATACTACAGCATTTTTTCCAGTTTAAATTATCACATTATATCCATGCAAATTACAAAAAAATGTTTTAAACATATTTTTAGTGTTAAAGCCTACTTATTCAAGTTTAATAACACTCACCCACCTAAACATATTATAAAGTATTTGAAAAAATATTGTTTGTCCCATTGTTATTAGGACAAATCTTAATAACATATCAATTATTTTATTAAAATAACATAATAAATACATAATACTATGAATATTTTATGAACAAATATTTTTTTAGTTAATTTTATTTTCCTATGGCATCATTTTTACGATTTTCTATTTCATTATTCATTTATTCTTATGGTTATCTAAAAAAACCATTTGCAATATTTAATCTTTTTGCTGATGGTTTGATCTTTATTGTTTTTTTAGTATTCATTCACTAATTTGAATTGTTTCCTTTGTTAATTCGTACTATCAACCATGTTTTATTTGTTTGTTTTGTTTTATATACTGCTTAAAAACCCATAGTGGGTTTTGAACTATGTTTTAGGTAAGTTGTGGTTTTGTAAATTTTTAATTATTTCCATCTTTTAATATCTTCCTCCTTCATTTAATAAAATTCTACTGTTTTTCTCATTTACAGTTTAGTGTGTCACGCTATCATGACTCAAATTTTTTACACTCATAGAATGGAAACAAAACTATTTCAATTTCTCATACAATTTGTTGTTGCTATATATTTCATAAACATCAATGTTCTAGGTTGATTTTATGAGTTTTCCCAAGCTTAATTTTCTTTGACCTCAGATATCTCACCCCACACCCTGTCTATTTATTGTGAGATATTTTGCTGCTTGATGACTTTTTGAGTTATTGACATTAAAAAACAGTTATTATTATATTTTAAATTAATTTAAGTTAAATTAATCAATTTAACATTTCAAAACTACATATTTAATAATTAATCTAGAAATACTTGTAAATATGTTACACTTACCTATAGTAGTATTTACTTTTATAATTCTTGAGGATGGCTGTTTCGGGAGATGTGTTCCACTGTTAACTCAATCCGTAACTGGCCAATGAGTTGACAATGGGACACATCTCCTGAAACGACCGTTCTAAACAATTATAAAAGTAAGTGCAACTATAGGCAAGTTTAACATATTTACAAGCGTTTTTTGTTAAAAATGAGTTGCTTAATAATATAATATGGAATCAATTATTATAATAAATTATCTTCTTCATTTACTTTAATTTTTTATTATTAATTTTTTGCTATTTCTCATTTTTTGGTAAATTGGTTTATTTACACTTTTTTGTATTAACTTGGCAAAAAAACCACTGCTTACTGATTTATTCAGCAGACATAACTAAGCACTGATGTGCTTAACGTAATTAACAACTACTCTATGAACAATAACACACCACAGAAAAGAAATACACCACAGATTCACACCAACACAACACATTGTCAGTAACTCACAGCATTGAATAATGTGCTGACCTTGTGGGAAACGTGAATAAATCAGTAAGTAGTGGTTTTTTGCCAAGTTAATACAAAAAAAGTGTAATTTCTAAAATAACCTCAAGATGTACAGCACAAAAACTGCAGGGTTCTCTTTTGTTTTGTAAATAAAAAGTCAAGAAATTCTGTCAACCTTCACACTTTAAAGATCTACAGTATTTAATGCACCTATCCAAAATATGTTAAAAAATGTTTCTAATAAAAATGAGGACTTTAATAAAGTAAATTGTATGTAAAACATAAATTTTGTTTTTTCTTTCAAAAATAACTTAGGGATCTAAGTAAAAGTGAGTTTATTTTAATACAGTACCTGTACTTATAGTATAATACCATATAAGTATTATTGTTTTGTTCACTGTATTTATTTATATTTTTATGTTACAGCTCTTGAAATTAAATGGAGAAAAATGATTTTTGGCTTGTGTTTCTTTCATGCAGTAGTTCAAGAGAGGAAGAAGTTTGGTCCTTTAGGATGGAATATTCTGTATGAATTTAATGACAGTGACAGGGAATGTGCTCTACTAAATTTACAACTCTATTGTAGTTCATTAACCATACCATGGGACGCTTTGGGATATATTACTGGTACGGACTATTTAAACAGCAGTTTGAATTACTTGTTAACCATATATCTGTCATTTGGCTCTGTAAACCACATACATTTCCATTTAGCTTCCAACATATCTTTGTGTATATCCAAAGTGACCAATAAGAGTAGGATTTGAGAGCCTAATATATTTTGGTGAGGGCTGGCAAGTGAGGGGAGGAAAAAGGTCCCCCCAACTGGAACATATTTAGGAAATATAGTAGCTATAGTGTAAACTCTAATCTATCTGAGGGAAATAGTTATAAGCCATCTCTGTGACATTACACAATCATTAATTAGTCTCATTTAATATATATTTAAAATTCAAACCACATATTTATTACATTGTGGGTGGGGGTAATTAATAATGATTATAGCATGATATTATTGTGATTAATATGGGTTTGTGAACATATCCTACTAATTATTAAGTAGATTTAAATCGAGGACGAATGCAAACATCAGAAATGGCATTTTAGTTTACATTTAGAGTGTAATTTATATTTATAGTTTAAAAATTTTTACTCTTCCATATTTTGGGAGGGGCTTGAGCTCCAAAGACAACATGTGTACAATTTTGCAAAATTACCAATTCTCATAGACAATTTTCTACAAAGTTCTTTTACTCACATTCTGAGATTCTCACATTAAAGTTGAAATTGCAAATTAATGGTTTTCATGAATCTTTCTACCCAAATTGTTGACAAAATCTGCTGTGATTACTGATGATTGGCCTTTAGAATGGAATTATATTACGAATATTTTCTTATTCATAAACGCTTTTTAGGGCTTTGCTGTCATTCATGTAATTGTAGCCTATATGTTAGTTAAACCGTTCCTTCCTGACAAACATTGAATCTCCAATTTGATTAGCAGTGTTAGAGTCTGAATGGCCTTCATATATTATTATTAGGACTATTATATATTATATATTAGTAAGATGTTTACTAAACATAGAAATGAAATTATTAAGTGTGATAAGTTAATGCAAGAAAGGTGGACAAGAATTTATCTAAATTTGTCATCAATAGCTATTTATCTTTAAATAATATGTAAAATTTAAAAAACCATAACATTCTAATTGCTTACTTAGTTTATCAACAAAATTTCATAGTTCTTAAATTGTATATAATTATCTATTTTTATTATTATGTTGTGTTTTAGTACTTTGGTAATTCAATTTTAATAACTTAAAATATTTAAGTGTTTTGTAAAGTTGATGAAATTTGTCACTAAGCAAATTAAATTTAAAAAATAGGCCTGCAGTTTAACAATAAAAAGTTGATACTATATTAAAGAACTCAAGATTTCTATACATTTTCCTACCAAACCATAAATAAAAGTATATCTATAAATAAGGTTTATTTTATTCTTAATTATATAAAATTAGTTTTATTAATAATGAATTATTACTTTGTTTGCTCATATTTGGGTCTATTATTTACTTTAAACAGGGGAAGTAACATATGGTGGTCGAGTTACAGACTACTGGGATCAGCGTACACTAAAAACTGTTCTCAAAAAGTTTTTTGCTTCTGTTACACTAGAAACTGGTAATTATAATTCTTTTTCTACTGTTTTTCACTTTATTTTTCAACTATTTTCCAGTATCAATTGTTCTAAAGTAAAACTAAACCAGTAGTCCAATCTTTTCTTCATGGTAATAAACCATTCCATATTTTTGGCCAGAACTGTTTGTATAAGTAAGAAATAATTAGCATTCTAAAATAAATTGATTTGGACCTGAGAAATAGAGTTAACAAGATAAAAGCTTAAATGTTTTATCCATATCAACTGTGTAAATATAAATCTTATAAAAATGTTTTTACTTTAGTCATGAAATTCAAGCAGCATTTTTATAATTAGATTTAAAGAAAAGAATAAAAAAAGATATGTTGAGTACAGACATTTTCTACCACCTGCTCCACATTTTCCATGAAGTTTAGTTGCCCCCTGCCACTTGTTATCTTTTCAACACGTTGACTACTACATACACACAATGCAGTTTGACAAATGCAAATATTTATTTATTTTTTTTCTTACCAAAATGTGTGAAATGAAGAAATATGAAGATAAAATGTCGATACAAGCCATAAAAACCCCGTGGTAACCACTTTAAAATCATGGTATTGATGCATTGATCATAACCACTTGCAGCACATGAACAAAAATTTTTTTATATCAACTTAATATTTTAAACTCAGATGGATAGTAACTCATCATTTGGTCGACACGATCAAAACCTTCCATAAAGTAGTTGTAGGTGACTATAGGTTTTTCCCTTTCAAGTTGCCCCCTGTTGATCGAAGGGACCATATCATTAGTTTATCAAAACTATATCTCAAACAACAAAAGGAAAAAAGACTGGAGACAAAAACTAACACATGTAAAATGTCACTTAGAAACTTACCGAGGAATGACAAAGACAAAATTCACTTCTACCACGTGCTAGAAGCACACTGAGCCAATGAATCACGGATGGACAGATGGTAGGGATCCCTACCACCCGCAGTCAATGTGTTAAAAGTATCGAATCTATTTTTCAATTCAATTTGTGTTAAATTTTTAATTTAGTTGATAATATTTCTATTTCGTAATAGTTGAAACATTCTAAACCATATAAATAAATTGTTGTATAGATGTTTATTATTTATTGTATAGATCAGGTGCTTACAAACTTTCCAGCCCTATGACTTTACTTGATTTTGTTATAATATTTTCTTCAATTGTTTTCTTTTTATCTACACCGTTGAAGAATAACAATATTTTGTCAATTGTTATAGATTTCTGTCATGCCTAGCATTGTCATATTTTTTCCTGCTTTTATTGAAAAATATCCATCAGTAAGAACTTTTTACTGTTGGAGATTCTAAATGCGCGAACAAAACGCATAGAAATAATTTGAAAATGTTAGAAAAACAGAAAAATGCAACAGTTAATGTAGAGAGTAGCAGAGACTTAGGCTGTTATTTATAATTTTAGTGAAATTATTATTCTTTACATTATTGGTTTTCATAAAGTATGATTTATATGACATAACTAAGTGACAATGTAACATTATGAAGTTTATATAGTTCTTTTGTGACAGCAATGCTATTGTGAATATGCAATTCTTTTCTGAATGTTAGAATATATCTGATATTTTAATTTTCTTCTGAGGAAGGGGATGTGTGTACAGTTGAGAGGAAAGAATAAAATAAAGTCAACAGTCTACATCATAACTCAGTGGAAATATACACTTTTGTTCTTTATAACTTTGGAGTAAAAATTTTAAAACGTAGTCTTTAATCGTAATTAAATAACTAATCAAAATAAATAAAAACAATATTGGTTGAGAAAATGTATCTCTAATCCCCCTTCTATTTCAGTGACTGTTTCACTCCTTTAGGATAGTTTGATTCTTTATTCTTCTCTTATTACTTTTTTAAAATCAAAGTTAAATTTTATTTTACTGTTGTGTTCCTACCATTTTCTGTAAGTTTTAGACTGAGCTACAGAGTAGATGACACTGTTAGGAAAGGTAGAAGATTACTGAACTCAGAATATTCATGTAGGTCCTAACAGAAATGAAATATACCTTTTTTTTTAAACTAGGTTACACAATAAGTTAAACAAACGTATATCGAATAAAAGATGTACACAAAACTCAGAAATTAATCATTTATTTACTAGTTCTAAGTTAAAGTTTGTAATGGCAACACTCACTGATGATTATGAGTTTGTCATTACAACACGTCTAGGTAAATAAATGATTAATTTGAGACTTTGGTGTACTTCTTTTTACCTCGCAAGCTATGCTCAAAGAATAGTTGGAATGGATAAATCTCTCTTTCTCTCAGAAGGAAGGGAGTCCTACTGATAGTAAGCAAAAACTCTGATACCTAAGATTCATCATGGTAACCCATGGAGAGTATGGGTTAACCATAGTATGGATTACTCCAGGTTATAATTCAGGGCAGGATAGTGTTGAAGAGGACTATCAAGAGAAGCTGGCACTCCTGGATGAAGAATTTAAGAGAATGATTCAATAGTGGCACCACCCAATTGTTTAAATTAGTAGTAAAAAAGGTGCAAGTGGTTTAACCACCACCAAACTTTGAAATGAAGAAGGCAGAAAAATAAGAAAAACTTATATTTCTTCCCCAGATAACATAATTTACTGGTACAGATACATCGACAACATCATAACATTATATAAAGGCAACACACGCAGAGCACACATATTTCTAAAACACCTTAATTCCATACACCCAAAACTAACATACACCATCGAAATAGAACAACAAAACTCCCTCAACTTCTTAGACCTTACAATTAAACGAACAGACAAACAAACACATAAATTCAACATATACCGAAAACCCACTAGTACTAATATGACCATACACAGTCCTCAAACTACCCACACCAGTTTTTACATAGTTCAGACAGGGAGGTCATTCTACACACGTTACCAAGAACATATACAAGCACTAAAAAACAATAACTACCAATCAAACTTCGCCGATCATCTCAACTCCAAAAAAACATGACTACATAGCCATAACATCTAACCTACAAATTCTTCATAAACAACACAGAAATAACCAACGCTACACAACCGAACAATACGAAATATACAGGCATTTCAAACTACAACCTACACACATACTCAATACACAATTACATTACAACTCACACGCACTTTTTTACATAATAACTCCTAATACACACAATATACACCCACATCACCAAAATATCCCACCCCCACCCTAACCACGTAAACCTTAAAATCAGTTACGGCCTAAGGTGACAAAGGGACACATCTCCCGAAACGGCCGTCCTCAACAAGTTAAGTAAGTGCTACTACAGGCAAGTTTAAAACATTTAAAAGTGTTTAGTTATATTTCTTGTTAATGTAAGAGAAAAATTTACACACACACAGACAAACACACAAACACACACACATTCTCTCTCTCACACACACATACACACAAACAGGTGTAATTGTGTGTTTTGTTTATGTGTAATAAAGTGTCTTGAATTTTTAACCCACTTCATTTACTACATTAACCGCAGTTTTATTTTATTAGATGTAAGTGTCCCCAGTAATATTACAGCAACTGTACTCTCCTCATTTATGGCTTTAAACATATTGTATGATCTTTATCCAGCTCTTTTTGTTCTTGTTTGGTAAAACTAGAATATGCAATATCAAGAGCACAGTGGTACAATATATTACAATGAAAATATAGGAAAGAACCCCAATACCACAAAAATAATCAAAAATAACAAATAAGAATAAACCCTTATGTACATTTCGATGATCATGTCATCATCAGAAGGTCTTATTACCAAATTACAATCTAGCAAACAATAAGTTATAAACTAGAGTGATTACTCTAGATCTTGTTTGCTAGATTGTAATTTTGTAATAACACCCTCTGATGATGATGACATGGTCATCGAAATGTACATAAGGGTTTAATCTTAACTTGTTTTATTTGTTATTTTCGATTATTTTTGTGGTATTGGGGTTCATTCCAATACTTTCATTGTAATGATAAAACTAGACATTAAATGTTAAACTAAAATTTTTCTTTACCCTATTATTGTTACAAATATTCTTCTTATTTTTGTGTATAAATCATCTAAATAAGATTATTTTAGTTTTTAAAAAATTGTTACTTTATCAAATTCCTAAACATTTTGTCTTTAGGATATAAGTACTCTCCTTCTGGAACCTACTATTGCCCTGACGGAAGTACTTTATCTGAATATCGGAACTTTATAGAAGACTTGCCAATCATTGAAGAGCCTGAAGTGTTTGGCATGCATGAAAATGCTAATATTGCTTACCAAGTATGTCTTATTTTGTAATTTTAAAACTTAGTAACAATATTAAAATTGCAAGTAAAAATTTCTACAGAGTTGATAATTAATCATAAGTCTTTATTCTATTGCTTGAATAAAATATTTTTAATGGCAACATTGCCATTAAGTATAATATAATTAATAACTTTATATCGGTTTTCACATTTATAAAAATTATTTCAGGAATAATGCGTCTAAAGAATCAATCTTTCTGCATATTTAAAAAGCACTTGAAGTTAAAACTTCCAACAAGGGTTTATACATCTCATTATACAAAAATCTATACAGATCACAGTAGTGTAGTTATAATCATTAAGCAACAATATCCCTTTCTATGAATATTTATAGCAAGGGTTATTGTTGTTTAATGAGTACATTTTATTATGTTTTATTAAACCATCAGTACATTAAGAATTGCTATGTTTCAGTGTTTCCTTCATATTCACTCATCAGGCCTGTTTTGTCAATGATATTTAAACCTATACACCAATGATATTTAAACAGTATGAAACGTGGCCTTAAATACAGAGGCCTTACTGATATCAGTATAGTCATGGTAAACATAAAGGATTCACTTAATGTTTACTAAATTTATTCAATTTACTAGCAATGAATACATTTGTCATACAAACATTAAAAACACATTTATTTCTTTAAAATTTCTATGAGTCAACCTTAAAGCTATTACAAAAATATAGGTGAAAAAACCCCCAAAACCACGAAAATTAATTAAAAAATAACTAGAATAAGTTACCTAAGATTAAATCCTTATGTACATTTCGATGACAAAGTCATCATCTTCAGAGGTTCCTATTACAAAAGTACAATCTAGAATACAAAAAATTAACAAAGTAGACTGACCTTTCAAGAAACTAATATCTACTTTTAAAGATCTTACTTTTAAACTTAATTTACTAAAAAATTTAATTTACTTAAAGCTATCCTCACTAGAAGAGTACTATCTCCTCTCATATACAGTACTCTTAAAATGAGAAAACATTAGACCACTATATTTAAATCTATTGATCTGCGATACAAGTTCCTTTCCCCAAACAACACTATATAGAGAATAAAGCACATTCTAAAGTGTTTATGTGTAAATTGAGAATTTCAACTTAGAAATCAGTAAAAAAATAATAATATTTATAAAATGTTTTAAAGTAAAGATGCATTTCTTTAAATAACCTGATTTTAACCATTCGAAAATAATTTAAAATAGATTGTGGTTAGTTTATAGGTAGAATACTGTGCTATGTGCTTTGAATTTTAAAAAAATTATATAGTAATAATTTTTACTGTCTATACATTTTCATACAGACCAAAGAAACCTCAACTGTAATAGTGACTATTATGGAAATACAGCCTCGCGAATCTGCTGGCGTTGAAGGCAAATCCAGTGATGATATTGTGTACGATCTGTCAGAAACAATCATTTCAAAAATACTGACCAAGATTGATGTAGAACAAGCTCGATTCTCTGTAATTAAGGTATTCAAGTTATATAAATCATTATTATTTAGAAAATAAAATCCAAACCAATGAAATATCTTCGGTGCAAATATCTTTGAAATACCTTTCAAAATGAAACCTTTGAAGTATAGAATAGAGTTTGGAGTTTTTGTTTTGTAAATCTTGAGGTTTTTTAAATGTATTTTTTTAAGCTGTGAAAAATATCAGTAAGTAGTGGTTATTTGCCAAGTGTTATCAATAAGTTAGTATTTTATAAAAGGGAGTACTTGATAAATAACCATATCACACAACAATTACTTTAAATGGTTGAATAAATTCCAAAATTCTAAAATTTCATTTTTTTAACAAAAGCACAACATGTAGGTTATTAATATACATAACATCAAGTATAAAGGTAATGCATAAAATAAAATGAATCTAATAAGCACTCTAACGCACGATGTTTCTTAATAACCATAGGAGTTACAAAAATGTATTACAAACAATCTGTTTTACTAATAAGAATGAAACAAGTACTGTTTGAAAAACACTTATTTTTTTAAAAATCATAATTAAACACATACATTATGCATACCTCTGCTTATGTGACATACTCATCACAAAAGCCTAGGTCTTTCTAAACGTATTGCAAGAGTTAATACTCTTTTGATAGAGTTAATTGCATTGACGATCTCTTAGTTCAACAATATCTTGTGGGATTGGTGGGACAAACACCTTTACTTTCATGTAACTCCAGAAAAAATACCACATAGTGTGAGGTATGTTAATTTTGGTAGATGCTACAATGTGCTTGATGTTTGTCCTATCCAGAACCAAAACAATTTTTTTGTTAAGATTCTGTTGAAGTGCCTGGTGTACCAGTAACTGTGCTTATATCTCCTGTAGAGCAAGCTTACTGCAGCATCTCGGACTATAATTTGTGAAGCTCCGGCTTTTACCGCACTCCCAATATGCAACAGCTTCGACCATTCAAAAACCCTAAGAGAAAATGTTAGTATAAATATGTAAAATTGTATTGATTATTGCAGTGTGGGTGGTGTGTAACCAAGAGGTGTGTGGGTTTTAGTGTGTGTGCATCTGGATTGTTGTTTAGTATGTAGGATCATGTATATTTGGGAAATGAGTGTTTTCAGTTGTGTAGAGTTAGACTGGGGTACCACAAGGGACGCCAAACCCCTCTTAGTAGGTACAACTAGCTGCACCCCCCTGCGACTAAATATAATAAAAGACAAGGGGAAGAAATAGCTTTAACTAAAGCTAATGTATGAAGAAAAACAAATTTATACTATTTTAATCAGAATTTCTTATTGATTTTTTCATCTTATGAATTTCATACTTTATACTTTTCAATGTACAAATGCCAAACAAAGTGACTCTTGTCTGTGACTTGCAGTATTGAATAAGTCATAAGTATGAATGCTTATGATACATATATGGATTTTGATAAGTTTTGTTCAATTGAATATGAAGTAGTATTAAAAAATGTCAGCATGTACAAGAAAGTGTTATTATTTCTCTTTAGACTTTATTTTTATATATTTTGTTGTAAAAAAAATTATTTCAATTTATATTATAATTTTATTGATAGTTTACAAAATTATTAAATGCCCAATTTCCACTGGGTTGGATTTAAGTTAAATCATGATCACAAGTTAATTTCATAAAAATGAATAGAAGTACTTTTGTTTTTAATCAACAAACACAATTTATGCCTATTTGTAATAAAATGGAATATTTTATGTACATTGTTGATATATTTATTCAATAGTTAAGTTATATCTCTTACCATTTTCAGTTAGATTCTAAAGGTCGGCAACCTTCGTTAACCACAGTGTTGTTTCAAGAAGTGGATCGATTTAATAAGATGCTTTCTATAATCCATGGCTCATTGAATGATCTCCAGAAAGCAATCAAAGGTTTAGTTGTTATGTCTGAAGCTCTTGAGGATGTTTATAAAGCCTTCCTAAATAATCAGGTTTGAATTTGCTATAAATCTCCTCATAACTGAACTTATTAATAAAATAAAGTGAAAGTACAGGCAAAAATAGTTTTTTAGTCCCAAATATGTTCTCGTGCCAAATATATTAATCTTCATGCCATATGCCTAAAATTTTACCATTATCACTTTTTTTCTATTTTGTCTTAAATTAGCTAAAATTGTTTATTTGTAAATAAACGTGATTAGCATAGCCTCATAGGTGATAGGATTATGTTTGTGTGTATATGTGTGTGTGTGTGTGTGTGTGTGTGTGTGTGTGTGTGTGTGTGTGTCAGTGTATGAGTGAGTGTGTGTGTGTGTGTGTCAGTGTATGAGTGAGTGAGTGTATAGAATACCACTTAATGGGGAATAGTCTCACATACCCAAACAGATCAAGGTCACAGAAGTCTTCTAATATCTGAAAAAAAGAAATAAACTATAGTATAGCTCTCAAAAGTCATGTAAGGAAACCTTTGGATAAATTTGAACTTTCGGGGAAGGGTTACCATTATGTTGAAAGGAAATTATCTGTTATTTTACTTAGCAGTTAAGGGATTAAGAGATATATTTGTTAGTTATATTTTCAAGTATTAAGAAGAATACAATAACACCAAATACTCATATTCATACTAATTTAAACTAAAAATCTTTAATCTTTAATCTCCTTTCTAGTGGGCTTATACAGTTCATATAAGTTGTTTAAAGTGATTATTACACAAGTAATTAGAATAAGTATTATTCCCAATGAAGCGTAGTGGAGGATTGTGAGTAGAGAAAGGAGAGGCTTAAAGCTTCTGGAAGAGGAAGTAAGGGATACCCTCCTAGTTTCTGATTTATTAGTAACTTTAGAAATTTAATATACAGTATTAGTATTTTTATAGGTACCAAAAATGTGGGCAGCGTGTTCTTACCCTTCTCTCAAAAGTCTTGGCAGCTGGATCAAAGATTTGGAGCTCAGATTAGATTTCATTTCTGTAAGTATTCAAACTTTAAAAATTTAATATAAAGGTACATTTTAATTGATTTTTTGTAGCCCAATTAAAATGTTTGAATAATTAATTCTTAACAACATTCTACTGAACAATGATTTCTAGTATATTTACGACTTAAACTATTAGCATTGTGACTTAAACTGACATTTTCAGTGTCTTGTATGCGTGATAAAATTGGTTCAGTGCATGATGCAAAAAACTGTTTTTTTGTCAAGTTTCTAGTTATAAAAATAGTGAATGTAAGCAAACATTAATTGAACAACAAATACTATTCTAGATTATATACAACTTTTCCTTAACCCTCGAGAGGGCACATGCAGAGTTTTTCTTGCACATATCATTATTTGTTAAGGAAACGTTTTTTTCAGTTGTCAGATGTTTATTTCCAGCATGTTACTCCACAACCTGCATTCTATGAGACAGCCCAACCCTTTTTTTGTTAATTTTTTCAAGTAGCATTAGTGTGAATTTAATCTTTGTCAAACCGGTCAGATTGCGTAGGTTTTGTCCTCAAGAACTCTTTTGTGTAAGTTATTTCTGCGAAGTTCCTCGTGCAGTTATTTACATTATAAAAGACATTTTGGAATTAAATCCTTACTGTTTTTGTTGTTATTATTATTTTAATGTTATATGAGAAAACCTGACGTTATAGAGAAAATCCCGCTAAACATTCACCAGGAAGCTGTTATTGTGCAGTATTGCAATAGAAGAGAAGCTTTTTTTAGTAAAAAACGAAAAATGCTTTGATATCCTGAACCAGAAAGGCAAGACAGAACAGCAAAAAGAAACATAATTCTCATGAGAGTGGGTCAGGTTCATGTTACACTAGTGGTAACTAGTAAGCTTGGAAATAAACAATTATGAATTGGTTTTTCAACAAAGACTGTAAGACTCTGCTAGAACCTGTTGTGTTATAAAGCCAATATTTTTTTCATCCACTAATTTTTAAGGTTATATATTTTAATAAAAATATTCCTTATTTTTACAAGATATTATAACTAATTTCATATTCTTATATGTAGGGCCTATCATCACAATAAAATATTTTATACGTTAAGATGTTGAATTACTTCATTACAGTAAAATAACCTGCAAACACCCCCCCCCCCTGTAATGAAAACCGTGGTCTACAATACATTAACCCGCAAACACCTCCCCCGTAATGAAAACAGTGGTCTAGTATACATTCCTTACACGTTCTAAAAATTCAAAATATTTTAGAAATATGAGGTTTAGGAAATTCAAATTGTACAATAATGATGTCTAAAATTATTTAGTATGCATTTATAAAGTATTTAATTGTGAAGTCACTCAAATACAAAATCGTAAATCATTTAAATTTTAAAGGGTATTTGTGCGGAAAAAAACTCCGCAAGCGCCCTCTCCGATTTTAAACTCTATGCACCCTCTCGAAGGTCAAATCTCCCTAAAATTAAAAGATTTTTTCCCATTGAACCTTACTAATGGACCTCTAAATAATCAACCAGGACAAAAAATAAAAAATCACTAATGTTTTTACTTACCAGGTTTTTAGAATAGGATCTCTTAGCGATAAGTCTAAGTATTGAACAGAGAATTCATTAAGAGTTAGGTATTTATCTAACTGTAGTCCAGTCAGCATTAAGTTCAAAGCAAAATATAAACCTTTATCCTTGATGCGCAGCTTCAAAGTCATCTTTAACCTTGATGCGCACCTAGAAGCGCATGTAACTTTGAACCTAGGAGTGTTAAATAATGAAATTGTTCCCCGAAATAGAATATTCCCATAGAATGAATTTTGACAAATAACCCTCCTCAGGCCTTGGACGGTGTGCATACTTACAAATATAAACATTTTAAAGATTTGTGGTGTTTAGTAAAATGTTACCTCCAGGTTGTGATTACTGGCTCCTTTAGACGATCCCAAATTGACAAGATGAAATCACCCGCAGTTACCAGCATCACTCCCTTTCATTGTCGGGTACCTTCTTGAGACTACCTACTCGAATGAACAAACTTGATTTTTTTCAAAAAATCATGAAAATTCAGGTTCCTATTTTCTGTTGTTTTATCGACAGATTTGCATGAATTAAAAAAACCGTTACAACCTTTGTTGTACGATATCATCCATAGGACCAGAAACAGCCAGTATTAAGAGTTTAGAGGGGTGAAAGTGATTGGTCTTCAGCTCAAGGGAAGTCAATGGGGCAAATAAGGAGTGGTTAGACATGAGTTGACTGATGCTCAAGGTTTTAACTTGAAGAATATTATGTCTTTAAAAATCCATGTGTGAGGGCCTTTGAGCAGGAAAGGATCCATGTGTCTCTAACAAGGATCGATTGAACATAGAATATGTGTACATTGGTTTGCACAAGGGGGTTAGCAGCTTAAATAAATATATATTTATTTATGATTTCTAGATGAAGTGTTACTTAATAAATATTTATTTATAATTCTACTTACATTTCATCTATAACAGTATTTACAAAAATTATGCTTGAAGTTTTCATTATTGTAATATAATGTTATCTTCTGAAGCTTTGTATAGTGTCAACAGCTAAAATCATACTGGCTGTTACTAACCTATTTTTGATCATGCAATGGTATAATTTGCAAATGCCACAAAGTATGTAAAAAATATTTATTTTAGGAGCCTATATATATCGAGGTTAAACTGTATTTGAATTTAAGTTTTAAATATTAATAGAGAGGTTAAAACTCTTACCTAATATACATTATTTATAGTGCTAACAGATATTACTGTTTCTCATAGATTTGGCTTGTATGGGGAAATCCTCCGTCATTTTGGATTTCTGGTTTCTTTTTTCCTCAAGGATTTGTTACAGGAGCATTACAGGGACATGCACGTAAATATGATCTTCCTATAGATCAACTGAAAGTAGATTTTGAAGTATCCAAGGTTTATATAGATCAAGAATTTATAGCGGAAACTCACAAAAATGAAGGAAAAGAGGTAAGACAAGGAAAATATAGTTTAAACTTAGGTAAGTTAAATACTATTGTTAAAGTGATTAACTAATATTTTATTTCTATGACAAAAAAATGTTGAGTGTTCAGAAAGAAAAGCATGCGAGCATTATATTTATTCGTAAACTAGGAAAATCTGCACGTGAAACATGCAGATTACTACAAGTGTATATCATGTACAACTTGACAGGTTACTACAGCCGTACAGTGACGATTGTTAATCATAAACACAAGTGTTTTGGTGGTTTTAATGATTTAAAGATGACTGCTTAGACACAAGTGATAACACATGCACTGGCAGACCATCGTCATTAACACCTGATGCTAACATTGAAAAATTCAGTAACCTTGTCTAAGAAAATGTCTGTTTTCTATCAGAGCAATGTTTGAATTGCCAGTAATCGAAAAAATATCTGCCAAATATGGGCCGCTCAGGTATTTACTGGCTATCTCTAATTTAGGTTTAGACTAGGTTGTTTGAGATTGTGGTAAATAAGGCTATTTCCTATAAATTCCAAATTTGAGTCACTACACAATTTCCATTATTTCAAATAAGGGCAGACTTTCTCCCCTGAGGCTAGACTCAAGTTGCAAAATATACAAACATGCAGATGTCACCTGAAATACACCATCAGTGATCATATTAGACGATTGTTAAATTCATATTAAGCCTAATTGTTATGGTCTTGACTTCTTGAATTAATTAGTTTATGACACTTACTTACTAGCCAACGCCCACCCTTGGTAGTTGAGCCATTTGGCGATGCGCTGATCAGTAGAGATGGGCATCCCTGAAGATGGGACTGTTGTAATCCTGGCCCCGGTCCAGGGCTGTGCAATCATTAAGGTGTTCAGCATTCATAAGTTCACCACCACACAGCAGACACTCCGGGGTCGGTAGCACATGAATGCGGTGGAGGTGCTCAGCAAGGTAATCATAACCGGTCTTCAATCTGAAAGCTGCAACGCTAACAGATTGGGGCAAGTTTTGGTCAATTGGTCTACCCGTCACAAGACTTTCCCACCGTTTTCCTGCTAAGAGCTCCCTCAATCGTCTGTGATTCCATTTTTTGGTGGACGTCTTTATTAGGGACCTGGAGGAATGTAGTGAACTCAGATGCTCGGGCTGGTGGAGGGTTGTTCCCTGCTTGGCTAGTTGATCTGCCTTTTCATTGCCAGTGATGTTTACATGGCTTGGGATCCACTGGAAATTAAGTACCCACTCGGCATTTATGAGAGCATTTAGTTTTCTTCTACATTCTATGGTTCTGCTACAGTCGGTCTGTGAGTTCCCAGAGAGATTCATGATGGCGGTCTTAGAGTCAACAAGGAAAACGGCCTTACCAGGAGCAGTCAGGTTCTCAGGTTCAATTACTGCAGCATATATGGCAACTACCTCACCGTCATAGTTGCTAAGGTGGGGCTCGACAGCAGATAATCCCTCAAAATATATGCAATAGTATGCAGCACCTGTTTCGCCTGATCCAGGTATGGATGATCCATCTGTGTAAATTTGGAGCCATTCTGGTGCAGCGTATTTTGCATTGATAGTTCAGAGGGCTGCACTTCTAAGCTCCTGATCCGAAGATGCATGCTTCGGCAAGTGGTGATCTGTCAGGAGGAGCTCTGCCTCAGGGAGCTCCTGGAAGCAGTCCTGAAAAGCAGTAAGTGGAGTTTGTTCTCCAGGAGTGACTCCATACTTTTTATAAAGATCCTGGTAACAGACAAGGGGTGTTTGCTGAGATTTTAGTCTATGGTACTCGTCCCAAGATTTGTTTGTTCGTTTAAATCGTTTTCAAAAACATAGGGCTAACATCTCCCTGCGTATTTGTAGTAGTTCAATCTCAGTTTGAGCCTCCATTGCAGCAATAGGAGTGGACTTGGCAGCACCAGTTATCACTCTTAAGGCATTGTTTTGAGCAAAATGAAGTAAATTTATGATGCATTTACTGGCTGTGACTGTTACTTCGGTACCATATTCTAAGATTGGTCTTATATATGACTTGTAGGCAGTCTTTAGAACATCTTGGTCAGCTCCCCAAGTAGTAGCTGTTAGTCTCTTGAGTAATCTTGTTCTAGTCGTATGATTTAATTTAATAGTCGAATTAAAATGTTCCAAATAGTATGTTTTAAGTCTGTGGACGAGCAGCACACAGATAAAACAGGCATATTAACAATCGCTGCAATGGGTCTGTGACATCAAAAATATTGGGAAGCACTGTCTTATGGATATTTTGGGCTCATATTTGGTGCTATATTTGGCAATTATTTCTTGAGCTGTCTATAGCTTGAAAAAAATATATAAAAAAACAACACTCTCATATCAACATGGGTATAAATAAGTCGATCTGTTCAAACATTTTTCTTTTGATGGCATTTTTATACAGTTTAGATGGAAGATCCAATATATTTTATCAGTGTTCCTATTCACCACTATTAGAATCCCAGTAAAGAAATATGAATGCTAACTCAATATGACTAATTTTGACTAACTTTGACTAATTTACTTTTAGGTAAAGGCTGCATATGGGAAAATAGTTTTACCAGAAAATGGTCTTTATATTCATGGATTGTTTATGGACGCTGCTCGTTTTGATACAATAAAACTACTGATGGCAGAACAACATCCAGGTAGACACCAATGACATTCTAGTGTTATTTTGTTGTTAGGATTTTTATAATCAATAATGTGTTTAAGCTAGTAGTTCAGTGCTCATTAGTAGAACTCATATTTATATAAGTTAGTAATAAAAACATTAATATATTCATCTTCACTTCGGTTAGGAATATTTCTATATATTCATTACATTCTCCTGTCTCTTCTAACTTACAATATTTTCCTTTGTTGTACTCAAGTACAATTTAAAATATGAAAATGGAGTCATTCCGAAATACACCAACAAAGGAAAATATTATATTATTAAGAAAGGCAAAAGAAAGTGCTTGAATATATGTAATAAGAACACATTAATTGTGTTTTTGATATGCCCAAGTTTGAGTCTTCTAATTTTACAATTGATTTTATTTTACAATTGATATGTCTGTATACACAATATTTATTTATAGCATGTGATGGAAGTATTGAAACTGTCTTGAGAACGGCAAGGGCAAAGAGAAAGTAGGCGCATTGAACCACTGCTCAGCCCAACAAAACTCTCAGTTGGTCTTATACCTCAGTGTATGACATTTATTTGTAACATTTTAGAATTTTCAGTGCCTTCAGGATGTCTGAGCCATCACATTACTACATAACACATCAGAAAATAACTCTATTGATAGAAAGAGATCCACCGCTAGAAAAGGAAACTTATTCATAATATGCAGTGAGAAAGCTTTACAAACAACAGACACTAATGGTTGTGGTTTATTACTGATTTGCTATAGATGAATACTTTACATTTGAATACATAATACATAACTAACAAGTTTAAATTGATGTAAAGAGGTTTTATGAATTTAAATTTAAAAAATACACCACAGTTACTTTAGGTTGTTATACTAAAATTAAAGTCCAGAAAATGAAGATAAAAAATTAATTAAATTTCTAAAAAAATAATCAGCAAAAATACTGGGCTATTTACATTAACATAAAAAAATCTATTTAAGGTGCTCTTTCTATAAACTTTAAGCACCTTTGATATTTCTAAACAGCTTTAAGCACTGACAGACAGCTAGCAATACTCTTAAATACCAATCAACTCTATATCAAAGGACTGATGTTCGGCAGGTGGCAGTCCAATAGTAGACCCTCCACTCTGCATGAGTAAGCTTTCTCCCAAGCTGCTACCTCATACTTACACTGATAGTTTCATCCCTCACATCACTAGCTATACCAAAGGACTGATGTTCACCAGATGGGTAGAGCAACAGTAGCCCCTCGACTCTGCATGAGTAAGTTTTTTCCCAACTGCTATCTCCTACTCACACTGAATGTTTCATCCCTTGCCTCACTATCTATAGCAAAGGATTGATGCTCAGTAGGTGGGGTAGTACAATAATAGCCCTTGCATTTGAAGTCGGCGTGAGTAGGCTTTCTCCCAAACTTCTACCTCCAACTTACACTAAGAGTTTGATCACTCACATCACCACCTTACACTCTTTTTTGAAATATCTCTAATAGTTTGGAACCCTATAGGCTCATGTGCTCTGGATGCCTGTGTGGTAGTTACAGCACTAAATTTTTAACTCTCTATATCTGGTTTTCTTTGTGATGCCAAAGAATTTAACTTCTATATTTTCTACACTTTCTTTAATTGTGTAAATCTAGCAAATAATATTCATTCTCTTGAGCAACTGTGAAGTATTATTTAGTGAAAACCTTGTAAGTCTATATATATATGTAGGTTCTTGTTAAAAAGTGGTAAAATTATTTTACTATTGTCAAGTGTGAAAGTATATGAAATGATTTTTAGGTGAAATGAATCCTCCGCTTCCTGCAATCCATTTGGTACCAGTAACTGAACTAAAAACCTCGTCTCGCCGATATGAGGCACCACTGTACAAAACCTCTGTACGTGCAGGTGTTTTGAGCACAACAGGGCACAGCACAAACTTTGTTATTACTGTATTTCTGCCCACAGACAAACCACCAAGTCATTGGATCCTTCGAGGAGCTGCCTTGCTCACGCAAATCACTGATTAAAACCACTGTTCAAATCAACTTTAAGATTTCTTGCTTTTATAATAAATATATTTAGATATAATTTTGATGTTTAGTCATTTTTCATGTATGCACTTTTTATATGTTAATATGTACATTTGTCTATAGTATCACTTACTTTTTGTGTAAATGAGGATAACTCAGGACCTGTTATGAACTCCACAATCTAAAAGAAAGAAGGTATGGGTTGATTTTTTGTATTGTTTATTCTCTATGATGATTCATTTAGGTTGATTTAGTTACCAAACGACTAAGGAAATATTCATTAAATAAAATTTATTATTTTCAAAATGTAAAAATATCTTTTAAATTTTTATTGAAGTTTTTATTTTAATCTAATAACAAATAAAAGCAAAGATTTGAGTGTTACATACCATGACTACTTGAAATATTATGTAAAATCATTATATACAATTAAACCTATTTTAACCCTTAGCACTCGACTGTCGGGGGAGCCCCGCCAAGCGTATATTGCAGTTTACTCGTATGTTGGGGGTCACCCGACACGATTTTCAAATGCGTATAACTCGTCTGCGGCGAAGCCCACGACATTCAATCTTTTACCGTTTGGTGCTACACTCTATTGAAAATAATGTGAACTAAGTTGAAAATGCTTAACAATATGTGAGTCATCACAAAATCTAGTTTGTCGCTACGTTGTAAGCTGCAAGTAGTTACAATTTTGGCAGGCATTTGTTTACTCATAGTTTGCCGTGGCTTCATTTGCAAGTGATTCTAAAATTCCTGATCTTTTACTTGATCCTGATTTATTAGAATGTAGTTCAGTTTCATAAACAAAGTAACTAAACCAACAGGTATTTGTAAATATAACCAGTTTATGGGTGGTGTAGATTTAGCTGTTCAATATAATGAACCGTGCAGTTTTACGAGACGAACAAATAGATGGTGGAGCAAAATGTTTTTCTGGCTATTAGATGTAGCTGTAGTAAACAGTTTTATTGTCTATAATATCAAAAAAAGGAAATAAAAGTTTTAAAAAAATATTTTCATCAAAACTTGGTGAGGGAACGCATTGGTGATATCAGGAATAACGCGTATAGTAAGAGGGGTCGGTCGTCAACTACTGACAAAGAAGAAAGACTGAATGGGAAATTACATTTAATCTTTTCCAATGATAAAATTACTTCTAAGGATTGTGTAGTTTGCAGTAACAGGAAGATAAAAGGAGGTAGAAGGGAAACCGTTTTTCACTACAAAACATGCGGCAGAAAACCAGGACTTCATCCGGAAGACTGTTTTCAAAGATATCATACTCTGCAAAATTACAAATAAGATAATAAAATCATGTACATACAGTATTAGTGAATAAAAATAGCTTAGTCTACTAAAATCATGTAAGAGAAAACAAAGTTTTCCATAAACAATAATGCAACCTGCAGGTGAGGAATTTGTCCCAATTTAATTACAAGTGGGGAAGCAAAGCATGTTACAAAAATCCGAGCGCTAAGGGTTAACACGTTCATTGCTGACGTCGCCCAGGTGCAACGGAAAGATTGCAGGCGAAATACATTTTGTAGGTGAAAATCGACAAATTAGGCCATTTCTACTATAGATCATCCATTTACTTTATATTAGATAAGTTTTAACATGCAAAAAAATGACAGCTATATAAGACTTAACCAATGTACTCACAGCACCGAATGTTAAAAATAATTTCAAGCTTTATACACATTAAAATAATGAAAATGCATTACAAATATTCAACTGGTTAAAATAAATTATCAAGATATTAAAACTGCCTTGTCAATTTTCTCTACAGTAGGTCATAGGAAAAAATGAGTAGCTCTATCAAATGTTATTTCTTTACAAATAGAAAGGCAAGTAAACAATTATCATATACACTGTTGTACACCACTTGGTCATAAGAGTAAACACGATTTTACAAGTTTGTTTAGGCTACAACAAATATTTTCCATTAGACCTAACCGTGTCATTACTCTGAGTAATAATTCTAATTTTTCAAAAAAAAAAATTGCTGTTGTGTTGTTTTAGTAATAAAGCTATTCTCATGTATATGTACCTCTAGGACTCTAGTAGAGGTAAGGTTTTACTCTATACTCCTATACAAGCCAAGCTTTACTATCTCACAGTCTTTAGTCTATTTTAATAACACCTGTAACTATCATAGCTAAATCATTACAGTGTATATAAATCTTGCTTTAACACTAGAACATAGTATGATTGTAATTCACTTTTAACCCTTAGTGTGGACCATATGAATTAGATTAGTTACTACTAGCACAGAATTACTGTGTAAAAATAAATTTTACATTTCTTTAAAGAAAAATAACTATCTGCTCAGGAACTCACAAAACGATATATTTTTTTGCCATAGGCATTTTAATGACTTAGGTTATTATCATCAGTGAAACTAATGATGCCATTAATTGCAGTTGCAGTTGTAAATTTGTCGTCACTGATGATGATTATGACACAAGTCATTGAAACGCAAATGCCGATAAAGTATATTTTTTGTGAGTTCCTGTGCAGTTATTATTTATTATTAAATTCCTTCTATTAGCTCATACTCTCCTGATATATCTTGTACAAATTTTCAATTGTTAATCAAATACAATTTTATTCATCCAATCACGTTCAAATACATTCTATTTAACCTGTAGGAGATGACAATTGATGTTGGCAGAGTTTTTTGAAACATTTATTTAATAATTAAATTATAAAAATTTTGGGGACTAGGTCAGATTTGAACTGAGTATTTTCATGTTTAAAGACTAGCGCTTTTGACACTGAGCCAACTTTCCCATATTTCACAAAGAAGTGTATGAATTTTTCTTTTGCTCACCTCTGGTTGTCATTAAAACCTCCATTGTTGCCATGGTTACCACACAATATCATAAAAAATGATGAAGCATTAAAAACGTATGAAAAGAATAAAATAAACTGGATTAACGGTATCAAACCTTCACAAATGAAAAATGCGAAAGGTAAATGAAAAGAAACTACAACACAATGCAAGCAACAAAAAAAGTGTATGAATAGTAACAAACAAAAATAATAGTCCAACACCGTATACAGAAAAAAAAATAGAAAACTGCAAGGAAATTCAGTGTCTATTTTGCCAAGTAACATTTTTATTCTGACATATGCATATACATATTTATATAAGTTGTAATTATAAAATAAAATGAAAGTAAAATAATTTTTTTTTTCAAGTAAGAATTGACTTTTTTTTTAAATAATACTTGTTTATAACCTTAACCCACAAGCCAGCTCAACTAAAATTTATATTTTTAAAACTCATTTCATTTTAAATTCCTACATGTATGTAAGGATAAAAATGAGTTTACAAATTTTTTCAGTAGTTTATATATTTTTCACATTATCCAGTACCATATTTGATATTTTTTAAATTCAGTAAGATACAGATATCAAAACTTGAAAATATGAGATATCCTGTAATAAGCATGCTAAGGATTATTGATATTACATAAACCCTTTTAAAAGGTTTTGAGATGTATTTTTTTATGATGCATCAAATTTTTGAGACTGAAATAAAGAAACTGGATTTAACACGTCACAATACAAATATCAAAATTTCTAACGTATATGTTACCAAAGAATCACCGATATTGACTGCTCCACTGCAAAAGTAATTCAAAAGCAGTGGAAAAAATGTTTGTAAGAAGTTGTTTGAAGAAATTGGTTTCTGAATCAGAGCAAGCAGACCCTGCCATGTTTCTTCTTCTTTGTAGCAAAAGAAAAATTGATTCATATTGTCATTCAGTAACATTTTACTGCTTTTTTTTAGCAAGTGTCACCTACTTGCTAATATTTTGTATGCAAAACTAAGAGGAAAAACATACCATATTCAACTATTCTATGAGAAGGTTATAGGTTTTAAAATAAAACACAGTTGAAGTAACAATCACAGATTTTTATATCCAACATATTTTTATATTATTACTTCAGAAAATAAATTAACGAATTAGCCCAGAGTGAAGTAAGCTTATCTATAATGTATTGTTTATAATATAGTACACATTGTGCCTTTATAACAATTATAAGATAGCAACGTTTTAGGTATAACAGGGCTTAAAATTTTGTAGCAGTTGTTTTCATTTTATCATCATTTTTAAAAAATATATAAGAAATTTTATTAAAACTAGAGATTATATTAAACACAACTACTTTCATTACATGAGGTTTTGATGTAAAATAGTCCAAACAATCTATCATAACTATACACTCAACTAAAATTCAAAATTTATCTGTTCAGAATGATTAAACTCAACAAGGTCATCTAATATACAATAAATATACAATATTTCAAGTAGAAGTGCAAAAACGTATAGTTAATTCTGTTTATTTTAGAAATAAGCTTCTAATATTGTTAACATAACTTTTTTTATCTTTTAAATAAATTCACTCTAACTCTTTTAGAACAACATGCAACACAAATCACACATCAACAATAACCATACCACACATAACTTTTTTTGAGACAAAACATTATGACCCCATTTAATTATAGGTAATATTGTATAAACAACATTACTTTAATTAAAATTACTTCATGTTTGCCTTAAATAACGAGTGTTCTAGAATATTATTCTTGCATATTTTTATTGTATTGATTGTTGATTTCTGTTTTGTGCTGTATTTAATTATTTATATATTGTTCACGTTGTTTAAGAAAGTAATAATGAATTTAGTCTAATAGAAAAACAATTTATGAATAAACAGAACTAAATGTAGGATCTACATTTGTACTTTGAATATAGTTTAATCATTTAATACCATTCTAAGATATATACAAAAAATTAATTTAAAGTTTAGGAAAATAAAATTAAATGCATAACTGAACACACCAATCCATTAAAGTTCTAAGTTTTTAAGACCACACTGAGTGATAGAACTATAAATTTTATTAAAAAAAAGTGAGAATACTAAACCAAACTATCAATATTATACAATATCCATGAACAATAAAACTAAAAGGGTATCTAAACTTAAAGTAGAACAAATCTAATAATTTAACCGAAATACAAAACTCCTAACACAGAAAGAAAGTTTACTTCTAAAGTTACAATGGTTCTACATTATTTCCAGGTTCATTGCTTTAATGGACCACTTCCTAAAATTTTTATTTTACATTTTAAAACATTTCTCAAATATTAGTAATATAAGAAGACTTATACCAAGAAAAGAATTTCATACTATAAAATTCTTCTGCGTCAAATATGGTTTAAAGCATACAAAGAAATTGGAAGTTTTAAAAAAATTAATGTAAAGGGAAACAAACCTTTATCCATTCCCCTTAGAATTTTATTCACATAAAACTAAACATTTCCTAGAAAATTTGTACATCAATTAAGAAATAGATGTAAAATGATAAACATGTAGCTATGTTTAAACTGAAAGAGTCCAGTATTAGTTAGCTATGGTAAATATTAACTATGAATTAAAGTAAAAATTAAACTATAATTTATAAATAAACTACAACATAAAATAAGAACATTATCAGTAAACATAAAACAAAATTAACCCTTTGGACTAGACTTCTCACCCATATTCAGGAACAACCCATGGTTTTAAAACCTTTTACAACACAAAACAAGACCTGTTACACCTTTGTTGCTATTTTGTTTGTATTTGATAAAGTGTCTAAGGCACATAGAACTATTTGATCAAGTAGCATACACAGCAGATACAATACCAACAAAACTATACATCATTGTAACTCCAAACATCAGATACCCACAGCATCACACTTGCATAGATAACACTTAAGAATATCTTATGAATACTTAAAGCCGTCTTTTATATAATAGAACATAGCAACATATACAATGGTACCTATACAGAAACATTATATTTCGTTGTATACTTTTTTGTAAATACATTTCTAAAGTGAATAATAATATTATTTTTATTTTAATGTTACATCTAATAATTTAAAATATTAGCTGAACAAAAACGGGTGAACAACAAAACTATATAATTTTTACAAGTGATTAGGAAAACTTTAAAAATATTCTCTTATGTTTTAACAATTTACCCATCACCCATTATTTCAGTATTTCAAAGGCAAAATAAATATCAACATATCAATTTCAAAACAAAATATATTTTATTGCTTAGAAAATAAGGTTTCAAACCATCATAATCTTCTTCTTTCCTTCAGTTATTTTTAAAAGTAATTAAAAAGAAAGTGATTCTAGCTTTTTTTGGTGATACATTCTAAAATTGTAGTTCTAAAATAATTTCTACCTAAGTAGCATGTCATAATATTGCACTTTACCAACATTCAAAACTGACTTAATCCTAAATGATTATTCTATATCCCTTATACATAATAAATTATTTTGTATGGTTGCTTATCTAGTAATTATTGTTTTACTTGTATTTATGTATAAATCACTTGATAAATTCATAAAGAAAGATGAGCCAGTGTTTAGATTTTGTTTCAAAATTTTGTTCACCTATGCCTACTTACATTACATCTACACATTAATGCAAATAAAACTATATGCATGAAGCCAATATTGCACTACAGACATATGCTCTCTTAAGAAAAAATAACTACAACTATGTGTAAAATGATATCAATAGATTAATACAAAAAATTATACTTATTTTTGTAAATTACTAATAAAACAACACTGGTTCATCTACAAAATGTAAATCTGATAACTGGAGAAACAAATTCAGAAAGTAGTTGAAATGTAAATGCTTGGAACCATTTTAATAAATAAAATGTTTGCTGTGTTCCCAAGACACTTTTTGAATGAAATAAACATTAACTTTAAATCCATTCTTGGCAACTTCCAAAAACAAATATAAGGACATGGAACTAATTAGAAATATAGGCAAATATAGAAGAGTTTAAAAACAAAACAGTTCCTTAAATTATAAAAAATACCTTTGGAAAAACAAAATAAAATCTTATACATATTTAATAAAGCTTACAAACCATATTTTATGGGTGATATTTAAGTACAAATGAATTCTGCTTGAACTTTTTTTATGAAATGAGAAATGTTAAATTCTGTGCCCTAGGAACGTACACCTTAACAATGATTTGTGTGATGTAGCGACAAATGTTAATAATATTAAAACAAATTGTACTTACACCTCTAAACACATACACACTTCACCAATATTGTTTTCTGTCTTACAAATAACAAAATAACAGTAACAGAATCATGTAAATATTAAAATAACTTATTAACCTTTACCATTAAAAATGGCACTGTTTATAAAATGGATTTCACTGACTTTTGCACTTTTCCCTAATAAAATACACACAATTCCCAAAAAACACAGTCATTCTCCTTAAGGTAACCGCAAAGATATCTTTATCTTTAAATTTATGATATTTTCAGCAGCCTTACTTCTCAATAGAAAACTTTGAGTCAACAATTTCTTAAATATTTTCAATAGAACATCAATACTAAATCCAAAAATTTCTTTGAAAAAATATTACGTTAATTTAAGTATTTTACTTTGAACAACAAATATGGTAACTTTTATAGTACACATAAATGTTTTTAAAATTAATATTGAAATCGATATGGAATACAGGACTTTAGTTAAAACACAAATTAATTGGCACAAATTCAGTCTTCTTGTCACAATTTATGTTAAAGCATCATTGACATTTATGCAACTATTACAAGCTTTAACAATGAAAATACACACAATGGGATGTGTTAACAAAATTTAAAAATCTTTTTATGAAATAAAGTGTTTTTTTAATTATTTGATAATAAAGGAGTATTTGTGTACAGTTCATATGGGATGGCAAGTCAGTGCTTATTGTATAATACAACATACACCACAGGGAAAAGGTCCCGCATGGCCAATGTGTACAGCAGTCTTAATCATGGAAGGTGGTTTTTTTTCTCCTAACCCTACATCCTCCACACTTAAACGGTAGTATTTGTCCACAGATTGAGTAGGGTCACACATAGCACGAGTACGGTCCCACATGTCCCATTCACCTGCACTTGACTCAAAACTCGCACAATCATCGGCAACCCTTGTCCTTGGGTCATCATTAAGAGATGACACAAGGAAAGGGTTGCCATACACGTTTTTTTGATCGGTCGATTCTTCGCCTTCTTCAATTCCTTCGTCTTCATAATCTTCTTCAGCTTCAAAATCCTGACATGAAAGCACTGAAGGTCCTTGGCTGTTTAACCATCGTGTAACTGCCTCTGTAATTGGAAGGACTTGTTTGCATCTCTGACATGCTGCTTCTTTAATGCCTTCTTGCACAGCCTTGTCAATAACTTTCACTGCGGTTTTTTCTGCAGCACGAGACATAGATCTTTTTCGCCTCGGCGGAGGTATTGGTATAGTAACATCTTGACAAGATGAAAACCTTGAAGAAGGTTTGCCTAGATTGATACTAACTTCATTTATTCTGTCTTGTTTGACCAAAGGTGTTAGTCCACCTTCTTCAGGAGTTGATTTTTCATTTCTTTTCATGTTGCAGAGGTCTTTATTTTCAAAGGTTTCATTCGAAATTTCAAATTCTATTTTTACATCATTTTTCTCAGCAATTTCTCCTTCTACACTGATGTTTATAGTTTCTAAATTATTAATACTCTCTTGATCGAATACCTCTTCTTTTACATTTGGAATAAACGTTTGCGATACTTCAGGAATAATTAACTCATTAAGTTTTTCAGTTTCCAGTGATACAAACTCAGATTCTTCTTCTACAGCTGTAGAAGATAATTTTGAATCAAATTCTAAATTTTCAAGATCTGGAGACTCAATGATTTCAGATCCACAGCTGATTTCTTGCAGTGTTTCAGAAGAATGTTCACATTCTTCATCAATGTCTTTTGTACTCAAAACCTGCATTGTGTCTGATGTATTAATACAACTTGAAATTGATTCCTGTGGTGACAAGTCATGGACTGTTATTACATCGTCCTGTTCACAACTTACATTTAACTCTGATGAAACAGTAACAGGTACATCTTTCTCTTTGGAAACTTCAGTTTTTTCACTTAAAATTTCAATATTTGTACTACTAGATGATTCTTGAGGTTCTGGATTCTTTAATAGTGTTTGAGCATTTTCACTAGTAGTATTTTCAGTATCAGTTTCTTTGATGTTTTGTGAAATGATTTCTGAATTACTGCTGAACTGCGAACAAGTAACTAGCTCACTAACAACTGTCAAAGGTTGAGACAGTGGGGTTTCAGAATATATTGAATCTAGGTTTGTGATGTCAATATGGTTGTCACATATATTTATAGGTGGAGAATTTGCACCACTGTTGGGTGTAGGGTCTGTGTTAATTCCAGAGTCGGAATTAGCTTTAGAACATGTTGATCCTGGACCCGCATCACTGCTAGCTCCTGAATGGCTGCCATTCACATCACTACTAGCTCCTGACTGGCTACCAGTAGCTTCACAACTCAAAGGCTCTTCACAACTTGACTCTGATCCTTCATCTGTAACCTGAAAGTAAATTCATAAATTAGAAATTGATTTTTTTTGTTTTATTATGATTTTTTACTTAAATTTTAGTAACAAAACTTTTTTTTTATATGCTCCTCTATTTTCAGAGCATTAATATAAACAAAGGGTGTTACAAAATTACAAGAATATTTAAATACTTTCTATATAAGATCAAATGATAGATTTTTTTTATGTGAAAACTTTTGGAAAATGTGGGAAACTTTAACCTCTCCGAATTATATGTAATGCTATTTGAGGTTTTTTGCCTTTCTGCTAAAGCATAGTATGAAAAGCATCTTTTGTTAAACACTGAGCCAATTTAGTAACATAACTACTGATAAGTTGAATGCAGTTGCTTGTTGTAATAATCTTGAATTCACTGGTTAAACTATAATTAAATAATACTTAACTAAGTGAATACATAAGAGACTTTGCTTCGTAAAAGGAACGATTGTTTCGAAACACGCCAACAAGTAAGCCCTTATGTATTTACTTAGTTAAGTATTATTTAATTATAAGTTAAATAAGTTTTAAATAAAGAAAAGTATAATGGAAACAGTGAAAATATTAGCAAAAAACCCAAAACCATAAAAATAATCAGAAATATATAATAAAACAAGTTATTTATGATTACATAAGATTAAACCCTTGTACATTTCGAAGACCACGTCATCATCATCAGAGGGTCTTATTACAAAATTACAATCTAGCAAACAAGAAGTTACAAACTAGAGTGATACCAATCATTCTCTATGGTCGCTATATATAGGCGTGAGGTAAGCTCCGCCCCCTCTCCTCCCTCGACCGACAAATAACGATCGGCCATCTTGAACCAAATAGGTTATGTCAAAAAGTACATTATAATAATACATATGTAATAAAAACTACAACAATAACAATAAATATAATAAAATTAATTAAATTAATGCGTCGTATTTGAAGAAAGCTATTTAAGTCAAGTATATAATGGTGAGTTAGGGATAGGCCCTTTATCTGCATTCATTAATTTACTATTTGATTTAACTATAAAAATACTTTCATAACTATTAAGTAACTTTTTTGAGTTGATACATTTAGCTAAAATAACATTTTTATCTAAATCATGCTGATTACTAAGGACATGTTCTACTACACTTGATTTTTCAGGTCTATCTTATTTAATATACACAAGATGTTCTTTATATCTAGTTACAATTTTTTTTTTTTTTGACGTATACATCTTGTCACAAGTACTACAAATTATCTTATAAATACCTGATTTTATTTGTTATTTTTGTGGTATTGGGATTTTTGCCAATATTTTCAATGTAATATATTGTACCACTGTGCACTTGATATTGTGTACAATGGAAACAAATGGAGAAAATTTAAGATGGAAATATATCCTCGCTTTGTTTTTAAATAGTTACAAAGGAACAAGTTACTTACTCCCCCTCTTCTTCTCCTCCTTCGCTTCTTGCGACGCTTGTTTGCAGTGAGATCTGCTGGTGGAGTCGGAGTTTGGGGAATAACTCCATGAACAGTTACCCCTGTAACAAGTATTCAAATATAATGGGTGGATAAATATTTTTCATAAAATGTTTTAAGTAGTCTGGTTTTAGAATTATTTTTTTGAATAAGTTAATAAAATTTTTCTAAAATATAACTTTTTTTAAATTTGTGTAAAGTAATAATGAATTTTATTGTATCTGGATAATGTAAGAGTTGAGATATTTTTAATTTCTAAATTTTCAGATTATAAATAAAGTAAATATTCGCTAGAACATTTATTCTACTTTTCTTAATAAAATCCTAATTCTGGATTTATTGCAGACACTTATATCTATTACAACAATATTACTTATAAAGTGATTTCATTCAGAACAGTAATTAGCTTTGGTTGAATTGCAGCCATATTCTAGCCAAACAGAAATAAACAAAAAGGGAAGGCTTAACACTATTGTATGTAACTTTTAAAATGTGAGATTTTAAAATGTTTATACACAAGTAATGTTTCTTCCTTCATTTATTGGGCTTTGTTCAATTCCTGCCATATCCTTAGCCAAACCAAAATGCAAAGGATAGATTAACATTATTGTAAATATAAGTCTTAAAATGTGAGATGTAAAAATGTTTATAAATATGTAATATCCTTTCTGTGTTACTAGCTTTGGTTAAATTAAATGTTGTAGCCAAACAGAAATAGAAATATAGATATATCACCATTATTGTAAGTGGATAAGTCTTAAGATGGGAAATGTGACATGTATAAATATTTATAAAAAAGTAATGTTTTCTCTGTTTTATAAGTTTGGTTAAATTGGAGCCGCAGCCTCAGTCAAACAGGAATTCAAAGATAGTGATACAATATTATTATTGTAACTATGTATGTTTTAAAAGTATAAATGTTTAAAAGGTACATTTTTTTATTTTATAACAATTCAATAGTATAGAACTTGGTATAAAATTTCTTCTGTTGACGCCAGTGGGAAATTGAAATCATCATCTCCAAATATACAGATTAATACTTTATATTAGTTCAACAAACTTTTGAAGCTTCATTTTAAAACAAAGGATGTTATCATAATTTGTATTATATACTAACAGGCAGTGGTGTAGCCAGGACGATGTTTGGGGAGGGGCACAACCTGGAGGGTAGGGGATGGAACCCTCCCGGGGAAATTTTAAACATTTTAATCTCTAGAAATCATATTTTAGGCTATTTTGGCACTTAAACCAAATTACACCATTATTGGATCGTAGGGAAGTTGTTTCGCTAAAAACATAGCGCTGTTTTATAGAGTAATATTTTCCTCATTATATTAATTGGTTTGGAGGGGGAAGTGCCCCCTGTGCCCCCTCACTGCGGAAAATAATTACTCGTGTGGCAAGATCCATATAAGAGATAAAAACATTATATAAATAAAGCAAAAAAAGTAAAATGTACAACTGTTCAAGTTTCAAATTGGCAAAGTAATACTCATTCAATGAAATGTTCTATTCACACAAAATGCCATGTCTTAGTTGCTGTAAACAATCAGTAGTTTATTTTAACAAAACTAAACATAGACAGATTAGGTTCAACAGGCCTAGTTGTTTTTAACACAGAAACAATAATTTATTTATAATGTCATGTAAAATACAGAGTTATATAGGCCTATGTTGGAAGTAATTAGGGGGCCCCTACTAATTTTTGCCCAGGGGCCCGAATTTTCTCTGGGCTGGCCTGTATACTAATATGATATTAATATTATACGTAGGTAATGAAAGAAATAAAAATTATCCATTAATAAGTTTAGCCCTGAATACAAAATTATATTTATATATTTTAGTACAAACATAAATACTTTATTTTATCTATAACATAGTATTATTATAAATTGAAGCAGAATTCTACTTTTTAAAATTCATTCAAATATCACGGAATGTAATAATAACGAAGTTGTGATTTTATAAATATTTGGTTTTTAATACGTGTTCCTATACAAAAATGTTACATAACATGATTACAAACCTTGTTTTAAACTAAAGCTTCAAATGTTTATCAAACTACTATACAATAGGAAACTCTATATTTGGATATGGCTGATGATTTCAATTTGGCACTGAGTTAACAGAGACATTTTAATGCCAAGTTCTGTATTATTGAATTGTTATTTAGAAAGTGAGAAATAAAAATTCCGTTGTGTTTAAAGACTTCAAAAAAATAGTAGTTTCATTATTATAGATATATATTGACAGAATATCTGTCAATATATAAGTAATGAAATACTAGCCCTTTCCTATCAGCTGCCAGAACTCTATAAATGGATGTAAGGAATGAAACACCTGAGGTGCTGCCAACTGCTAACATTCTTGACAGGGAGTACTCTGGAGTAAAGGCCTGCTTTCTGGAGTCGATATCATTTGGCAACCTCTTAGACAATTTTTATTTTTAACTCTCGTTGTTTTAGTTGTGAGTGGATATGAAATAGCACACCTGTTCAGCTTACCATCATTGTTGCTTATATTAAAATTAAACCATTCAAGAAATATGTGTATAGTTTTTTATATAGGATAATGGCAGATCACAGACAATTTTGCTTTTTTAAACATCCAACGTTTCGAATTTCTTTCCGAAATTCCTGGAAAAAAATTTCAGAAAGAAATTCGAAACGTTGAGTGTTTAAAAAAGCAAAATTGTCTGTGATCTGTCCTTAGCCTATATAAAAAATTAATAGTTACTAACAGACATTAAATAAAAATATTAGCTAAGTGTAAAGTGTTTTATAACTTAGCTTTAGTCAGAGAATTGTGGCTTCCTTATTGACTGAAATATTTGTACGAGGCAATCATGAGAAAATGTTTTAAACAATTTCACTAATAATGTTTCCGAAGATATCCTAATGTATAACATCTATGATTCTAGTGCAAAGTGAATGAATTTAATTTCTGTTTCTTAAAAATTTGAATTAATGTATAGTACTTTAGTTAAATTAACCTCCTAATTAAAAAAAAAAACTTACAACTCTATCTAAAAGCAGCCACTTCTATTATATATCCATCTAAGCTTGTTTTAAAGTTATGAAGTTTATTGTCCATAATGATAACCAAAACATTAACATTTTTAATAAACTAATTAACAACTTGCCAAACTTATAACTTCAGTAAATTTATGAAAAACTTTCAACTGAGACAAATTATTTTATATAGACTCTGATAAAGATCGCATAATACAATTAAAAACGTTTTGCCTAACTAAATTTGTCATAAATTTATTAAAATTATAATTTTGGCAAATTTTTAATTAGTTAAATATAAACGCTCGTTTTGAAAAGTGTTTACCCAAAATTATTTTTAATGTTTATTAGCTACTAGAAGGTTATATTACTTTATTGTATTAGTTTTTTCTCTCTGATAGTTTAAACTGTATTATTATTGTTTTTACATAAAATAAGCTGATTTTGTTACACTTATATCTGATAATATAAGTTATAAAAATTAAGCCTTTTTTATGTATTAGATAGATATTATCATTAGTTAAACATTCAAATTCCGTTATGTATAAACACGTATGCTTAAATAAGTGAAAGACCTGTTTATAAATTAAAAATATTAATTTCATAAACCAATATTTTTTTTACATAACTATGTCGTATAGATCTTTAAGATGGAAAATTCACTTGCTAAAATTTATCTTAATCAAACGACTTTGTTACCTAAAAATCCAACATATATTTCCTGAATTATATTATGTCCATTTGGTTAATCCTTTGTATTATTTCCATAACTATTTAAGATGATACGGATGTTTTTACTATTATTTTGTTAAAGTATTCTTAATTATGTTTTTATTTTGGTTCTTAATTACTAATAACACTACTTCAGCACTCACTTAAATAATTTTAATCCCACAAATTGTTTTAACTCTAATCAATTGTGTTAAAACGTTGTGAGATGTTAGTTGTTATTCAGGTGTATGCTTTAATAAGTTTCTAACACAAACGTAGCTTCAGTTTATAACGTGAAGTAATTTTTAACTTAGGAACACTTGACATCTGTAATGTCCATCATGTATTTTGTGCTTTGTATTATACTGATAGACTATAAATATTATGATAAATAAATAAATATTACAAACCATTCATATTGTACATAGGAGCTCCAAACATATAACCAGGATAAACATATTGTTGTGGGGGGAAAACAGCACCAGCACCTTCTTCTATTGGTTCCTGAGGGCTGCCAGGAGGCCCAGTCGATTCCGAACTCTGGGCACTGCAGTTCTGAAAAAATAGTATTTCTTCTTAGTTAAAATTTGATTATAAAAATATCAATGTTTCATGCAATATTATAAATATATGATGCAAAGTGATATGAATTAAAGTTAAGGTTATATGGAAATACAGCTGAACTTGGATAGACCATTGAAGCTGAACAGACTAATAACAAAATTAAAGTTAACCAAACATTCGAATTATGAAAGTTGGAAGATACCCTTTTAGTCAAAATCAGTTTGTGTGTGTGTGTGTGTTTACAACAGCCATTTTGAGCGTCTTCAGGTATCGTGTCACTGGTCTATCTTATTAAAAATAAACAGAACACACACACACTAAACGCTCTAATTTGAATAAGCAATCAAATAAGGCATAGTGTATTTATAAAAGTTATAATTATTAGCAGTAATTAGTTACTGAAATCAACATTAGCAAGAAAATTAGGTGTCTACAATATACACAATGTACAGTAAGTGCTGGATAGATGTGTAGGCCTACAGTATAAAATTTAAGTTTGCCAAAATATTTTGTAATGTCTGATTGTCTTACAGATTTAATTCTTTCAACATTTGCAAAATCCTCAAGTACATCAATTTAGGGAGTGGAAAATAGCTTCATTAACATTGGCTTGTTCTTGGATATACAGTATAATCTCAATAAGTCATACCCGGTTAACCCCGGATATCCGGATAATACGGAATGATTTTGAAATATAATAAAAAACGATAAATAAACAATAGCACAAATAAAACAAGTACAGTGTATACATAAAAAATAGAACACAACAACAACAAAAAAAAACAAATAAAAACAAACACAAAAATTAATTAATGTGAGTTTTGTGTATGTTTTTATTTGTTTTAACATAACCTCACAAGCTAAGTTCAAAGAATAGTTGTTCAACAATAAAAACCTACAGATAAACAAAATAAAGTTTTGTGCTTCTTATGCTGAAAAGACATGATAACGGCTTACAAAATTTAAAATCCTAAAATTGTCAAATTTAGTTGCCAAGAAATTAATTACAGTGAAGTTTACCTGTATATACAATATTCGTGTTCATATACATATTGTTTGCTGCATATACCTATTCGTAATACTCTTTGTTTGATAAATATATAGGAGTTTTTCTGTAAGTACAATGTCATCTTTTAATTTTTCCTTAGTATCTGGGTAGCTCGGATTTTTGTTAAACCGGTTGTGCCACGGTCTCAGTTAGTCCAAATTATCGATGTTTTACTGCACAGCCAAAACAGATGCAAATGATGAAGAGCCTCTGACCTTGTAAGAATTGAGGACTCCCTACTGCTTAATTTTCTTGCAAATCCAACATCGATAATAGGAACTGTACTTTCTGATAATAAGTTTTGAAGACATGAAGATAAATTAGTGTACACAAACCATAAACATAAAGTTTGTAAACATGCTTGATTAATTATATTAAAATTTAAATGAATGCTCAGAAAATGTTAGAATTATTTACTTGTGAGTCCGTAGAGTATCTTTTTCTTCTGGCATAGGAGTAGCACCATGGTGCCGGGGGGTTGAACCACTCCAGGGGTTGTAAGGGTACAGGCTGACATGGTATAGCTGCAAGCACAGGATGGTTACCAGGAGGATACTGTGGAGGTGGTCCTACGACGACTGTCACAGTTCCTGTGTATGGGTCATATGTTTCATAACTGTTACCTACAACAAATTCATTTCTTAAAACTATCTATAACCTTTGCAAAGCCGTTAGTAATTTTTCTATGACAATTTATGTTCATTTAGACACTCACGCCAAAGTTTTCTTTGTGTAAAATAATAAACAGTTGATAAGCAGGTCAAGTAAATCAATTTATTTTTAATGACATTTTTACAATCGGTTTAGTATTTGTAAGTTTTTAAGTTAATGATAACAAGCCAGTTGCTGAAACACCGTCTTAAAAATGTGCCAAAATTAGATAAAAATAATTTATTTTTGTAACTTAAATAACAGTCAGGTTCTATATCATGTCACAGTTGAGAAAAAAAGATATTATAATAAGATATTCATATAAAAATATATTTATAATATAGCAAAACCTCTCATATCCAGACCTTCGATATATCCAGAACCTTCTATATAGTGATATAATATGAAAATAAAATAAGTGTCTTTTTTCCGCAAGACGCCTTGGAGTCGGACCAGTTCTCTGGTGCTAGCAGTCGGCTCTTTGTTCTTTCAAGACTCAGCCAATTGTGTTTAGGTCCCCTTATCATTCAGTTTATAAATATATATATATATATATATATATATATATATATATAGAGAGAGAGAGAGAGAGAGAGAGAGAGAGAGAGAGAGAGTGAGTATACTAGATGTCATTTTATGAATTTCTACATCATGGTTTGGAATCAGGTCGATAACACTTGTTAAATCATGGCAAAAACTATTCAATCATAATACAAAGAATAAGGGGATTGAAAACGTATTACAAACAGAAAACCTTGTTTGTGAAACAAATGAAGCAATCGTCGATCTTCTCCGAAACATTCCTGGGTATAAGGACATGAACAGTGTTGGCATGAATGGAAGGAGAAACGAGGATGAAGTTCATGAGTTTACTACTAGTGGTATTATAGACTTAGTGAGCACACGGCCAGCGTCTGTCGAAGGTGGTGAAAGAAAACAAACTCTGATGCATAGGGAAGCTTTCCAGGCATTTGACCTGCTGATTGAGTATGTGCAACAACAAGACGAAGCGGCACCAGCCGATCGTCTACTCTTTTGAAGGTATAGGGATATTTCATTAATGAAACGTGTTCAATGAAACAAGCAAACCACCATTACATCTTTTTTTTATCAAAACGGATATTAATATACATATGTATATACAGTACAGTATTAATGAAGTATACATACAGGCATGTAACTAAATTGTACATACAGTTCCATAATCCTATTAAAATATAATTACAATATTCAAAAGTGTAACTTATTTACTTGAAACAATCATACATCTACTTTCAAATGGAATGGTTGTGTAGTACAGACGTACATCATTACATAACTCCTCCCATAAACGGATTTTTTGTTATCCAGATCGGGCTGTTGCCACATTCATCTGGATGTGAGAGGATTTACTGTAATATTATTATTGGTTTCTGACTGAAATTGTACTGAAATTTTTATTTTTACAACAACCCAAGAAATACTTTTTATGGGTATCATGAAAACACATGTTTGTAATTTACTTACAGAAAACAAATAAGTTAGATATAATTTTCTAAATATAATTTCTATATATAATACTAAAAACAAACAAAAGAAAAAACAATTGCTAATAATACTTACTGTTAACATAGTAAACAGCTCCTGTAGGGTCTATGTAACCAGTAGGGGCCGCATACACATACTGTGGCTCTTCATTCACAAATGTCTCACTCTCAACAGAGTCTACAAAAAAATGTACACATAAGTTAAATTCCATTATTTGGTTTCATGTTCAACTGCAGCTACAACTGTAAACTTATAAACAGCATTAGTATACAGCAATATGTAAAAGAAATGTGTCTGTGTGTGTGTTCCGTTCACAAGCGTCTAGTCAGAGGGCGAGAGATTGTATGTAGTAATTGTTTTTATTTTTAATTTGAACAACACAATACATCAAATTATTTGTTATTTAGTACTATAATGTTCCAAATTGAGCGTCATTATAATTTATAATTATGGTTTTACTATATTTCGCTTTTAAATAGTTTCAAACCCACTAAATTATTTTTAAACTTAGATGCTCTATTAAAAAAGGGAAAACAGCACTAATTGTACCAATCCTAAAACGATCTAAAGACAAGTCCCAAATGAAATCATATCGCCCAATTGCTCTTACATCTTGTCTTGGCAAATTGCTCGAACGCATGGTGAACAATCGACTAACGTGGAGACTAAAAAAGTACAACCTACTAGACCAATCACAATATGGTTACAGAAAACAGAGATGCACTAACGATGCCATAATATACTTAACAAACAACATCTATGCTGGCTTTGAGAAAAAAGAACTAACCATAGTTGTCCTCCTAGACTTTGAAGCTGCTTTTGACAGGACACCCCACACCACTATTTTTATTAAAATGCATGAAGCTTGGCATAATGGGAAACATGCTGAAGTATCTAATGAATTTCTTGAGCGGTCAAAAAATCAAAACTTCGGTCAATGGCCAAGAATCAACAAGTGCTGAGATAGAAAACGGAACCCCTCAAGGAGCAGTTTTAAGTGCAACACTGTTCAATATTGCAATACATGACATTGCATCCAACCTACCTCCGTGAGTCGAGTGCGTCTCCTGTGCTGATGATGTAACGCTATTCGTCTCACATAGAGATCTGGACACAGCTAACCAGGCGATGCAGATGGCCCTGGACTGAGTCTCGAACTGGTGCAAGAAGAGGTCACTGAAGATCTCTGCAGAAAAGTCAGAATGTGCAATATTTACAAGAAGGAATACTCTAGCCAACTACAAACCCAAACTAAAACTGAATAACATAAATCTTCAATATAACCACTGCCTTAAGCTGCTAGGAGTACTGCTTGATAAAAAGCTGAGATGGAAAAATCATATTGAAAAAACTGTTCAAGCTTGTAGCAAACATCTCAATTCAATCAAAGTAGTCGCCAGCCGACAATGGGGCGCTGACACCATATGCTTGAGAACATTTTACCTATCCTTTGTAAGAACAAAACTGACCTATTGCAGTGAGGTCTGGGGAGCGGCCGCAGCAATGCACATTAAAAAACTTCAAGTGATTCAATCGGCTGCCTTAAGAATTTGCCTAGGCTGTCCCAAAACCACTCCCATTGCAGCAATGGAAATAGAATTATCAATAGAACGCATAGATTTACTGCTAGAAGAACAAACATGGAATAAACATCCCAAAACCCTCTCACTACACATAACCCATCCACTACAATCTTTAAAAGAAACAACTATACGGCAATCATACACTCACAGTATCAATTTACTCGCTGCCGAAATGCCTTCTGAGACTCCAGAGGAAATCCCGGTCTGCAACCACGAACCCCCTTGGAAGCAGAATGAAATTATGGTAACTCTGAACCTACCTTCTTGCCTAACTAAGGAAAACCCCCAGGAGGCACTTCGGCGAGAGTCACTGGAAATGATTCAGAATCTGTATCCAAACTCTATTCAAATCTACACCGATGGGTCAGTAGATTTAGTCCAAGATAAGTCAGGAGCAGAGAAGAATATTCCTACTATAACCACTTCACCAGAGAAGAATATTACATACCAGCAAATGCGGCCTCCAGTGTCGATGCAGAGTTGCTGGCAATAAATGCAGCCTTGATAAACTGCCTTCAACTACGAGCGGAGAAGTTCTGTATATTCACTGACTCCAAGAGCGTCTTACACATGATAGAGAACCGGAAATCAGGAAGCTACTCATTCAGACTAGAAGAAATAACAAATTTACTCAACACTCTCAGCAAAGATGAGAAACAAATACAGCTCCAGTGGATCCCCTCCCACTGCGGCATCGACGGTAATGAAAAAGCAGATACAATCGCCAGACAAGCAGCGGAAATGGGCCCAGTCTTCTTACCACAGTACGCTCTAAAGAAATGCCTGAGTGCTGTGAAAACATCAGTTAGAAGAAAATGGATCCACCGTTGGAGAGAAGAAACCAAAGGTAGGAACCTCTATGACATTCAAAAGGAACCAAATGATTTGGAAATGTATCAAGGGGTTCCCAGATTTACAGCCGTCTTTGCAGCACGAGCAAGAATCGGAGACATTGTGACTGAGACCAATCTCTTCAAATTTAATCTGAGTGAATCTCTACTCTGCCCTAACTGTAGAAAAGAGGAGGAGACTCTAGACCATATCCTCCTTCAATGCTCCTCACCAATTAAACCAAGAGCAGCTCTGCTGTCTGCACTAGGAAGCCAGGGAAACATCAAAACAATATTGATCGATAAACAGTTTTGAACCTTGGCTCCAGCAACTTATTATGGACATCGGACCATCGGAGTCACATGACCCTGGACGTCCGCAGCAAGAAGTAAGTAAGTAGGTAAGATGCTCTATTAACAAAACTAGACTTATCATTATTATTCTAATATACTATATGTACCTCATAGCATGTAGTTTAGTAAAGATATATGAATAGATTATTTTGGAGTTGAGATTCTTCTTTACTTATTGATTATACTTAAGGAAAAACCTTTACTTACTGATGTTTTTCAGCAGACACGTTTCACACTTGATCAGTCCAATGTTCAATGCTGTGAGTTACAAGATGGGCTTGTTGAAATTACATTTTGTTGTAATTTTATTTATAAATGAATACTTTTTAAATGGACTTTATTTTTATTTCGTTATGGATACTTGTTCAATATGGATTATATATTATACAATTAATAAATGTATCCACTTACCAAATTATTGTGTGTAAAATTTTATTATTACTGATGTTGAAAATGTTGATTTTATAAATAAGATGTGCAATTAAAGGCAAAAAGAAAGAAATTATTTGTGTAATCAATAATGCATGTTATGGATGTCCATGACTTGGTATATCATATATGATAAGAAACATAACGTAAGCAGTAATTGTTAATTTTATTCATGTTTTTGAAAAAATATTTTTTTTTAGAAAATGTATTAGTTTCTAAATAAGTATTGATGCCTATCAATAAGTATATGTAAATAAATATATTGTAAAATTTATTTATTTATTTTTTGCTCACTTATAATCAATTTGATTAAAACAGATTTGATTTTAAATGAAAACAGAAAATATTTTCAAACAATATGCCTTACAATATAAATTATGTACAAACAAATTTACAAATAGATTTTGAACTGATTTGGAAATGTCATGAATGAAATTTGTTGACTGTGTATTATATCAATATGCAACAATGCTAGACAATAAACACACATTGATTAATCGACACATAGCTCAAAAAATATAATTGTGGGATGTAACAAATCTCTCGTAAGTTTTAAATTACATATTAGTGATATGTACCATTAAAAATTAAAATAATAATTAAAAATAAACCTTTACAAAATTTTTTACATTTCTTAGAGCGTTATCTATTAGGACATTTCCATTTATGTTATCATTTCTTTTGCAATTCGAATCTTGAAAGTGCTTTCTAGAATATTAATTATCAATTGTTACATAACATTCGTTATAAATGAGGCTATAGAGTTTGTTAATGGGCTTATGATTCAATCTTCCATCAAAATGTTTTGAGATTTCGTAATGTTCACCTTTTATCAACGTTCTATTTAAAATAATAAATAAAGTTCTGCAGTGAAACTTTTAGTAGGGAAAATTAACCATGTTAATCAGTGGTGAGTGGAGGTATATTTATTAAGTAAAGTTGTGCTAGCAATGTAGTTGAGGGATAAAAAAGAATCCTTTAACCTGTTTTATAAATTTTTTATGATAACGTTCATTATTAAGTCATATCAAGTTATATGCCCTGATAAAGTCGAAAAGTAAGTAATTTTGTACAGCTGAACACTTGTGTTTGTATAAATATTTTTTTTAATTGACAAATGTACATGAGCGCTAAACCCTATTTCTATTAGGCGTATAGAAATTAAAGCCTAGCCACTTTATAGGTGATTTAAAATGGAAAATATTGAAGTTTAAAAAAAAAGTTCATGTGATTGTTTTCACTAACAAAAATTAAACTTCATTCTTCTGCCTATAGCAGCAGATTTAATAACTAAACCGTCTAAAAAGAGCCAATTCAGATTTACTTTTACCAATAATTTATATTCTACGGATCATATTAGAGAGCCCCTGTTGGCCAGTAGTATTTCTTAATTAAGTTACTATCCTTTTTAACCATTTAGTGCACCTGACTTTTCCAAACAATAAACACTTTGAACTAAAAAGAACTTGTAACTCTGTGCCTTTCCCTCACCACTCACATTTTGTACATCAGCTTCACTGAAAATACAGGATAAACCTTCTACCTCTACACTAAGTTTGACAAATCTGGAATAGCCCTACCAAGTTTTATTATTTCCTTTATGCCTTCAAAGGATCGAGAGGAAGAGAAGATGTCTAGAAGATTTTTAACACAGTCCTACATTGTGAATAAACAAAAGTCAGGCATGCTACTAGAGTTATAAGTACTATTTTATATCTGCAATATTGATTGATTATTATGTTAACAAATATAAAAATGTAAACTATTAATACACTTTTGCTATTACTTGCAACCAAACGTTTTGTTAACTAAAAGATGTTAAATTAACTTACACTTGGAAGAAACGTTTCCTCCAAGTAATAGCAAAAGTGTAATAATAATTAACAACTAACTCGTCATGAACAGCAACAAGATTTAGATATTTATATAATGTAAACCTTAATAAGTCTGCACTATTATGTCAGATGGCAATATTTCATAATTCATATTTTTACTTTCTGTTTTTGTTCTTGGCAATATTTCAAGCGTAACTGCTCTTGGTGATCGCTGTAAATTTGAGACATAAAACTTACATAGAGGACATAATAGACTAGCTGTTGCTTTAATGCAAGGAAAAATCACTGCAACAATGGATGACATTTTTAATGATCACTCAAAGGAACCATGTGAATCTATGTTTTAGAGCTAGTTACTTCTATCAAGCTTTTAAAACTTGATTCCCTAAAAACGTATCACCTGTACATGTATCGTTGATGTCCCTAATATTCATTGATTAATCATTAAATTCTGAATGTATTTGAATTAGTTCAGTCGTTTTGTACTTGATTAATGTATTTAGTTTTAAGCAATACATTGGCATTTAATCTTTTAAATTTTGCCTTGAGTGTATATATTAATTCCCAGCCCTCCTGGAAAGCCTAAACCCATATGCTATTATATTTCTAAACATTTAAAACTAAAATTTTATTAGAATTTTAACAGATTTTACAAAAATGTTTTACATCAAAGTATTTTAAAAATACAATGTCTAAGTCAACATGCTACTACTACCTTTGTAATATATATATATATATATATATATATATATATATATATATATATATATATATATATATATATGTATATATATATATGTATATATATATATATATATATATATATATATATATATATATATATATAATAACATAAACGTATAAGTCATATAGTATAATTTTAGTTAGTATAAAAATAATAATAATCTGTTGGAATATTAAGAAAGGAGTGCCCAAGAATAGTTAACTAAAGACAAAGAGACCCTAACCATTATTCTATTTGGGGTGGGGGGGTTAGTCATAAATCAGTGTGAGAAACCTATTAACAAAAGTAGGAACCAGTATTAAAGGATTAAGTATTCTAAATGATAAGAATAACCTAGGAAGTAACACTGTACCATGAGGGAAACTATTTGTAAAAGGCGTGGGAACCACCAAAATAACTGAAATATGTAAGGGGGATATTATGCTGGTTCTTAAAAACTAAAACCATCCAGGAAAGACTAAGTTTTTGCGGAACTTCAGAAGAGTGCAGATGTATTGGGAGGGGACAAAGTTGTAAGCAATGTTTTAAAAAAAATAAATTTGTTGAGAAGAGTTAAGAGAATTGTTAGTTATTTATATATAAAAGTTTAAAGGTATGACGTGAATGAATTAGACAGATAGTAAAGAAATTAGGGAAGTGAGTTAACTATATGTAAAAGTCCAGTGAAGCAGCTAACGCAATTGTCAGAGTTCCAGGAACGCAACAAATGGTACAACCTTCTTCACATTAAATTTAGCCAACAGAGATTTATAAAATAGTAAAATTCTAAACCAATTTAATTTCATTGTATTTATAAAAATTAATCTAGGTTTTTTCCCACTTTCTAATTTATAGAAGATTTTGTAATTACGACCCGAGAGAAAGAGCAATTTAACACTGTAATTATTAAACTTTATTGCATTAAAAACCTAAAGCCTCAAGAGTCCACCTTTTTAGTAATTGTAGAGAACTAGTTAAGCAATCAATCTTTGTCACTGCATCGTATTAATGTAATTTGGTATAATAAATGTAAGTGATGATAAATTTATATGATTGTTAATTATTTAGAAACCTGAAGGCCTGACTATAGAAAGGTAAGGTAATTATTATATAACCTAAAGGTAAAATTGTTTAAATAAGTTAGGTTATATATATATATATATATATATATATATATATATATATATATATATATATATAATATAAATCCAAGAAAATACATATCCTGATAATGTTGGTACTGTTTGGCAATGAAAGCTTTGAATCATATGAAACAATAAAGTATTCTTGTATTTGTATTTTCTTATGTTCTTTGATTATTACATAAGGAAACATATTATATATATATATATATATATATATATATATATATATAATTTATAAATTTAAAATATTTCAAAAACAAGAATACTTTTAATGAATATATTTATTCAAAGCTTTTCGCCGATAAAATAGTACCAGCATCTTCAGGAAAATAATTATCTAATAAAATATTTTTACAAAATTAAATCATATGTGCTACAAACGACCATATGTTTATAAGTTATGTTAACATAACTATAAATTATTTTTATAATAAGTTATATTAACTAATTACAAGAAAACATATCACCATATTTAATATTATATATATATATATATATATATATATATATATATATATATATATATATATATATATATATACAGTAAACTCCCGATTATCCGTGGGCGGATTAACCGGTTTGCGGATTATCCGGGTCTGCCATTGTTTTACAAATATCCAATTTTTATTCCAATCAGATTCGTATGTTTAAATTTCCAAACGGTGAATTACGACGTAAATACATATAAGGCTTAATAGAAGTTAAGATGAAGGGAATAGATATGTAAATATGTACGTACTAATTTTTACATTGAAAGGGAAGCATCCCGGCGCGGGCCAGCGAAATAAAAGGGGCGAGCAGACTACTGTATATAAGAGACAATGACAAAATGCTTGGACGCCCGAAAACCTAATGTGTATCATAAGATTGTAAAAAAATGTCAGCTGATCTCGGCTATAAATAGTCTAGGACGTGACATATGCATTATCCATGTCTGTCATATACATTATCGATCTTTATGGCTTTGTGACACACGTGACACAAGTAGACACTGTGCGACAAAATGGTTCTCAAGAAACTTAGAACGCACATTAAAGCTAAATCAATGCTCACAAAAAAACAGACGAAAGCGACAGATTTGTTTGTTAAAAGGTGAAAGTATTATGTGTAAAGGAAATTACATATGTACATACATACTTACTTTTGACATATACTTATGTACGTATTGTAAATAGTTAGACATATAAATGTACATGTTATAATCCGTCAAATACATCAACATTTTAAATTATTTTCTGTATTTATTTTATCTTTTGAAGATTATTTGTGAATTGCATTAACCGGGGTCATTATTTGTGTAACTAATTGCATAATAATCGATTATCGATCGTTTTGCGTATTCTTTGTTCATAGCGGATTATCCGGGGAATTCGTTATCCGGCGTTGCCGGGCCACCCTATTCCACGGATAATCGGGAGTTTACTGTATATATATATATATATATATATATATATATATATATATATATATATATATATATATATATATATATATATATATATATATATATATATATAGTAGAACCCCTCAAATCCGAAACCCCAGAAATCCGAACCCCCGCGAAATCGGAACATGATTTGATGAAAACATAATTTTAAAAAAATATCTAAAATTTAATGAAGTGTGTACTGCAAGTTTGCTACTCACGTAAAACAGGAATGAGATGTGTAATATATTGGAATTGACATTGTAAAATCATGATATAATACGAAGGCCTATACTGTACTACTGTATCACTTCATTAACATCGAATTTATTGACAGTAAAATAACAATTAAAAAGACATAGAAGCAAGACTTTTAGTGGGAAGGGCTTTAAAATTCAATCCCGTCTCATCTGCATTATACACTTGGTGGGGTGAGTAATTTTCAGACAAAATGAAATCTGTGAATTCGTCTAAATATTCTTGTACAGCAAGATTATCAGCTGATAACTTTCCCCCGCTTACCGTTAGTTGTCTAATTCAGTGCCTTCTCTTGCATCTGTCCAACCATCCATTGCTAGCAGTAAATTCCAAATCACCATTTAATAATTTGTTTAACTGTAATGCCTTTTCTTGTATTAATGGGCCACTAACAGGAACTCATTTCTTCATCTTTTGTGTAAACCATAAAAATATAACTTCGTCAATTTTTTCATTTACAGAAATATTCACGTGATGACGTTGTTTCAAAGACTTTTCACTTGTAGTACTGCAAAACTGTTAATTTATTGCACGATTTTTTTCTAGTCGCTTATTGTTCTAGTCTTACCAACACTAAATTCAACAGCCAAATTTGTCAAACTTTCCTCTCTGTCTAATCGCAATAACATTTCAAATTTGAAAAAAAATCTTGAAAAGAGGTCTACAGTACAGTATTGATAAAGGAATATGTAATTAATGCTCTAATATTGTTCGGTAATAAAAAAAAAACGCACTTTTTCGGCAAATCCGAACTTTACCAAATCCGTACAGGCTTTAGCCCCAATTAGTTCGAATTTGAGGGGTTCCACTGTATGTGTGTATATATATATATATATATATATATATATATATATATATATATATATATATATATATATATATATATATATATATACATACATTATGAAGGCAGTAGCATTATGGTTTTCCCTTTCAGAGGGAGTCCAAAAAGTGGATTGCTGTGTATAGTACGTTTCTAAACATAAATAAAACTTACTTTATTGTGTGTTTATAAAAAAATATATATATAATGCAAAATTAGGGCTACGAAAGTTATTAAAAACAACTGGCAACTATTAGTTTCATCTTATTGCATTTCCGGTAATAGAAAATGTCTCACCAGTACTGTGGACTTCTTGAATGTCAGTAGTGTTTGGAACACGCTTTCGTCCAAAATATCCTTTCTTGAACAGAACATCCTGCCTGGGCGTCGTAATCTTCGTGTACTCGTCTGAAAAAAAAATGAAAACGTTACATTTATGTAGTAATACATTCAAATACAGTACAATCTCGCTAGTCCGGTCCTCGCTAGTCCGGACCTTTCTTTTAATGTACTGTAAGTAAAACCAGCAATTAAAGTGAGAAGACACTGATGAAGATCGCTACATAGCTATCGTAAACGTTCTGTCTCGGTAAGTTTTAACAAATTTCAAAGTTCGGATAGTCATAAAATATTGTTAAAGTTATTAACAATTTATTATTTTTGATGAATACAAAGCTAAGAGCACAGAAGCCTCATTGTAATATTTAACATTTTGCAGAGGTTGTTGCGTCTTTAAAATGCTCTAAATGGCTTCTCGGTCGGATCGTCCGGCTTTTCCTTAAATCCGTTCGCCACATTAAGTCGGACTACCGGGATTGTGTTACTGAAGATGCTGGTAAGTAGTTTGTCAAGTAATAACACTTCAATTCAATCTATGTTTGGAAAAAGAAAATGTTTGAGCATTTATGGTCTGAAAATGTGGTACATTACAAAACTATTCACATGTATTTTATTACAAAAAGGTGAACCTAAATACAACTATAATATATAATAAATAAAGCTTGTATTATTCTATTTATATTTGTTTTCTAAAACTCTAAAAATTCTGTAACAAAATGAAGTATTTAATTAAAATTGAGTTTTTACTTTAAACATTAAAAAAAATATTGGAAATAAAACCTGAGTATTTACAGTAATACTTTCATAATAATGGATATTTTTTCCTTTCGGACTTGTATATTTTACAGTACTAACATGTTCATTGGAATTAAATTAAAAGCGGTTCCAGGAACGAATAATTGTTGCATGGGAATGACTGGACAGGAAAATGCAGTTAATGATATAAGCCTGAATGGCCAGCCAGCACTTTATCTCTGGCATTGAGCGAGGCAAGCCTAATATAATTGTGACCTCGCCTTATCCAGTGCAATCTAGATAGCATTTTATCGTCGCCCTTACCTCCTGCAATTCATACAATACATCTCTCTTGTGAAAAATAAACAATTCAAGTTTATACCGGTCTATGAAGGAAATAAATAGCTTGTACAATATTCTTAGAGCTTATATATATATATATATATATATATATATATATATATATATATATATATATATATATATATATTATTTATAGTTACATTTTAATTTAATTGATATCAATTTTCAATTCCACTTTTGACAATTGCTTAGAACATATATAAGGCTTCAGTTACATCACGTTATAAGGCCTGTTACGTGCACACGCACGGATCCAGACACTCATACGCACGCGCGCGCGCACATACACACACACAAACTCACTCACGCGCACATGCACAGGTCCAGACACTCATACGCACACACACACACACACACACACACACACACACACACACACACACACACACACACACACACACTCACGCACACACACATAGGTCCAGAAACTCATACAGTAGTATCGAAATTCCGAATCCCGATTTTTCGAGCTTCCGTTAAATTCGACCCCGGCTTCGAGTCGGCTAAGTCACGGGATTAATCAGCTGATCCACCGGCTTTTAAAAACATTTCCACGTCAGCATTACCGGTTTCATATAAGAACTAAAGGGCTGATTGACTAGATAGTGAGCTATTTAAAGAGTATTTTTTTAATGAGTTTACACCCGAAAGTGAAAAGTTTGTAAAGGAAAGAATTTGCCTCCGAAGGCTATTTTACTGTTAGACAAAGCAGCGTAGCACCCGATGAAAACCAACTGTGCTGTGATGATATCCGTGCTTTATATCTTCTGTCATGAGCCTAATCCACCCAATGGATCGGTGTGTTCTGGAAGGTATGAAAAAAAATACAGACGTCACCTTTTACAATCTCTCTTGGAAGGGACTGAAGGGAAAAAAGCATTGCAGACTTTCTAACATAAATTACAATGAAACTGTTGACTTAATCTGTGTTCTTAATCCACCGGAAGAAACAGATGACATTTCTTATCAAGAAACTTCCAGGTTGTGAAAATTCCGATGTTAACAATTTAAGATAACAGATGTTTTATTAATTAGTACAAAACACTACTGAAGGGAGTGATAACAAGAATAAAGATGAAGGTTCGACCGAGACAGTACAAGAAGGGAAAATTAGTCACGGTGAAGAAACGACCGCTTGGAAACTGCACTACGCTATACTAACAACAGACAGACACCACGCTAACAGATGTGCTTCTGATAAGACGTCTACGTAACACCGCAGCACGAGAACTATCTGATAAGCAAACGCAGAAGACACATAACAACCTTTTCCAAAAAAAATGTAGCAACCGTGATAAACAATTTATTCCAAAGCAACATTTATTATGTAACCACTGTAATAATTAAAGCTCTATAAACGTATTTTGTGCATTCTTAATTACTGTATTAGGGTTCATTAGAACTCCAGTTTTTTCTAATACACAAGAAGATATTTCCGTGTAATCCGAGGAGGTCTTGGTTCCATCTACTTCAAACTATCGAGATTCTACTGTAAATAAAAACACTGTCTATCGGGACATTGCCTACTCACGCTCTTGAGACATGTTATATGTTTGAGTCAAATAATCACGCTAATCAGCTTATTGTATGGGGAGGCTGAATACGTGGCGGGACTTTCTCTTCAGTTTAATACTTAAATTTTAGGTGAAATTTTATTTTTACTTTTCAGCTTTATTCATTTCACAGATTAGTTTTATTTTAAAAATCAATAATTTTGATTTTCTCGCACCTACAGTGGCAGCGCCTATTTTTAGTTCTTATACTCAAGCTGAAGATGAATATAAAAGATGTAAACAATATTTTATTTTTTATTATTATTATTTCATTTAATGTTTTGTAAAATACTACAGATTTGTATACGTTTTCTCTATACTCTTAAAAATTTAAATGATATATTATTATATTCACATTCACATTTTAAAGTTAATATATCAGTTATTTCTAAATTCTAGATACATTTTACATTTTATGCAGTGTAGAACAAATTACTTGTTTTTTAGGGAGTTTAAATGCTTTCTTAATGCAAAATACAAATTTATATGTCACATAATGATAACAATAAGAACACACTTTCATGATATAATGCAATTTGTAGTTTGTAGTGTAAATGCAGACCTAGTTTGATTTTTCCGTTGCAATCATTGTACAAGTGCCGACAGCCAATAGCAGAGAAGCGTTTTATAGCGTTTGTCAAAGCAAGCGGGATATTCTATCCCAGTTTCCTTATTCCAGTCACAAGAATTAATTAAAGTTTCTTGATTGATGTTTGTGTTTCTCAGAAGTAAAATAATAGGGAAATATGTTTTCCTAGAAACTTAAAGTCGGAAGAAGCCAGACGGAAAACTCAGTAATTGTTGCGCTGGTTACATTGCAAAGCTCCAATATATAGTAATAATAATCATACGCGATGCAATGCGTTTAGAATTACAAGAAAGAACTAGCTCCATTTAAATGATGCAGTTCTTTAATTATTGAATCTAGTTTTACCAGTACCACTTCTAGACGTGGGGTTCTCAAGCTATCAGGCTCTTCGTCCTCCTTTGTAACACTGGCATGAGGTCACGCCTTTTCCTATTTACAATTTGCCAAGAATTATGACATGAGTATGAAACTGAAGCTGGTAAGGTCAGTTAAAGGTCAGATAATTTTAGTCAACTTTATATGTGAATATTTATATAACATATAAATACAGGTTTATCATAAAAGAATTGTGCGGTTGTGAACATGGTTTAAAGAAAAACCGAATTAATTACAGTTAATGTTGTTTATTCATCTAATTTGTCGTCTCAAAGAGTTTTTATACATAATTAATTAACAAATTTCAATACGTGCTCCCTTAGCCGCCCGTAAAATGCCCAAAAGATACTCAACTTCTCTCCAAACCTTCGTTAACATTTCTTCGGTTATGATTGTCATTGCTTCATTAATCCTGTTTTTTAAATGGTTCAAGTCGCGAATTGTTTTGTGAATAAACAACGCTTTTGATGTACCCTCACAAGAAAAAATCATAAGGTGGCCTGGACTCCTTGAAGGCCACAGCATAGTTCCTTGCCAAAATATACATCGATTACCAAATATTTCGTTCAAATCGTCCGTGACCAATGCACTGAAGTGTGGGGAAACGCCATCTTGGTGAAAATGAAGTTGATGAGTGTTTTCGAGTTAATCCAGCTGAGTAAAGCCATATTCCCACAATATTCTTACGAATTACTGAAACCGCACCATTCTTTTATGATAACCCTGTATATTTAACCCTACAACTGACAATCCAGTAATCCTACAGTGATAAATTTGATTCGGGCCTTGCATATCAAACTTGTATACCTTAAAAATTGTTACAAGTGTTAACGCAGGTAATATGTATATGCTGATACATATTCCTTCACGGATGGAAAAATATGTTGAATAATTACTATTAACATCCGAAGTAGATCTGTTCATTCTGCAGTGCATAAAATCGCCGTTCCGAAGTTTTGCAAAAATCTGATCTAGTATTGATGACTTCTACTGTTGATGGGTTCACCTCGTCAATGCTAGATGAGATTCTAGGGAATCGTCGGAACTGCGATTTTATGTACTGCAAAATGATATATATAATAGTCTTCACAATAAAACAGAGAAACGAACTATATGCCTATAACAAAGTAATACCCTTACAATGGTCCAGAGATATCCTTATATATATATATATATATATATATATATATATATATATATATATATATATATATATATAATAAATTAAAAATATTTCAAAAACAAGAATACTTTAAATGAATATATTTATTCAAAGCTTTTCGCCGATAAAATAGTAGCAGCATCTTCAGGAAAATAACTATCTAACAATCTGTATGATAAGAATCTGTATTTTCCTGAAGATGCTGGTACTATTTTATCGGCGAAAAGCTTTGAATAAATACATTCATTAAAGTATTCTTGTTTTTGAAATATTTTTAATTTATTAACTATATTACAAGAAAACATATCACCATATTTAATATTATATATATATATATATATATATATATATATATATATATATATATATATTGTTCAAATTTACAATCGTTATTAAAACACTTTTTTATTCATACACTCAAGATCACAAACATTTTTTAAACGTGTATTGCATGACACTCGATGTTAATAGTTTTCTCAAATATTTATTCATTAATTAAATTTAAATAATTAATTTTAGTTTTATACGGGAGAAAAACTTTTCACAAAAGGCGCAAGATATACAATATAGCTATTTCGTCCCATTTGGGTTAAAATAAGTGATAACATATGATATCATAAAACAGCTGATTTTTTTTTATTATGTAGTAGAACAGCTGTTTAAACGCATAGGTTATGTTACTTTATTTATATTAACTATAAATATTAAATAAAAAGTAACTAAAATAAATGAGGCCTATTTCTTTGCTGACTTAAGTAGGAATTGACTTTAAAAAATGTGTGTGTGCATTACTAGTGGTATGGTTTAAATACTTACTAATCACCAATGTACTGGGGCGGAAGCAGTGGTAAGTTGTCGGCTGAATAAATTCAGTGGTTACAATAAAATATTTGGAAGTATATAAAAATTGGAAACTAAGCAGGCTTCAAAATGAAACACAAATTGATTTTATGGAGCGAGTCTAAGTACTTAATAATTATTATAGATTTTCCAAAGCGAGCTGGCAATTGGCGAGGCGATTTTGATGGACTGATGTACTAACTGTCCTAGTTCACAACCCAGCCAATTAAACTTGTAAGTTAGTTTAAGAATAGAAGAGCCATTGGCACGAGAATCAGAGCTTAAAATATAGGTAACGCCAATATAGATTGGAACAATCGCCGTGGAAAGTTACTGTCTTTGTTATACTTATATTGCTATGAAAAAGAGAAGAACACTTCGATTTAAATGTCGTGCACGAAGTTGAAGTTTAAACTTTGCAGTTTAAATTTAAGCGAGTAGCTTCGAAATTTGCTGATAATCAGTGTTGCACTTTAAGGTTACACAATTACCTTAATTAACTAGGTAATAATCAGTTTTGCAGTTTATTGTTCACCAATTAGCCTTTTATATTTGGCTGATAATCAGTGTTGCACTTTAAGGTTACCCAATTAGCTTAATTAACTAGGTAATAATCAGTTTTGCAGTTTAAAGTTACCCAATTAGCCTTTCATATTTTACTGATAATCAGTTTTGTCGTTTAAAGTTACTCAATTAATTTTAATAATTATCTGTTTTATTGTTTAAAGTTACACAATAAGATTTACTAATTAGCTGATTATCAGTTCTGTTGTTTACAGTTGCTCAATTAGCTTTGAATAATTTGCAGATAATCGATTATGTCGTTTAAATCTACCCAATTAGTTTTAATAATTAACTTATAGTCAGTTTTGTCGTTTAAGTCACCCAAGTAGTTTTAAATAATTTGCAGATAATCGATTATGTCGTTTAAATCTACCCAATTAGTTTTAATAATTAGCGTATAGTCAGTTTTGTCGTTTAAGTCACCCAAGTAGCTTTAAGTAATTTGCAGATAATCGATTATGTCGTTTAAATCTACCCAATTAGTTTTAATAATTAGCGTATAGTCAGTTTTGTCGTTTAAGTCACCCAAGTAGCTTTAAATAATTTGCAGATAATCGATTATGTCGTTTAAATCTACCCAATTAGTTTTAATAATTAGCTTATAGTCAGTTTTGTCGTTTAAGTCACCCAAGTAGCTTTAAATAATTTGCAGATAATCGATTATGTCGTTTAAATCTACCCAATTAGTTTTAATAATTAGCGTATAGTCAGTTTTGTCGTTTAAGTCACCCAAGTAGCTTTAAATAATTTGCAGATAATCGAGTATGTCGTTTAAATCTACCCAATTAGTTTTAATAATTATCGTATAGTCAGTTTTGTCGTTTAAGTCACCCAAGTAGCTTTAAGTAATTTGCAGATAATCGATTATGTCGTTTAAATCTACCCAATTAGTTTTAATAATTAGCGTATAGTCAGTTTTGTCGTTTAAGTCACCCAAGTAGCTTTAAATAATTTGCAGATAATCGAGTATGTCGTTTAAATCTACCCAATTAGTTTTAATAATTAGCGTATAGTCAGTTTTGTCGTTTAAGTCACCCAAGTAGCTTTAAATAATTTGCAGATAATCGAGTATGTCGTTTAAATCTACCCAATTAGTTTTAATAATTAGCGTATAGTCAGTTTTGTCGTTTAAGTCACCCAAGTAGCTTTAAATAATTTGCAGATAATCGAGTATGTCGTTTAAATCTACCCAATTAGTTTTAATAATTAGCGTATAGTCAGTTTTGTCGTTTAAGTCACCCAAGTAGCTTTAAATAATTTGCAGATAATCGAGTATGTCGTTTAAATCTACCCAATTAGTTTTAATAATTAGCGTATAGTCAGTTTTGTCGTTTAAGTCACCCAAGTAGCTTTAAGTAATTTGCAGATAATCGATTATGTCGTTTAAATCTACCCAATTAGTTTTAATAATTAGCGTATAGTCAGTTTTGTCGTTTAAGTCACCCAAGTAGCTTTAAATAAT
>JBAIZL010000098.1:720000-745000 GCA_036971475.1 Prosapia bicincta
CCCCGATAGAGGGCAGGTTTGCTTCATGTACGCGACCCTGTAATGCCATAGTATCTTTCTTGCATTCTCGTGCCAGGGACTTTGGGAAGTATTACGTCTAAAAAAATAAAGGTTGCATTAGAAATACAGATAATATTATCCCTTTCTAAGCGATAATGGTCAGAATGGAGGTTCGAATAAACAAATAAAATAAACAAAAACGTTTTGAAGTTAATTCCTACTCAGATCAACAGACAAATTTTACTTTGTCGTTACTTTTACAACGTCTCGAACCTAGTTACAATTCAGAACAACAAGGTAAAAACGAGTGTCCTCTAGTTCTAACACTGGATTGGATAACTACCTGAAAAAGCAGTCTGTTTGCTTCTTATAAAACCTATGTAAAGTTATGCCCTAAAACGACGTGGCTGTAGAAAGAATAAGTAATATACACACAAATGTTTGAAGTCAATTCCTACTTAGACCAACAGGGAAAATATAATTTTAGTCATTTTTATTAAATAATTACAGTATAAATAAAAGTAACAAACTATGCGTTTAAATAGCTGTTCTGCCACATAACCTGTAACATAAAAACCGTTCTATGAAATCATAAGTTATCTCTTATTTTAAGCCAAATGGACGAAATAACTATATTGCATAACTTTCGCTTTTTTGTGAAAAGTTTTTTCCCATATAAAATTAAAAGTAATTCATTATTTAATTTAATTAATGAATTATTATTTTTTTAAACTGTATTAACATCAACTATCATCCACTACGAGCCTAAAAAATGTATTGACCTTGAGTGGGTGAATAAAAAGTATTTTATTTAAGATTGAAAATTTGAACAAGTTATATGTAAGAAGCGTGTGAGCTATTAGAAGGAGTTGGGAGGTTACAATTTAAATTACATCAACTGTAGAGTGAAAAATACGATCCGTACAATATTTGCTACGAGTATATTACGTTTTATATATTCTTGAATTCTATGTTTGGTTTGAGACAGCAATATTATTATATCAACCTATATCAAGTATTCAATCAATATAGCGAAAATATTTATTAAAGATAACATTTACCCGAAGTATGTTTTTTAAAGCGTAGTGAATATTTGATTTCGGACAGTAACTTTCTAAAACTAGTTTTCAACAGAAACTGTGCTGCAATTGTTGAGCAGAAATAGATTAAGTAATAGCTACACAATGTTGGTTTATGAAGCTATCTTATCAATAGAAAACGCTAAATCATTAAATAAACATAGATATTTTAGATTGTAACAGACAGACACGAGTTTAAAGGCAAAAACCATTCATGCTAATCTCTGTTCTTGATTTAGTTGGCAGTACGTCGGAGGCGTTACAAATATATATATATTTTTTTGTGATTGTATGTATGTATGTGTGTAACAGAACTCACTGTTACAATAGAAAATTAATAAAAGTCGTTGTGGAATTACACAATTAAATTCCTTTCGTAATTTATTTGACCTGCTCAAGCCTCTCAGATAAACCATCTGTCCGCACTATTTTTACGCGCCAGTTAGTTCCGTGATTTATTTCCTACTTAGCGCCGATAAATTTAAGTATTCTTTATTGGTCAATTTGTCCGTTCGCCAAAATCTGGATAACAACAATTTAATTACCTCTTTGATACGTCGCACTCTCCTGAGTCGTTAAGTCCATTACTTATACTGTGGTTGGACTTTTTGCTTGTGAAGTGCCACATTCCGGGCGCTTACAGCCACTGGCTTTGTCCGTTTAGATGTGAACTTGTTCACATAAGTGTACCTCTGGCTAATGGAAAAATAGTGTGACTTTTTGCGGCTGTGAATGCGTATAAGAGAAGTGAAAGGGCAAAACTTTCTGGGAGGATCATGGCACACCTCAATTACCTTATCTGGATCACATTGAGTGTCTGTCCGTCACACCTTCTTGTAGGAAGAAAGGTATGTGGAATTATAGTAGGATAAACGAAATAACAACATCCTGATACTTATTATGAAGAAAGGTTACATCTCCCTGAGAACAAGGTCGCTTACACAAGTAGCCTCTCCAAACAGGGTTGAAGAGGGTTAAAGTATAAACCTCTTCACGGGGATGGAGACGAATCTACCGCTACCCAGAAAGATGATTTTTTGTCATGAGATGGTAAAAAAAGCAAAATCAAAACTGGACAAATGGTATTTGGAGATTTCATAAAGAAGCTGTAGCAATCCCCTAGGTAGCGTGGTCTGGAATAAGCTGTGGTGAAAATGAGGAGGAAACCTGTGTATTCACAATTAATCTTTACATTAAACAACGAGAGTAAAGGCGAGAAAGAAGAATCAAACAATAAAAAGGAACAAAAATGTTGTAACGTTATGTGCAATTCAAGTCTACTTGAAGGAGAAGTAAAGAACTGAGAAATAAAATTAAAAGAAAATATAAGCACAGGATTTGCAGTTGTTGTGAAGTCGTCAGAAATTAAAACGATGATATTATGGTTAAAGTAATGTGCTTTGAGCATTAAAATGAGCTTCAGAAAACCGATGAAAGAAAGCTGTGAATAAGAAATGAGACAACTGAACAAATGATGCGCTTCATAAAACTGGGGCATACTGAAAGTGAAAAATACGTGTCTGTAACAATTGCAGAGGAATCTAATAAAAGAAGAAATATTTCCTGTCTGAGATGACGCTCAGATAAAAACGATGTAAGCTGAGATAACCTTGAATTCGAAATCATTTATGACGTCAGAGCCTTCCATATGAAGCGTTCGCAGCAACCAGCGCTTCCACTGTAAGGCACCGCTGTTAACGGGCTACGAAAATATAAATAAAATGTTGAAACGAATAAAATATATGGTTTTGTTAAAAAAATGTAATATTTGGACTGATTTTGGTCCTAACAAGTTGGTAGTTTGTTATGAATATTTAGCAACATGGCAATATTCACAGAGAAAGTTTTAAAAAATGGTGTTCTAATAAAATGTAAATAAGTAGGAGGTGAAAATGTATATTCTACGCAGTTTGAATATGTAGACAACTGTTCTAGATTCTTAAAACTAAGCGAAAGAACAAATTCAATAGCAGAACAGTACAAGAACGTCACATACCCTATTTTCTAACTGAAACAAAAAGGCCTGTTAGACTAGTCCTCATTCGCAGCCTATGAAGAAAGTGCAACTAAGAACACTTGAAAACGGTTGGAAACAGCGAAAATGTAAATATTACGTATAATCGACAAAACAGACGACAAAAGCAAGGAAATACAATTTAAATGTCAGAGAGAACTGATAAGCACCTAAAACAGAAGAAGAAAACAGAAGGAATATTCTATAAATAGAATGAAGGACGACAGGATAGTAAAAATGAACAAATATCACTTGACAATCGGATACTGTAAGCCCCCAATGAAAGGTGTGTTTAAATGAACGCGGGACAGGAGAAATTCACGGAAGGAGAAATTTGTTCTAAAATCTTCAGGTCTAAACACTATATGGTATCTTGTTTAAAACATTTCCGTACTGTTTAAACTTTATTAATTCCAAAATATTAAGTATAACAGTACAGTATTGCCAGTACCCACTCTAGCGCAGCTACCAGTATTTATTAGTGACAGGTTTCTGCTATACTGTAATTTTCGAAAGAGCGCTGTGGCCGACCAAACAATAAATTCCGTGGCAAAATTCCTTGCACCTCTTGGCCGGCAAATAGTTACCTATTGCGAACTACAAAATGAAAATTTATTTATTCACAAAAATTAAATTGTAGTTTCATTCATTTAAAAGAAAATAAAAATAAAGAAAAATAATACGAAACACGAAACAATTTTGTTATGAAATCAACTGTACAGGGTTTAATTATGTTATATTAACTTTATACGGACGGTGCGGCGTTCTCCATTATTAGAGCAAGACTAACAATGACTAAGGACATCCCCCTTCCAAATTAATAAGCTGTTAAAAATTCCTATATATCTCTATTTATTTTATATTTAATTTATAACAACCTGCAGTTGGAATAGTTAAGGAATCTTGTACTATAGTTTCAATGTTTCTCCGCCAGAATGTGCATCTCCGGTTTTCAAGAAATAACGCATGGTATAGTCCAAACCCTGTCTATACTATACCCTTTACATCTGATTCTTTAAAAACATTGTTTCAAGTTTGGTACCATATTCTTTATTTTGTATACATCTTTTCAATAAATTACAATTTTATGTTTACGAATAAATGAAATAAATAAATTTTCATTTTGAAGTACTCAACAGGTGGCCCTTACCGTTGGGGCGAGGACGGTAGACTCAGACCGGAAGCCTGAGGGCACAGCGCTCATCAGAAGGTTTACAGTCATCCACAACTACTGTCACTGGCGCACGAGAAAAGCGCAGGTGTAGAAATGAATCACACTCGGTTTTCAGTTCTGCGCATGCGCTGTCAATGTATTCCTGACTTACGGTAGTTTTTTAGTAGTTATATTTTAGTAAGTAATATAAGTATTTACAGATAGGTAAAAGTGCTAATTTAAATAAGAAAGGGTGGACAAAATATTTATATATGATCCCGTTTCTGCATTGCAATTTTCTGTAAATCTGACGTTTTGTGTTAGAAATGTTTTGACCTGCCTTGGGCCAGGGCTCTTCTCGTGCACCAGGGACAATACCTGTAAGCACCCGTGTAAAACGTGACTTGTTTACTAGCAGACAAATTAACAATAAATTCAATACGATATAGTTAAATAGGTTCTAATAATGTACAAGTTTTTTAATTTTGATCTGTAATATTTCAAACAAAGTGTTTAACATTCTGCCAAAAACACTTCATATGAATACTCGACACATTCACAACCTATTGTATGAAGGGCCAATGAATTGGGGTATGCATAAGACATTGATTAAATGGTTCCAGATTTCAGAATAACAGTGAAGAATTTCCATTTAACTTTAATTTTATTAAAACAATACAATGTTAAATCAAAGTCTGCAATGAAATATTTTTTACGCTTAGTTAGGAAATCCTAAAGCATAAATTTATCGCAATTAAAAATGCGCTCTATTTGAAGATCTGGTTGGGAAATATTTTATAAAACATCTCAGTGAGGAAGGTAAAACGATAGGCTATGTAAGTCCGGTGCTTGAAGCAAAACTGTCAACCATCAAGACTTCAAGGCTTGCTTTCTGACAAGTTTGCGAAAGTATTACAACAGACAAGACAAACAAATTTATTTGTAGATCTAAGCATTTAATCCCGTTTACGTGAAACTGTTGTGATAGTTTTAACGTGTTTTATTTAAATTTATTTACAACGTAGGGCTGCAATGGAAGTATAATCTAAGAAGAAATACTTTCTGGCGACGACGACATCAGATAAAATCAATCTAAGCTGAGCTAACCTTGAATTCGTAATCATTCATGACGTCAGAATCTTCCACTTGCGATTTTTGGAGATTTATTAGATTCCACAACAATAAAGTCGATAATTAATGAAGGGAAACAAAATAAAAATTATTAATCCAAAATAAAAATTATTAATCAAATATAACAAAATAAAAATACAGGGAAATACAAGGAGGAGGCTAGTTTCTAACACAATCTGTAGGCTAGTCAAAAATACCTATGGAGACTAATTCCTGGCAGAATATAAAAGCTAGTTAGAAATACCTATGGGGGCTAATTTCTGGCAGAATCTGCAGGCTAGTCAAAAATACCTATGGAGACTAATTCCTGGCAGAATATAAAAGCTAGTTAGAAATACCTAAAGGGGGCTAATTTCTGGCAGAATCTGCAGGCTAGTCAAAAATACCTATGGAGACTAATTCCTGGCAGAATATAAAAGCTAGTTAGAAATACCTATGGGGGCTAATTTCTGGCAGAATCTGTAGGCTATTAAAAAATACCTATGGAGACTAATTCCTGGCAGAATATAAAAGCTAGTTAGAAATACCTATGGGGGCTAATTTCTGGCAGAATCTGCAGGCTAGTCAAAAATACCTATGGAGAGTAATTCCTGGCAGAATATAAAAGCTAGTTAGAAATACCTATGGGGGCTAATTTCTGGCAGAATCTGCAGGCTAGTCAAAAATACCTATGGAGAGTAATTCCTGGCAGAATATAAAAGCTAGTTAGAAATACCTATGGGGGCTAATTTCTGGCAGAATCTGCAGGCTAGTCAAAAATACCTATGGAGACTAATTCCTGGCAGAATATAAAAGCTAGTTAGAAATACCTATGGGGGCTAATTTCTGGCAGAATCTGCAGGCTAGTCAAAAATACCTATGGAGACTAATTCCTGGCAGAATATAAAAGCTAGTTAGAAATACCTATGGGGGCTAATTTCTGGCAGAATCTGCAGGCTAGTCAAAAATACCTATGGAGACTAATTCCTGGCAGAATATAAAAGCTAGTTAGAAATACCTACGGGAGCTAATTTCTGGCAGAATCTGCAGACTAGTCAAACATATCTGGGGAGGGGTTAATTCCTGGCAGAACCTCTAAGCTAGTCAGAAATACCTGGAGGAGCTAATTCCTGGCAGAATGTATAGGTTAGTTAAAAATACCTAGGGGCTTAATTCTTGTCAGAATTTTTAAGCTAGTCAGAAATACCTGGGGGTGGATAATTCCTGGCAGAATTGTAGTTTAGTCAGAACTACCAGGGGAGCTAATTCCAGGTAAAATCTGTAAGATAGAAATACCTGGGCTAATTTCTGACAGAACCTTAAGCTAGTCATAAATACCTTGGGGGGAGGCTAATTTCTGGCCGATTCTGTAGTCAGAAATCTCCTTCAGAATTCAAGCAGAAGCTCAAGGTGTGAAAACACTGAGGGCCAAATTTATACCCCAAAGCAAATTTTAAAAAATTGCATGTTAATTAAAAGCAATTTAACATATTAAGGACGATTTTATGAACATTAAACCTAACTACGGTTCTTACAGGGCAGTATTTATCTTGGTAACCAGAAGTGCCAAGAACCTACAGCAAGCTTTAAGTTTTCATTCTCACTAACTACAGTTCTACTGGGTCTATGGAACTTCAACAGTTCGTCAAGATCCCGTCCTATGTTACTGAGATTTAATCATGGATTTAGGCCACAGATGGTGCATTTAGGCTCTCTTCAGAGGTTTATTTTCCGAATAAGGAGCAAACACCAAACGATATGGGGAAAGGACGTTTATTAACACCTATCTCTGCTCTCAGCTTACTAGCCATGAAAGCTATCCTAAAAATACAATATTTGAAAATCCTTATGGGAGTTTGTGAATTCTTATGGGAGTTTGTGGATCCTTGTGGGAGTTTGTGGACCCTTATGGGAGCTTGTGGACCCTTATGGAAATTTCTGGATCCTTATGGGAGTTTGTGAACCCTTATGAGAATTTATGGATCCTTATGAAGGTTGTGTATCCTTATTGGAGTTTGTAGATCCTTATGGGAGTTTGTGGACCCTTATGGCAGTTTGTGGATCCTTATGGTAGTTTGTGGATCCTTATGGGAGTTTGTGGATCCTTATGGGAGTTTGTGGATCCTTATGGAAATTTGTGGATCCTTATGGGAGTTTGTGGACCCTTATGGAAATTTGTTGATCCTTATGGGAGTTTGTGGACCCTTATGGGAATGTATGGATCCTTATGGAAGTTTGTGGATCCTTATGGGAGTTTTTAGATCTTTATGGGAGTTTGTGGACCCTTATGGGAGTTTGTAGATCCTTATGGGAGTTTGTGGACCCTTATGGGAGTTTGTGGATCCTTATGGGAATTTAAGGATCCTTATGGAAGTTTGTGGATCCTTATGGGAGTTTGTAGATCCTTATGGGAGTTTATGGACCCTTATGGGAGTTTGTGGATCCTTATGGTAGTTTGTGGATAATTATGGGAGTTTGTGGATCCTTATGGGAGTTTGTGGATCCTTATGGAAATTTGTGGATCCTTATGGGAGTTTGTGGACCCTTATGGAAATTTGTGGATCCTTATGGGAGTGTGTGGGCCCTTATGGGATTGTATGGATCCTTATGGAAGTTTGTGGATCCTTATGAGAGTTTGTAGATCTTTATGGGAGTTTGTGGACCCTTATGGGAGTTTGTGAATCCTTATGGGAGTTTGTGGATCCTTATGGGAGTTAGTGGACCCTTATGGGAGTTTGTGGATCCTTATGGGAGTTTGTGGACCCTTATGAAAATTTGTGGATCCTTATGGGAGTTTGTGAATCCTTATGGGAGTTTGTGGATCCTTATGGGAGTTAGTGGACCCTTATGGGAGTTTGTGGATCCTCATGGGAGTTTGTGGATCCTTATGGTAATTTATGGATCCTTATGGGAGTTTGTGGTTTCTTATGGTAGTTTGTGGATCCTTATGGGAATTTAAGGATCCTTATGGAAGTTTGTGGATCCTTATAGGAGTTTGTAGATCCTTATGGGAGTTTATGGACCCTTATGGGAGTTTGTGGATCCTTATGGTAGTTTGTGGATCCTTATGGGAGTTTGTGGATCCTTATGGGAGTTTGTGGATCCTTATGGGAGTTTGTGGATCCTTATGGAAATTTGTGGATCCTTATGGGAGTTTGTGGACCCTTATGGAAATTTGTGGATCTTTATGGGAGTTTGTAGATCCTTATGGGAGTTTATGGACCCTTATGGGAGTTTGTGGATCCTTATGGGAATTTAAGGATCCTTATGGAAGTTTGTGGATCCTTATGGGAGTTTGTAGATCCTTATGGGAGTTTATGGACCCTTATGGGAGTTTGTGGATCCTTATGGTAGTTTGTGGATAATTATGGGAGTTTGTGGATCCTTATGGGAGTTTGTGGATCCTTATGGAAATTTGTGGATCCTTATGGGAGTTTGTGGACCCTTATGGAAATTTGTGGATCCTTATGGGAGTGTGTGGGCCCTTATGGGATTGTATGGATCCTTATGGAAGTTTGTGGATCCTTATGAGAGTTTGTAGATCTTTATGGGAGTTTGTGGACCCTTATGGGAGTTTGTGAATCCTTATGGGAGTTTGTGGATCCTTATGGGAGTTAGTGGACCCTTATGGGAGTTTGTGGATCCTTATGGGAGTTTGTGGACCCTTATGAAAATTTGTGGATCCTTATGGGAGTTTGTGAATCCTTATGGGAGTTTGTGGATCCTTATGGGAGTTAGTGGACCCTTATGGGAGTTTGTGGATCCTCATGGGAGTTTGTGGATCCTTATGGTAATTTATGGATCCTTATGGGAGTTTGTGGTTTCTTATGGTAGTTTGTGGATCCTTATGGGAATTTAAGGATCCTTATGGAAGTTTGTGGATCCTTATAGGAGTTTGTAGATCCTTATGGGAGTTTATGGACCCTTATGGGAGTTTGTGGATCCTTATGGTAGTTTGTGGATCCTTATGGGAGTTTGTGGATCCTTATGGGAGTTTGTGGATCCTTATGGGAGTTTGTGGATCCTTATGGAAATTTGTGGATCCTTATGGGAGTTTGTGGACCCTTATGGAAATTTGTGGATCTTTATGGGAGTTTGTAGATCCTTATGGGAGTTTATGGACCCTTATGGGAGTGTGTGGATCCTTATGGTAGTTTGTGGATAATTATGGGAGTTTGTGGATCCTTATGGGAGTTTGTGGATCCTTATGGAAATTTGTGGATACTTATGGGAGTTTGTGGACCCTTATGGAAATTTGTGGATCCTTATGGGAGTTTGTGGGCCGTTATGGGAATGTGTGGATCCTTATGGAAGTTTGTGGATCCTTATGGGAGTTTGTAGATCTTTATGGGAGTTTGTGGACCCTTATGGGAGTTTGTGAATCCTTATGGGAGTTTGTGGATCCTTATGGGAGTTAGTGGACCCTTATGGGAGTTTGAGGATCCTTATGGGAGTTTGTGGACCCTTATGAAAATTTGTGGATCCTTATGGGAGTTTGTGGACCCTTATGGGAATTTATGGATCCTTATGGAAGTTTGTGGATCCTTATGGTTGTTTGTAGATCCTCATTGGAGTTTGTGGACCCTTATGGGAGTTTGTGGATCCTTATGGTAGTTTGTGGATCCTTATGGGAGTTTGTGGATCCTTATGGGAGTTTGTGGATCCTTATGGTAGTTTGTGGATCCTTATGGGAGTTTGTGGATCCTCATGGGAGTTTGTGGATCCTTATGGTAGTTTATGGATCCTTATGGGAGTTTGTGGTTTCTTATGGTAGTTTGTGGATCTTTATGGGAGTTTGTGGACCCTTATGGAAGTTTGTGGATCCTTTTGGGAGTTTGTGGACCCTTATGGAAGTTTGTGGATCCTTTTGGGAGTTTGTGGACCCTTATGGAAGTTTGTGGATTCTTATGGGAATTTGTGGATCCTTATGGGAGTTTGTGGACCCTTATGAAAATTTGTGGATCCTTATGGGAGTTTGTGGACCCTTATGGGAATTTATGGATCCTTATGGAAGTTTGTGGATCCTTATGGTAGTTTGTAGATCCTTATAGGAGTTTGTGGACCCTTATGGGAGTTTGTGGATCCTTATGGTAGTTTGTGGATCCTTATGGGAGTTTGTGGATCCTTATGGGAGTTTGTGGATCCTTATGGTAGTTTGTGGATCCTTATGGGAGTTTGTGGATCCTCATGGGAGTTTGTGGATCCTTATGGTAGTTTATGGATCCTTATGGGAGTTTGTGGTTTCTTATGGTAGTTTGTGGATCCTTATGGGAGTTTGTGGACCCTTATGGAAGTTTGTGGATCCTTTTGGGAGTTTGTGGACCCTTATGGAAGTTTGTGGATTCTTATGGGAGTTTGTGGATCCTTATGGGAGTTTGTGGATCCTTATGGTAGTTTGTGGATCCTTATGGGAGTTTGTGGACCCTTATGGAAGTTTGTGGATTCTTATGGGAGTTTGTGGATCCTTATGGGAGTTTGTGGATTCTTATAGTAGTTTGTGGATCCTTATGGAAGTATGTAAATAATGTAAATTTGTTACAAAACTGACCAGTGTAAAATAATAATAGTGTTTTATAATAATGTTTCATTAGGTTTGGTTTGGTTACATACGGTTAGGTTAGGTATCTACCTATAAGGCAAAACCTAAGATGTATCGGGTGAAAGGTGGTGAAAGGTCGAAAAGAACGATGATCACAGAAAAGTTCGGATTATCTGCTCCATTAATCACAAGTTTTACTGGGATATCCAAAGAATAGGCTTTTAAAGTATCAGATAGGCCTACATTAGAAAATAGGAATGTAATAATGACCTATAAATACAAGAAATATTACCATTGACCCTTCAATGTGAAAATACTTTCACGTTTTTAGTAAATATTTAAAAAAATATAAATAGCAATAAGTTCTCAACATTTTTTCTCTTTCTGATTCCCTTATGCTAGGCAAGTAAGAGGACACGGGTTGATTTTCCATGGACGTTAAATATCAAACAGCTTTTTGCCATGAGCAATAATTCTATTTTCATTTAAAATTAATTATTTAAATTGTTATCTATTATTTTTTATTGATTTATTTCAAGAATGTTTAATCATCTTTGTTGTTGTTTTTTAAAACGCTCGTTAAAATATATTGGTCGTTACTTAAACTTAGGTCAGCATATCAACTGTTTGTAGCGAGATGCAGTTATTTATCGATTATTATCTCTAACGATTATTCATTAGTGACAGAAATTCCTTTAGCTTTCTACATAAAGCTGATGTAAATATTGCAGGATCTGACCGGATCAACTTAAATTCCTCTGTGACCGACGTTCAGATGTAAAATATGGCTTTCTTTCTTTCAACAATGCTTACGCATAGTTACCGTAATTTTGTAAATGGTAAAATTAAATTTTAAATGTACTTGTGTGGTTACACAGAATATATATATATATATATATATATATATATATATATATATATATATATATATATATATATATATATAAAGGTATTTTGAAACAAATAGAAAATATTTTGAAGACATTTTTACTAAAAAAAATGTTTACTTCTTATTTAACCCTCATTAAAAAAAATAAAATAACAAGAATTAAATTGTTTATACCATCCGGACTCGGAAGCGGCTCATAGGATTAGGCGACCCTCACACACTCGCACTGACCCGACCCGCCGGCCTACATGACGATGAATCACCTACTAGGACTTGATCTACGTAAACACATTTTTTAACTGTTACGTTTAGGAAATTTTTACTGGCAATTTTCGATTTTTCATATTACTTCTTAGAAATAGATTCAAACATGACGTAATTAGATCCTAAGGCTAATGAAAAGGATAATAGTGAATAAATATCTACTTCGGGGATCTAATAAATATTCCTTAAATATCAGACAATAACTGAGCCCTCTAGTATAAACTGAAAAAACTTTAATATTTAAAATTAAAAATTCTCAATTAAAGATAAAGAAATGAAATTTACCTCTACTCTAGATAACAAGGACTTTAATTTGACACAATAAAACATTACTTTTGTACAGTATATATAGAAGTTGTTGTAGGTAATTTATTGCCTTCTCAGTTCCAACTTGCTCCATCATACGTGCATCTATATTATATGTTTAGAAACATGCAAACGTGACTACAAACAAACCTCTACTGGTGATAAACTCGCCGTGACCCTTTCTCTAAAGATAGCGATGCCAACAAAGAAGCCCTTCTTCGCTGCTTAGCTAATCTCTATGACCGTCACCATCGCATGATCACGTACTAAACCTATACGGGTCGTATTTCCAAAGTAACTTTTCGTTTCCAATCCTTAAGTATGTTTTAATGTGATGACTGCGTTAAAAAGATAAGTTTCAGAAGAGTTGAGTGTCGTAATGTGATAGCGCCATGCGAATACACTGGTCTAAACGTTAGCCAACTATTCGGACGGCTTATTGTCTCCAGGAGTTCCCAACCTCTAGGGTCACACACTTCATCCATGCTTGCTGCTACGGCCCATGCAAGATACGTGTGAACCGGTTCTGAATCGCTGGCGCTCATTGGTGATAATTGTCCCACAAGTAGTTTCTTCAAGGCTTTAGGCACCACTGATCACACCACACAATGATCATTGGGAAATCCACAGGACTGCATTTTTTTCTCTTGTCTACTCATTTACTTTACAATAATTTAACAACATATCTTAAACAATTCCATCTTGTGAAAGTTGCGGAAGTCAGACATGTTGATTAAAATAGGCAATTTGATCTTAGAAATGGCTCACTGAAACCAGCATCACAGAATGGACAAAGATTAAACCCTACAACTTTATGTTCATTCATAAGGCGTCAAAACACATTTACGCAAACCTTCCTATAGTTTGATGTAAAACAGAATAGGATTATACGTAGGAGAAATCTATCAGAGGGAGTGGGGATTACAGCCTTCTGAGCGAATATGAGGTTAACATCTTGCTGCGTGGCTGAGATTTGTTGCCAATTCGACGTTAAACTTCCGTTCGTCACTCAGTGACATCGTAACTGTGGTGGAGTGATTCACTAGTGGTGTAGCTTGCTTCGTTCTGCAATTTCAGTCGCTGGCAGCGGCGACTGTCAATGCGTTCGAACAACTGACAACATCGCATCCCTACCCTGCCACAGACCCATTCCTATTCTACTTTAAATCAAAGTATAGTTCCTTTGAGCTCCATTGAGGCATTTATTTGTGTTTCTTTTCTTTTTATAATTAACATTTCGGGAAAAGTTGATTTTTCTCTGAATGGTGTAGTTTGCAATATATTAAAGTAACAGAATCTACAATTAATTATTAAAAAAACTCGTAAATATTCAAGTACATTTATCTGCCATTCCGAACATTATAATGTTTTACTTTGTAGGTACGTTTCGGAATAACTCCATTTTTAAAACATAAATGGTACTTCTATTTACGGAGGAATAATGTTAAAGTTTTGAAGATGGACTCATTCCGAAATGCGTCCACAAAGGAAAATATTGTGTTGTTAGGAAAGGAAGAAAAATGTACTCGAATACATACAAATATTCCTAACGGAAATGAAGATAAGTATTTTAAGAATTTGAACTATCGACATGCAAAGAGCCTTGAGTTACAATCGACAGAAATTACTATTTACTGTGTTTATTTATGTAATCGATAGCAACAATCTTGCCTAGCATTCATCGTTTAATGCTCACACATTTCGGGGAATGTAACTATCTCATAGGACGAGTCGTTGTACTTGGCTGTTACGTGTTTTTGGAGTAATTTAAATTATGTTTGTGTTTAATAATTAATGTACAAATATTAATTAAATATAAACGTAATGAATTATTCCAATTAGTAAACTATCCTTAACCAAGTGTAACTTACAATACTGTTACATTTACGTAGTTAATTTTATAGTAGGCCAATATATATACAGTATATATATATACATATATTTATAGTCTGTCTTCCTCTCTTTCTCTCTCTCTCTCCCTCTCTCTCTCTCTCTCTCTCTCTCTCTCTCTCTCTCTTCTATATACCTAGAATTTCACTCTCTCTCAGAATTTTACCCTATTCGCAGTTTCAAGGAACCTTAGGCCCAGCTTTATTTGACCCGTCTTCCTTGCGGTTCTTCCAGAATCTTGGCATCTAGTAGATATCTCCATTTAATCCCGACTGACCAATGAGTCTACCCACAAAGGTGTAACTCTACCCTACACACTCCAGCCCAGTGGGTTAAGACCACTACACATTTAGAACCTTTTTATATCCTTCTTTAGGCAATCAACTACTTTACTGAGAAGTATCGCACAGGAAAACCTTCATTTTATTATTTTTTTAAAAGATTTTGTTACCCATAATTTAATTGCATACGTAGCAAATATACATAAAATTGTCGCTACATAACGCTAGTTGAATCTTCCAAGCTATTTTGATGAATTTAATTTTAGTTGTGTTTTATTTTATAATCTTGAAATTATTATTGTGTAAAAGAAATTTACGTTTTTTAATTGCAAAGTTTTGCTTAGTGTTTTTATTACTATTCTACAGACAGTTGATCTAGATAAAGTTTTCTGTTCAAATTCTTGTTCGCACATTATAAATCCATACATTACCAACTTAATTTACCTAAAGCAATTTCATCCAATCAGGTTTGAGAACAGGGAATACCGTATTTCTGGCTTCATTTCATTTGTCTCGTGCATTCTTCGGTTGGCTTGCACTTGGCAAGCTGTCAAGATCGATACGTGCACTACCGGCTCAGGCACTGGGCTGTGTCTGTAGACCTTTAAATCCACACACTTTGAGCACAATCGATCACAGTATAAAGAACGTAATGTAAGCCGGATAGTTATGGCAGTTAAAGTTGTTTACTTTACCATTTAGGCTAAAATTGCACGGCATAAGCTTTAAGTTGCAATGGCTAGCCTAAAGGTTATGTATGTAGTGCAATAACCTGTCACATAACAGTCGGCATCGTGCCAAAACCAATGAACCCTCGATTACATTACGTCATATAGTGTCTGCGACCTTTACTAGTTATTTCATAAAAGTAAAACTGTAAAATAACAGTTTCACTTATGTAGCTTGTATTTGCCATGAATTATTTTGCCTTAGTAGTCACTTAAATATTTTTTGTTTTTATTTTGTATCTAAAAACTTTAATCAAATTTATTTTTATACTGAATAGATAACATAGTACATTAAAAGTACAAGGTTGTGTTAAAGTTCAAGGTTCAGAAAATAAAAATAAATATTTAAGAAATGTAGGTCTAATATTTGAGTAAATTATAATGAAAACTGATAAAATGGGACTAAAAATCTTTTTTTGACGAAAAAAATTACAAAACGTTTATTAGTTTTTGTACTCATTGCAATTTAATGAAAATATAATGACTTTCGTCAAATTAAAGCGTCTTTAAAAGAAAACAATATCTTAGGGGACGAAAAAATGGGAGGAGGGTGTAACTCCCTACATGAAGGTCTCTTTAGCCCTTTATGAGTAGATTACTCTTAGAATCTGCTAAAGAGGAACATATTTTACTCAGAAAGAGCCAAAAGTATTGCTTTTTTTTAAATTATATGTCACACATCATATCATCAACTAAGAACAACTTTTAAATATATTCTACAACTTCTTGATACATATTAATAAATGACTGTACAATAACTCACAATATTAAACACTTTTTCGCACTCGTTTCGAATACATGTCATCATCTTTGACTATGAGACAGTAGTACTTATATACAGTCAAAACTGGAACTGACCCTGATGATGACAACATACTCATCGAAACATGTATGAGTACTTATAAGCACTATTGTGTGTTAGTGTACAGTTATTTATATATCACCTCAACTCACAAGTAAGCTCAAATACGACTTATTCTTGATACATAATATATACATCCCTTGCCTCATGTTTGTCTCATTTTGCTCCTCTGCCCAACCTCGTCGTTAGCTACCAACGCTATTTTATACTATCCTATTGCGATGGCTTATTGTTTACTCATGAGATTCTCAATTTTCAGGCTCGGCGCCCCCCCCCCTTTTATAACACTGACATGAGGACGTGCCCCCTCCCATTTTATGAAGGTCAAAAATTATGATCTGGGTATAAAACCGATGCACGTTAGATCAATTAAGTTTTAACTTTTAATTAAAATATTACCATAATATATTATTATAATATAACCCTAAAACTGATAATGCTGCAACCCTACAGTGATATACTTGGATTAGATTTTGCGCAATATATATCTTGAAAAAAAAAGACTATACAAAAGGACTATGTAATAAGTTAAGACCAGAGATTTTATCCTTGAGCACAGAAGCCATAATTCAGTAACAAGGGTCTATCAAAACTAAACATTATACAAAAAAAATGACGTAGTTCAGTACGCAGAGGCCACGTTAGTCTAACCGCAAGCACACCTTTCGTCTGTAGAAAGTTTTAATTATCCACGCCCCCCCAATTTTTGAACTACCCGATCTCAATTACACATGTCATGATATGTCAAGTGTATTGCAATTCATTTAAAAACGGCAACAAAACTTTATGGTTTTATATTGTAGTATAACATTAGAATTTACTGATCATACATTAGCACTTTCTTTCCGCTCTTTGATTTTTTCATTCATGATGCAATAGGCTTTTGTTTAATATACTATGTTATATTTCTGTGTTGTGAAATACCATATCGTTACTATCTTCTATTACATCATCAACAATTTCCTAAAAACATTAAAAGTGAATTAAGTCGCTTCAAAGTGTAAGAGTTACATCATGGGCGGAATGAGGCTAAGCAGACTGTAATTTGCTTGCGAGTGTATGCATGTTATATTGTTACAAAGACAATTTTATGCTTGTAGGTCCAAACAACAAAACTTTTTCTGTTTTTAAGTAAACCTATATTTATATACAAATTTAAAAAGATCTTCATTTTAAAACAAGTAGATTTTTTACTCGAATTATTCTTCGCAAAAAACGCAAAAACAAATAGTACAAAGAATAATCAAACTTAAAAATCAGTTTGTAAAATGTAAACTTAAGTTAATAAAGAGATAATATAGTCTACTAAATATGCCACAGTGACTAAGGCAGTGCGTTTGTGACATGACAGCGTTCTGGCGCTACGGTGGCTAGGATTGTATGGTTGTCAAGAAAACTGACAATCAACAGAATGTGTTGGTATTTATAGATACCTAAAAGGAGCTCTCAAGGTCTAACGGGTGGGTTATGCCCGCCTAGGACCAAGTCTACGGGTTTGGGCCTTAGGTAAGGCCAACCGGGAGTGGATAAAGGTCCAATTATACTACCTGTACTGAACTAATCAGACGGAGTATAGAGGTATGGAAACACCATGGTCATGCATCTAACCCCTCCGTCTCGGGCCTGACGCTAGTCACCCGGACGAGAGTCACGAGTTTGAGGTTGGATTTGTGTGTGGGGAGGGGGGTAGCGGTTTCACATGCTGGAGTGAAGATACTCCCCAGGTGAAGGGTCAATCTTTCTATTCTTCGGCAAGGAGGTGGAATCGAAATACAGGAACTCCTTGCCACACTCTTCTACCTTCACTACATTTTTATTCTTCACATTTTTCACACACACTGCCGTCTTTAGAAACACTAGTTCAATACTATCAAAGCAACAATTGACAAAAACTAACTTAATTGTTTGAAGGGAACTAAAAGTAACTTCCGATGGAGACATCGTAACAAAACGGTGCGTCCAAAGCGGGAAATACCGAACCCGATAACGTCATTTTCAATCAAGTGAGAAACGTATTGTCGTGAGACGAGATAAAATCACCGGTTCCTCGAACTTTACACAAAGTAACAGCTGTGAATGGAGGACGTGGACTTTTATAATGTGAAAGCACTAGGACATCAGCAACCCAGGAAGGTGGACTTATCTAAACAAACCAGAAAGATACACCCAAACATTAAGATACGTTCTGTTCGTGTAAAAAATAATATTGCTCAATAAAATATACAATAAAATACTAAACAGCAAATAGAAATATTAAAAAGTCTTTAAAACGAATTTAAAGTATAAAATAGTTTTCCTTAGACATACAGATTATTTTTTTATGTAGACTTTTACGCATTCATAAACCCATGAAAATAGATATAAATATTTGTACATTTTAATAAATATAAATTTACTCGTAAAGTTCATAACAAAAAAACGATGAAAGTAAGCAATAGACTGTACTACAGATCAACTGTCGTTAGAAGTCACATAGCAATTCATATCAATTATCGTCCCCCCCCGTTTTTTGTTTTGAACTTTACAAGTATTTTTATATTTGTTAACATTAAAAAATGTTCGTGCCAATTTTGTAGAAATAAAGTTACAAGGGTATTTTGCAAACCAGGGTAAACAGAGTGTTACTTTAACATTGTAGTAGTAACATTATAGAAAAGCTGTAGGAAACATTTCAAGAGAAACAATAAACGGAAACTGGAATATCAATGACAAATAAGAATATTTGAGTAACAAATATAGAATATCTTTTGTACACTCCTTTACAAAAGTATAGCGCCAGTTTCAAACAGTTTGTACTCAGTGAAGCGGGAACAAATGAAGGGGAATTCCTTATATTGAATTTTAAATATGTACGACTCAATGAGTTCTACACTCAAGACAATTAAAATTAAAAAAGTATTTTGAAATCGGCAGAGTGAGAAGATGACTGATACGAGTTGGTCAGTGTGGCGTTATCATTGCCACATAATTGTCCAGTATTGTCTGCCTGGTTTGCAAAACACCTCTGTGAATTTAATTCTTCCACAGAATTATTCAACTGTTTCAACTAACCACCATTTCAAAATGTTTAACAATAGCATCTCGTTGACGAGCGTTAGGTGGCGAAATAGTTTAAAGGCAACAAAAAAAGATGGCTAAATGTAAAATATTTATTCACTTACCAACAGTCCTTACAGACTTATCACATGAATAAAATAAATTTTTGTTTCGTAAAAAATTCCTTGAATTAATATTAATTTTCACGTATTACTGCATAGTGGCCATATTGTAGAGCGCCCTGATTAGATCTTGATAATTTACATTTACAACCCTGTGTTTCAAATTGTTGGGGTTGAGATCAGGAAAATTCAGTCACGATTCACTGGAAGTCATGAATAAATAGGTCATAAACTTGAGAACATCTTTTGAGGGAAATTCAAGTATTTAGTATTTCAATTTAAATCTGTAGGATGACATACCTTTTCTAATATTTACTAAGACCTAGTTTAGAAATATATATCCTCATGAAAATGCTTTGTTAAAGTGCAAAAACTTGTAACGAATATTTGAGATAAATCAACGTCCTGAAACACAGCTAGAGAATCAGCTGAGAATATTTTTATATCTTTATAGAATTTATTCCGAAGTTTGCAAAGCGAATAAGTTCCAGGCAAAAGAGGAATAGCGGGAACGGAATGGGGTGGCTTTATAAATACATTATAAGGTCAGCTATACGACCGGGATTAGCAGCAGTATCTCCAGTTAAATGGCGGGAGAAACTTTTATAGAGGTAAAGCCTTTTGACAGATATTCCAGGATTTCTACTAAAAGAATTTCTCACGAATTTTTTTTTCTAGTAATCCCTAATGATTTTTTAACGTCTCGAACCAAGTTACAATTCAGAAAAACCTGGTAAAAACGAGCCTCCTCTATGCGTCATCTAGTTCTAACACTAGATTGGATAACTACCTGAAAAAGCAGTCTGTTTGCTTCTTGTAAAACCTATGTAAAGTTATGCCCTAAAACAACGTGACTGCAGAAAGAACAAATAATATAAACATATATGTTTGAAGTCAATTCCTACTTAGATCAACAGGGAAAAATATAATTTTAGTCATTTTTTATTAAATATTTAGAATTAATATAAATAGAGTAACGTAACCTATGCATTGAAACAGCTGTTGTACAACATAATCTATAACATAAAACCAGATATTTTATGAAATCATATGTTATCACTTATTTTAAGTCAAATGGGATGAAATAACTATATTGTATGTCAAGTTCCTTTTGTGAAAAGTTTTTTCCCTTTAAAACTAAAATAATTCAATAAATTTAATTAATGAATTAATATTTGAAAAAAACTGTATTAACATCAACTATCATCCACTTTAGGTTTTAAAAACATGTATTTGAACTTGAGTGGATGAATAAAAAGTATTTTATTTGATCAAGATATATATTTAGGGAGGGTGTGAACAAATAAAAGGAATTTAAAAACATGTTAAAAAGTGTGGAAAAATCTCCTGCAAGGCAATAACAATAGTAACAACAATATTGAAACAGTTTCTACAGCAAGCTTTAGCAAAAGTAATGAGTTGCAACTCACCCTCGTTGAACGTGATGCGGTGTTCTTCGTTCGACTTCTGGTCTGCCGGCTCGAGACTGATTCCTCCTTCTTCTTCTGTCCCTGCATCAGAAACACTCGGGTAACGATATTGTTTTACAAGTAAAGCATGATTTGCAGAACCAATCACACAGAAAACGCGTCGTTTCCGTCGCCACTGCATTATCAACACACACTTACACAATCAAAACTACTGTTCCACAACTTAAAGTTGCCAATACACAATCAGAACTATTGTTCTAAACTTGTCTTTGTAAAAAGAACTTTTAGTAAACAGTTCACTTTATACGGTCAGTGTAACGTTGTTGGACGCAAGTAGCTGTAAGGTGTGTCACCTACGGAAATGGGGAAATTGTTAAACAACTGTCATAACAACGCACTAAAACTCGTGCGGTGTATTTGCGTGCTAGCATGCTAATGCTAAGTGCGATATGGTGGCAGGCAGCAATATGTGTGGTGATAGGTACGGTATATTATGGGACAAAGCAATTAATGGTGTATGTATATATATATATATATATATATATATATATATATATATATATACGTAATAATACACGAATAATTTATGTAAAGTAATATAAAGTATTCAAACATTACCGTACACGAAATTCATGATATCGGTACGTTACCCGTTGATATTGATAAAAAACTTCAGGACAAAATTAATTTTCTTAATCTATCTAGTTAATAATGTTATTAATAAAATGTAAGTAGACACACACACACACACACACACACACACACAGACAGACACACACACAAACATATATATATATATATATATATATATACGCCATTAAACATAGTTAATATAATTTGCTTCTGCACTATACACGTGCTAGGAATTGACCAATCTAATCTGGATCCCGGTGCACGTCAGGCAGATTATCTCTAAATAAGGAATGCCTTTTGTCAAAGCTATAGGGCACAAATATTTAATTTACCCGTAATTTGCTTTCACTGCGGAGATCTATGTAAGGCAAGGTTTGGTTGAATTCTTTAAGAGTTTAACATACAAACTTGGAAGGTGTGTGTATGTGTGTTGTTGATGTTTTAGCTATTAAATATAATTTGTAAGTATAAAATGAGAAAGAACGAATACAATCACATTTTCTATTTTTGATGTTTATGTGTGTGATATACGTGAAGACATCACTCAAAGACGTAACGGCCGAAAAAAAAAGTATTTTTTACGAAACAGTATTATACAGTAATGTTCTAAATTGAATTTGTCAGCCGGAATGGACACGACGACCTTGCACAGACTGGTGGCCACGCGAGGACAGTAATTACCGTGATGTAACTGTATTATGCAACGACATTGTGTCACGCTTGTGTGCCAGCGTTATGGGCATTATAGTTGATTACGATGCTCACAAGCGCTCTCTCAGAGAGGGAAGTCGCTCGTACGCGCTTACACAACCCTCTCGTTTAGAAATACCCAGGCGGTTATTTTTGGAAAACTTCGTAAACTTGTAAGTTACGAAACGAGGAACACTGCCTATTGTATTGTACCTTCTCTGGTCTTTAATTCAACTCATTGTTGGAATATCACAGAGCTGGAAGGTGGGACCGCTACGCCTTTGGAACTTATCGAGACGAACATTCGTGAGACGAATGTAATGTGTATTCATGGGCTGGGAATATTTGTAGCCGATTGGTTGCGTTAAAAATGTCAACATAAAACCCTGCAAAATGTTTTCCGCAATAGTCTAATCTGGCGTTTGTTTGATCATTCATTGCAAAAGTTATAATGCAGATGTATGTATAAAATATACATTAAATATAAAATGTAAATTACATTACATAATAAGTAATAGCCCACACAAAAACCTTTAATCACAAATATTTTAATTTGAAACTGATGCACATTTCGGTTACTTAGCCATCCTTATGTACACGAGGTTAGAATAAAAACATTTGTGGTTAGGGGATTTTAGTATTATTTATCTTTATTTAACCACTGTTTATTCCAGATACATAACTTCCTTTTTTCATTCACGTTTTTAAATTTACAAGAAATCTTTTAGTTTATGGAAGAAATCCGACTCCCTGAAACTAAACAACACTCGTGCATGCGCAAAACAAACACGTCACGTGATACCTTTATTACTTTATAATTTATAAATACGTAAAGTTTATTAAAATCCGAAATATTGAAGCCGTCTATAAGGTTTTAATTATAAATAATTCTCGTCGATTACCGTTGAATCGGCGAAAGTTTCTCACTCGAGCTTAACAAACTCGCAAACCTTTCAGTCTCTCATTGCTTATGGTCGCTTATTAAGATCTAAAAAGGTTTCTTCCAAACGTTCGACGAGTCGTTAATTTATCAAGTTTAAACACATTATTTACAATTAGGCAATTAATTCATACTGGATTTTAAATTAAATTGCGTTTAGAAAGAAGAGGCAAGACGTAATATGACAACGTAAAATTTAATGCAGTGCGATTGCAGAAAAACGTATAATTGCAAACATTTATTAACATTTCAATCATATTTGGAAGGTCGATAAATAAATTGTTTCCCCAAATTCTATTGGTTGCCAGTTTTAAAGCGAATATTTTTGGTACCAAATACCAACGTTTTTGGACCGTTTGAGGGGTTTTCGCAAGGTGGATTTGCTTATGGATTTGAAAAGTTTATTTCCACTCCAAAAATTAAAAAAAAAGAATAATACAAAATGTTCTGCTTAGCTTTTCTAGAAAATTTTATAAAACAAATATTTTTCATAAGTTATATTTTTATAGTGTATTCAATTTACCCTCAATTTAGTTTGCCTAAATAATAAATAACCTTACAAAATATTTTATAATCTTCGTAGATTTAATGTTTAATATATGTAGCAAAGCTTATTAACCACGTTAACATACTAATGTCAAAAAAAAGTTCATCTACCGGTTATTTAAACCTTCTTATAATTAAAAAATCCATTTTTACTATATATATATATATATATATATATATATATATATATATATATATATATATATATATATCCGTTGTTATTTTCTATAAACACGTAGAAATATTTTTATGTTACATTGTTTATTAAATAATCGAAATCAAAAAAGTATTTTCTTTTGTGTACAGTATTAAATACGGGGTACATAGATTGGAAATTTGGCTCATTGAATTTCATCATTTTATAATGCAATGCAAAATAATAATGATATGTCAGATATAGAAGGCCGCCAACAAGAAGGCGGTAATTTTCAAAAACCAAATTTAGAAAGAAGAAATTAAGTTTAGTGTCATATGGCGAGGCGTGGTGTAAAGAATGCTAGCCTTTAATTAACCCCACATCTGTCATTATGCACCACAAACAGAGATGTAACTCTAGACTATTATAACACTTAACCCAATGTCACACGAAGGATACACAAAAAATATAACAAGAAACCTTCACTACACACACGTCGAGTTATTTCTTTTTTCACCGGCAGACTGCGTGCAGATCGAAGTGGTAGTGACGTCACGCTCAAGAATAGATCGAGTTTTCCAAGGTAGAGAGGTGGGGGGGTGGGAGAATGGGAACCTGTCCGGGGGTTGTGATGCGCGATCATCCCGCCCTACAATACTATACTCGTTTTATTATAACATAGACAATATCTAGCAAGACTTTTATAAATAGATTTGGCATCGTGTTCTTGCGTCTCGAACTTTAGCGGCCGAAATCTTTCAACGTAGGAGAACACGTTTGTCTAAATTTGTTCCGTCATGAGAAAAAATATATTCTTTTAATTATTTTTTCCTATTTTGGCTATTTTTTTTTTTTACCAGCATTACCTTTTACGAACTAATTTTTAACTTTGTTTTGTATTATAATTTATCTACAGCAACTAATTAGAATTAAATAAAAGTTATAAATTTTTGTTTAAAAGGCTTAGTTAAGATTATTTACAATATAAGAATAACAGGTAATATTAAAAAAAAAATTAAAGTCAATTTCTAATTGAGTCAACATAAAAAATTTGATTTTAGTTACTTTTTATTAAATAATTACAATGAATATAAATAAAGTAACATAACCCATGCGTTAAAACAGTTGTTCTACTACATAACCTATAACACAAAATCAGCTGTTTTATGAAATCACATGTCACTTATTTTAAGTCAAATGGAACGAAATAACTATATTGTATACCTTGCCCCTTTTGTGAAAAGTTATTCTCCCATATAAAACTAATTAATATATGAAAAAAACTGTATTAACATCAAGTGTCATCCACTACAAGTTTTAAAAAATGTATTTAAACTGAGTGGATGAATAAA